>JAPVCE010000029.1:4059943-4129520 GCA_029606265.1 Paecilomyces dactylethromorphus | reverse complement strand
AATAATAATAATAATAATAATAATAATAATAATAATAATAATAATAATATTAAATTATATCTATAGTCTTTTTTATTTAAAAAAATTAAAAAAAAGAAAAAATTAAATAGTAAAAGCCTTAGAAGCTTTTATTATTATACTTATAAAATTAGCATTTGTAATTAAATTATATTTTATATAAGCTCTTCTAAGATGTAGTAATTACAATACTTTAAAATATAAAATAAACTAATGTTCTAATCGATTTAATAACTAAATTTAATTGAAAAATGCTACTATTTTAAATGTAAATTAATATAGTATTTTATCTAAATAAGAGTAGTGACTCGCTCGAGAGTAGGTTATGTTATTACTTAAAAAAATTTAATTATTTATTCTATAATTATATATATTGTAAAAAGTTACACAGCAAAAGTACTAAAGTGCCAGTAATAGCCCAGCTCCAGCAATGCCAACAGCTACATGTCCTGGAAAGCTTGTTTGCATAGCAGCTACAGCAGCAGCCTTGCTCGTCTTTGTTGAAACCGCACCGGTAGTGACAACAGCGGTCCCCGAAGGCCCTCCAATCCGGGCACCCCCGCCTCCAGCAGCAACAGTCGTGACTGGGTTAGAGACAGCGGTGGCATCAGGGACAGCAGTGGTACCAGTGCCTATTTCAAGGACGTTGTTGTTGGTAGAATTGAAGTTTGTATTTGCCAACGAGATCTCATTGTTTGCAAGATCATAAACAACATAGGCGCTTCGCAAGAAAGTATCCCCTAGCACTGCAGTGCTGTCGCCAGCGGGTGAGATACCGAAAATGCAGGCTGCCGTGCCATCGGAAAAGGTCGGCCGCGAACCATCAGAATTAGTGCCAGGGTCAAGAACGAGCTCATCAATACCGACATAAATTGAAGGTGAGGAAAACGTGAATGTTACATTCACGTTATCATTCGCTATAGAGCAGGGCACATATGCCGTTTCGCTTGAGGATTCGTAAGTCACATCGAGATCATCGTAGATACTAGAGACAATAGAGTCTGGGAGGTATGTCAAACTGCTCCCAGAGTCAAGCAGCACGGCTGCCGGGAGAGCATCGGAAGTGTAATTGGTAGTATTCGACCCCGTAACCAGTGACAGCCCAGTGAGAGTGATAAGGAATTCGGCATAGGTGCCGTCTTCGGCCTGAATAGGCAAGGTCTCCAACTGACCATGGTATTTCTCTGTGTTGACGCCGCCGAAGAGAATCGAGCCGGTGTTTGCGTCGAGATCATTCAACCACAAGGAATAAGCATTCGAATTTATCAGACCACCATTAACCATGGCTTGAGGTAGATTGGCATAAGAGCTTTTTCCATTTCGGTTGACCTGTACTTCATTAGAAGTATAGCCAATACCTAAGACTCCTTCTATAAAAACCAAGATGCACCCGTCAGCCTTTTAATGCCGTATAATCCTACCGGGACGCAGCCTTACCATCGGAGCTAGACGAATAACCAACCCCAAACTGAAAATCCTTCAGAGTTGCCCCGCCAATGCGAAGAGTGTCAGACACATAATCACCAATTGCTGCTGACCCATCCACATAAGAGATGTTGAAGTCATCGGAGATTAATTTGTACGTCGATGAAGAGTTTGCGCTGTAAGTCCCTGATACGTCACAGGGATCTGACCGAGAAGAACAGAGGCGTGAAGTCGCTGAGTTGCACCATAGATCGCTACTTCCAGTGTCGATTGTGAGACGGAGGCTCTGTGCCGGTGTTCCCAACGAGATATTGGCAAAATAGAGCGTTTCCTGATCGAGCCAGTAAGCATTGGAACGCTCGGAAGAAGGTGTTGATCTACTGAAGTCATCAATGCTGATGGAGATTGAAACGTACCTCATTGTCAAGAGTCTCGCTAACCGTTTTGTCGCGCTTCCTTCTTATTCGGTCCCGCGTAACGGGATTGGATACATACTTGCGCTGAATGTCTAGTCCCACAACAGCTGGCACATCCCTCTTGGACAACTCTAGAGCACCTGCGGAAGATGTTGCAAGGGAAACTGCAAGACAGAGCAAGGTTACTGCCTTCATGACGGTAACTTGTTTGCCGGATTGAAATTATTTCGTAGAGCGTCCGGAGAGGGGAGTTCAGCGGGTGAACTGGAACAACCCCTGAGGGAGCGACACAGCTGACAGATTAGGAAATGTCCGGGCCCAATCTCTTCTATTCACTATTCCCGGGTACAGTACCAAAATAAAACCCCCCAAAAATAAAAGGGTGAGGAAAGGAAGTAGTGGTGCAAATGATGACTGGGATTATCGATGCAGAATAGCCGACCTAGGGTGGCTCCCATCCTTTTATTTCCATGATGGTTGACGTCGGATGGATCTTGCCGGCGCGATTACTAGGCGACGAAACAGACTCTGTGCCCAGTTGGTTTCAAACGTTCCATCCCCACTCTGGCGCCAACGCCTATGAGTCGGAGTATTCTGGATGCGAGGATTCGATAAAATCAGATACGTCGTTAACCATGGTCCACCAGGTTGGACCGCCTACCAAGGATGAGAATTGTGCGTAGCGGGTGGCCGATGGGCAAGGCTGGGAAATGCTGCGAACGGCTGATCTGCCCGGTTTACAGCCCTCAACTCGGGAGGCAAAACCGGAGCATTCGGAGCCCTGCTAGCGTCACCACTGCCCTACTAAATTTACTAGAAAGACGCGGAGGCTTAGCTAGCACCAGGGGGGGAGGGCCGGACAGCTCGGCTCAGCCAACCTGGTTCATGGTGCACCCATCGGATTTAAGAAGAATACACCCGTATAGAGAGACTGAAAAACGGCGCCCACCAGATAAAAGTAATAAATAATGTCTGCCTGTTCACAGCCTCGCATGCTGGCCATTGCTTACGCAGTCATTCATTGTCGTCGTCTTCGAGTGCAGCCCGGGGGATATACGTAATGGAGCTGCATAGCCATCAACTCGGATCCATTGGTTGAATTCTTACTCAGCCTTGCGTGAGAGAGTTGGTGAGTGAGAGTGAGAGAGGGGAAAGAGAAGGGTGATCTGCAGTAGTGGCGCAGACCATCACTTGCACCCCACGCAGCAGGTCGCGATTCGGCACGATGACGTGGATGGTTTACGAAGCCCCCTCAGGCCAGTCGCGTCCGAGGCGAATAGGCTACCCTATTACGGTCAATTCGTCAGTGCTCTAAAACTCATACTCGTACAGCGAATCCTCCTGGAGCAATAATAACATAGGCACTATTGCGGTAATATCGTCCTTTTAGCAGGGACTGGTGGAGAGCACGAGAGGCTGAGTATTTTCCAATTGGGTACCTTTTGCTTCTTATGGTGTTGTGTTCCTGGTATTCGGACAAAGTATGTTCTCTTCACCAATCACGTTGTGAGAGTCCTCAGTGACACATTGTGGGTTACCAAATCGCTTCCGAAGACAAAAGACAGGAGCTAAAGAGTCTGAAGTACGTTTTATCTAAGGTTCAGAAGGTAGCTATATGGTCTAAATTAGGCTCAATTCAATAAGTGCTGCTGGACATGAAATTTTCTATCCACAAACTTCCGAGAAGCCCCAAGATTCGGATATAGGGAAACATCATGATAGGAACCCAACCTAACATGCGAAAGGACAATAAAGAAAGGAAATGAAGACAGAAAAGGACGTGTCCATAATCATATTGTAGTGGTTCCTGAAGAATCCTGGGATTATCGATGTGGCTAAGTACTTATCCACCCATATCCTGGGTCCAGAACATTCCTTTTATTCCCAGAAAACAAAATGCTAAGTGATTCTCCAGGAGAGTCGGGTCGTAATCTGCACCGTGCTTATCACGTTAAGCTCCTGCACTGAAGGCACGCCACCTTCGATCTGCAATTGTGGATACCGCGTGTGGGTATCGGACATGTCTAGGTGGTCGACGATATCAACATGGCCAAGGGTTATGTACATATTAGAATGTATAGAAGAATAGGGGGTTGAGTAAACTACACTGAACGAAAGATTATCGTACAACTGAGCACACTGCTCGATATGGTGTTGGGCATACTTATACATAGCTAGTGTTATTGAGAGATTCAGCCTGCTCTGAAAACAATCAATCACTAACAGAAAAATTGTCAGAGTCCTAGAGCGGACCTGACAATCTTCATTGTAGTGTCAGCATGAGCGCGTGCGGCCCTAGCGCCGGCCTCGGCGACACTGTCGAGGTAATCACTCTCGTTCTGCGTCAAGGTGAAAAATCTGTCCCTTATTTCACTGAGATGGCTCACCAATCTGCTTGCAACATGTTCCTTAAGTGCGCGGATGCTGGTCGATCTATGTTCCAAGGCGACTTCCTCGCAGGACTTTCCATCGCATTCCAAGTGACACAAGATTTCCACTAGGTTAGACACTCCTGGTCGGCGTATCGGGTCATATGTGATCGAGGGCTCTGAGTCTGTAAGGGCCAATCTGATCTTTTTGTGAATCTCCTCCGGCGAATCGGTGAGCAGAATCCTCGAGAGATCGTCTGTGTGTGACTTGGACATCTTTTGAAGGGGTTCCTTGAGCGACATCACTTTCCTAGCTGGGGCTACTCGTCGATGACGAAAATCAATATCTCGCGATTGTTCGTAGAGTCGTTGTGAACGTCATGACTCACAGATTAGAGCCTCCGGTGCCGGAAAAATTGGGCCATATAGATGGTTAAAACTGTTAGCGGTATACCGCGTGAATTCGATATGTTGTCTCTGATCCTCTCCGACTGGCACATGTGTCGCTCTATAACAGAAGATGGTCAGTTACAAGTGGCAATTGATAGTGAGTTTCCGGTAACAGACCTATACACCAGGATATCTGCCGCTTGAAGAACGGGATAAGAAAAAAGACCGAGCCTTAGTTTCGATTTGGCAGCTGAATGTTCCAGGCTCGTGTCTTCCGGCAACTTAAGCTTGCTCTATGGCAAGTTAATTCCAGGGCATATGCCTCCAATGTGTTTCGTCAGAGGTCTAAACCACCAACGGCATTATGGCCTTACCTTCCACTGAGTCATACGGGAAAGATATCCCATCGACGCTACTGTGCTCAAAATCCACATCAGTTCAGTGTGAGCAGAGACCTAAATTGCAGCCGGTAAGTAGGGTAATATGAGAGTCTTGAATGGATTCATCATAGGAAGGAACGTACAGCAGATTGATAGAACATTATAGAACGAGTAGGATCGAGTCCGATGGCAAGCAGCATTGCGAACGCTTCCTTTCTTAATACCCGAAGACGTGAGGGCTCTTGGGGAACGGTCAATGCATGGAGATCAACAATAGAAAATATCAACTTGGTGTCTGTAGTACAATCATTTTGTAATCGTACCCATTCACGGAGAGCCCCTAGATAATTGCCCAGATGCGGTACACCAGTAGGTTGAATGCCAGAGAAAATTATCTTCTCCCGCGGAGGTTGGCTGGCGTGCAAACTTGAGCTCTGTAGACAGCGGATGAAATGAAGATCGCTGGTTCTAAAATTATTTATTCGCCATTTAGGGAGATACGTCCCCTGTCGAGTAAATAAAGTGGCCATCTGACCGCGCTCTGCATTAGAGATGATTGTATATGCAGTCGGCATTCAGAACGGGATACTCGGAGCTTGCCTGAATAGCTAACACGTGATCTACATGGCAATTCATATAACTATAGTTAAAATATACTTAAGTTTTTGCCAGAAACTACATTAAATCAGCTAGGCGTATAACTACAGAGAAAGGAAAAAAAGTATACAATTATCTTTCTTTCCTTAGTTTAAATTCTATAGAAACGATTTTGCTTCGACAGTAAAATACATAGTCCAGATTACATAAGCATAATAAAACAAGGAGATACCTATGTCCAGAGCTAACCTCTACGCGTATCAGTTAATGGGCCTCTATTCTGAGAGAAGCGTTCACTGTTCAGAAGATCAGATACAGAGGTGCTAGCCTCGAGATCTTTCCGTCGACCGAATTGCGCAAGGTATGGCTCGAGCGACTTCTCGACGTCCGGTAGCGACTCGTCCATAGACTTTCCAACATCTGAAAGACATGATAAAGGTTAATATGAGGCGGGAATCGAAAAGAAGAAGGCATCCCATACCGAGAGTGTCGTAGTCCCATACATTTGCCTTCATACCAACTCCGTAGAATGCGTGTTTGCGAAGGAAGGCAAGCCATGCCTGCACGGCTCTAGGATGACCGTCTTTGATTTGTATCAACCGCCGGAGAGTTATACGCTCGAAATTTTCCTGGCTCTTCTTGTGTACGAAATTGCTCCTAGGAACTGTCCAGCGTTCGATGATACGGGGTAGAGGTATGGGGCCAGACACAGGGAGTTTTAGATAGTAAGCGGCACGAACGGCGAAATCGGCGAAAAACTCGACATTTCGAACGCTATAAGATCGAAGCTGTAGGTCGCAGACAGGGAGACCATACTCCGCCTTTCTTCGGAGGGGTCGCAGATAGATGGCCTGCACACTTCTGGGTAATCTGAACTTCTCACCGATATCGTCCAAACGAGTTGGCCTGGGACAAAACCATGAGATTTTAGCCAATTTAGAGTGTAGGGAGCAGTCAATATACAAACCATTCCTTTGCGTTTCCTCTTAGCTCCTGTTTTGTGTTGGTTGTTCTGTTATGCGATCAGTGAGCCGTGTCATTTGGCTGTAAAGGTAGGCGCTCACGGAGTTGATGGCGATGCTGGCTCATTGCCTTCTGAGGATTTCATGGAAAGAGATGATTCTATCTTGGCTGATGTTTCAAATGTCCGGCTTATCATAGAGACCTTATAATATGTGAGCTTTTGCAGAACTCGGGAGCAGATCTGCTGGGCGGGTTTACCTTCAATCTTTTCCCAGCGCCCCAAATGGAGCGAAAATTTGGAGTGGATAACATAATGTAGAGGCACCGTCCTGGTGATATATACTTTGAGGACAGTTGTGGAAACTGCTCATACGACCATGCCTTTTTTTTTTTGGTGTCTGCTGTAACTTTCGCGGCAAAGGCTTATGCTGCCAATGAATTGTCACCGCCGCCTTGCTCCTTAGTTCCGTCCACCAATAGAATTTGCGGAATTGTTAGTAGCAACCGGCAGAATTCCTGGAGTCAGGCACGATAATCTCTTCATTAAGGCATCTACCATAGGTTCTGCAGGCATCAGCCGTTCCGACAGTAGCGTAATCCGAAGGTGTATTTTATTGGTCTTCGTACATCACTATTGATCTGATCATCTTCAGGTCTTTCGGACAGGGTGTCTTGCTACCCTTTCGCCCTTGATCAACTATGGCTGACCTTGAACGTGGCTCTTCTAACTTCGAACAAGCGAAAGAGGCCGCTTCCTTTCTTGAAAGAGGCCTTCCTGATGATCTGCGACATCCCAAGGTTGCTATTATTTGCGGCTCGGGCCTGGGTGGGCTTGCAGATACTGTCCAAGAAACCCCAAAGGCACAGTATGAATATTCATCCATACCGCACTTCCCTCTTCCCACCGGTAAGGTTCCTTAGAGTCACTACAGTATGCAGTCTCCCTGTCTCTTACCTCTCCAGTGTCCGGACATGCGGGCAAGTTGGTTTTCGGACACCTCAGTCACAATATTCCGGCTGTCTTGATGGTTGGCCGTGTACAGTAAGTCCTCATTATCAAAATTCAGTTATATGGAGCCACTTAACGAAAATTTGTAGTTATTATGAAGGTCATTCTATGGAGAAAGTGACATTTCCAATTCGTGTTTTCAAACTTCTTGGTGTAAAAACGTTGGTTTGTAGGTACTATCTCTACGATAAAAAAAAATAGAATATTATCGAGCACTGACAGCTTATCTAAGTGACCAATGCATCAGGAGGCCTGAATTCAGAGTTTGCTGTGGGTGACATTGTGATCATAAATGACGTAAGTCTATTCGCATCATTATTACTCTCAAATACTTAGCTGAGTACATCTATAGCATATCTTTTTGGCTGGCTTGGCAGGGTCACATCCATTGCGGGGTCCCAATGCGGACGACTTTGGAGTCCGCTTTCCACCAATGTCAGACGCCTACGACCTGGAACTTCGTCGCTTCGTGCACCAGGCCTGGAAGAGGATCGTGCCACATGAGAGCAAGAGAAGATTGCACGAGGGAGTATATGCCTTCGTAGGAGGGCCGAGGTGCGTTTCATGCCTAAAGTTATAAGAATTGTCGGTTGATGAACAGACAGTTATGAAACGAGGGCAGAATGCCGCATGCTCAGACAGCTGGGTGCAGACATTGTTGGAATGTCGACTGTGCCTGAGATTGTAGTGGCCAGGCACTGTGGAATGCGAGTATTGGCTCTAAGCCTGGTCACAAACAACGCAGTTCTTACCCCCGTCCCACGCGGGGATGACCACCTCCTTCAGAATTCCAGTCCAAATCAGCTGGAAACAATCTTGGGTGAGGGAAAGGCGAACCATGAAGAAGTTCTGGACGCCGGCCGCGTAGCGGCTGTCGACATGCAGGTGGGTTTCATGGAGACGGCCTCATGAACCTGAAAACATTATCACTAACATCAAAATGCTAGAAACTCGTTGGACAGGTCATCTCCGACATCTATGGATGAAGTCGCAGGGAATGGGGCCTTTTCAGTTGAGAGTACTAGATGCAAGCCAGGGATCATTCCCAAAGTTGGAGCATCAGACCACTTGCGGTCTAAGTCATGGCCTTATCCATAACAGAACGCCTCAATAAAGCTGCAGCAAGGTCCAACGAATATTTACCTTTTCCGTCTCCTCTTTACTAGCAGGTTCTTATAGTAAGACTTCTTACCACTAGTCTTGGCGGTCTGAATGTCTCTGTACTTAGCTGTAAAGCGGCCTGACTCTTGTTCCACCGCCATCGCCTCCCCAATAAAGGTTCTCTTACGGTCCTTCTTTGGTATTCTGGAACTAACGAATTCAGTAGGGCCTTCGATGACCGTTCCAACTTGAGAGAATTTCGGAGCGGCCCCTTCATCGGCACCCTTCTTGTAATGCCTCTTCGGATCTAGCACCGAACGCATTCGCAGCATTTGTAGATCTCTTTTAAGCTCCGGTGTCAAATTTGTCTTCGGAAGATCGAACCAGTCGTGTCCTGCTGTCTGTTTGTCCTGAAGTATATGTCAACAGAGATTCCATGGCTGTGATGGGTGAAGTTTTAAAGAAGAATAAAAAAGCTATGATCGCTATTGATCAGAGTAACTATGAATAATTATGAACTCTCACGGAAGCAGGTCAGCCCAATACGGGCTGGTATGACTGCATCGAGCGCTAGAACGTTGGGATGATTTTCCTCATGGCGATCTGAACCGCAAAATTGCGAAGAGCGAGTGCACTAACCTTCGTTATTTGACTGTGCGTCATGGCTCTCTCTACAGGATAAACAGTTTCCGCCTGCTTTCTTTGAGCGCGGTCAATGATTCGTGATGCATCGACGGCGGCGATTTCATTTCGCTGAAGAACATAAGGCGACGGGGCTTGACAGGAGTCTAGTTTAAGAATACTAGATTTCGCAGCTCGTGTAAGCCAGTGGTTTTCCATGGGGCCTTGAGGTTCCGTGAGATGGTAGGGGTATGCAGGGCTCTTACCTTGACCAGGCAGATTTTGAGCTTTCACAACCTGTAGAGGTAGATCCAACAATTTTAGATTGGGAATTTCTCATCCTCATTTCTGCATCTGAAAGCAATTGTTGGATCTCTTCATCTGTGAGGAGGTCATTCTGATTCTGTCTCTCCACGTTGAGAGACATATCGAAGGTAGAATTCGCCAACGTTTGCGGTTTCAAGTCGTCAGAGTTCATCAATAAAGATATACACTTTAGTGCCAGCAAGTGTGCTTGGCACTATGTGAGTAGTTGAGTTGATGTCATGTGTCCATACGTTGGTTGTGCAGAAGAATTTCTTCGGACCTTGCGCGACGAAGAGAAATAAATGAGAAATTTCTTGGTCTGTGGGAACCAATGTGGATCAAATATTTCTCAATGGGTATTCTTAGTCATCACATACCATGCTAGTAAGTACCTGTGGTGGCAGAATCAGTTTCAGTATCATAGATACACCGCCTTTGAAAACAACACTTCCGATCCCCCCAACCACCATGCTCAAGCGCATATAATACACAACAAAGTTTTCTATCCTCTGGGTTGAATTCCATTCCTCTCTTTTGGTACTGCGCCAGGATATACACGTATCTTCACTGTTAATTAGCGGTGCTTCTATGCTTGTAAATACACCATAACTACAGCGATGTTCGCGCCTGATGCGACTGTCCGCTCGGCAGTCTCGTCATTAAGAAACCCTCGGCGACGCCAAAGGACAAACTCAGATGAGTCCGTGAAACTTCCAAAGGCCAAAAGACAGAGATCTGTCCTGGGGGAAGATGCCTTTGGGCCCCGGGCCCTTACAACATCAGAACAAGAGTCTTCTGTTGATGCTGATCCCAACATCTACACAGCAGGAATTGCTCAGAAGGATCTTGCACTCAGAGGTCCGAAAAGACCAGAAAAGCGAACCGAATCGGACGGAATAGTGACACTTGTGAGAAATACTCTCTAGCTTTATATATTGAAGCGGCTATGATTGGATCTAACTATACTACACCATAGTCTAAAACCGATCATTATACTGTTTCCCATCTGCCTTCACTTCCCGATCAAATACGTGGGGTTGACTCAAGTAAGTTGAAATATGTTTATCGGAGCTGCTTGCTGGAAACTTGTCTCACGCCGTACAGTTCCTTCAGGAAGCTTTTTTACCATTGAACAGGGCTATGCGGTAGTCTTGACGAGATCGCATGCCGTCGTTTGGCCATATTCAGGGCCGTCATCTTCACCTTCACCGAGTGATATTTTCACTATCACAATTCCAGAATCTTGCAGGAGCTCCGTGGGTCCTCCTCTGTGTGGAGTCCTTGTACCGAATGCAACAGTCAGCCCTCCAGGTCTACTGGTCGTCGTACCTGGGACTGGGAGAATAATCTATTGGGAGACAGTTTCCAATGCAGTAGTTCTCGGCCTAATGAGACAAAAACAGAATGGGATCCAGGCGATGATTCCTGGACTGCTCCCCAGTGAACATGCTAAAGAAATCATCAATGTGGAACCTTCTGGTGTCATTGTCACGTTCTCCTCTGGGCGGGTCGCTCACATTACTCTAAGAGATCCGCAGGGGAAGGCAGCTGTGACAGTGAATTTTCTCCGCAGCAGTGCTAAACTAAGCAGCACCAGATTTCTTGGAGGGATCAAAAGTGTTCTCACTGGTGGCCTGTGGAAAAAAGACATTGCTGCTGCAAGGCCCGGGAAATCATCTCAAAGAGGTCAACGGGATGTTATAATTGCGACTTCAACTGGTCTTCTTGAAATATGGGACACCCATTGGAACAACGGCAGCACAATGAAAGCAGAGATAGACCTCAGACGTGCCATATATGAAGCTGTCACAAATATTTCTTGGGATGGCGGATATGACAATAGTCTCAAAATCCTGGATTTTGTCTGCACCCCTAGACATGATAGCTTCGATCAGGCGTCTAACCCGGACATGGATCACTCCATATCCATCTTCGCCCTAGTTTTGCACACACAAGAGCCCGGGGTTCTGGCATTGGCTGTTCTCAAAATCGATATATCTGGAGGCTGTGGACGAGTGGTCTCAACGCACCATGTCGAACCGCGCAACATCCCATCCCATTTTGAGAAGTCGAAGCCGAAATTGTATGTCCCATTGCCGGGGGATACTGCTTTTATTGTCCTGAGACTTTCCGTTATCGTACTTTCACTTATTCCTGTTCGAGAATCACCTTCATCTCAGTTACTGATGGAGTCACGCCGTATCCCTGGTTATTTTCAGGACTGCATTCAACTTCGAGGCGATAAACAGCTTGAAGTCCTTGGAACAAGTGTTGAAGAGCAGGGCGAGAATCGAATATACCCTGCCTGCCTGGTGATGCTTCGCGGCTTTGGTATCATTCGTATTGCTATCTCGCCTTATTCTGGATCGGAAAAGGTTCTGGAAAAGGCTCAAATGACTGCGAAGGATAAACTCGAGCAAGCTATTTTCTACGGTACAATGTCAGATAACCCTTTAGACTTCATGAGTGAGAATTGGTTGAGCTTCCCACCAGAGGAGCTTGAAGATGCTGCGCTGGATATTTGTGATGAATTGTTACGATCGACTTCGAGGTTTATACCTCCAGCAGCTGTGTCTATCGAGCAGCACTTGAGCATTAGAGCGAAAGCGCTCGATGACCTAGTCTTCCACCTCCTGCGGTACGGAGGACTATTATCAAGACTGACTCGTTGGCAACTATTATGGGCAGCCGAAAAATTGGCAGCCCAAAGAGCTCTTTGGAATGTGGAAGAACGGCTCAGGAAAAGCAAGAATGGGAAGCCAACATATTTGCATCGCGTGGTCGAGTTGATGAACGAGAAGTTCAAGACGAGTTCCGAACTAGCTAGTGATAGAAGGGACAGTGTACGACGCTGGTTCATATATGACACATTCCGGATGGAACACATCATTCCATGGCTTTTCAATGCAATTAGAGATCACAAGGGAGGCGGATCAAGGAACGGCAAACAATTTGCTGACCAGGTTCTCGAGGCAAGTGAGTTGTCACTTGCTGTTTTGGAGACTGCCTTCCACTTCAGAGATGAACATTTTAGGGCCTACGGGCTTACAGAAGAACCACTGGAGGATGGCGTATTGCTCTCCGGATATGAAGACCTACCTGAATTCTGGACATCACATGGAATGGGTTATGCTGAAACAGGCCATCTTCTAGACCTGGAGCTTGACAGTTGTAGGTCTTGGTTGCAACGACAGGTTTCAAGGGGGGAGCAAATAGATACTATGACCGTGGAAAGCGTTGCACACAACAGTTTTCGTCAGTTGCGTGTGTTTGGTAAGATGCATCGTGAGCGAGTCCGATGGCTCTCGGCACAAAGTGACGCGAAATTAATAGATGAAAGCAAGAGCATCGAAGAGGCTCACATCAGACAGCGAAAATGGCAACTTTTCAAGTTGGCTGGAATCGGTCAATTGAAGGAGGCCATGTCCTTGGCTGAAGAATTTCAGGACATGAGTGCGCTCGTGGAACTGATAGTTGAGCTCCAGGATCAGTCTAAAGCAGATAATGTACAGAAAGAAGAATTAGGCGATGAAGGACGTGTTGCCAACGAAGGATTGGAACAATGCAGACGCAAGATTGCAGAATACTTTGAGAGGTTTGGTGGACTCTGGGCAGACGCCTTCTTCTCTCGGCAGATATCCGTTGGGCAGCCAGGGATGCTCCTAGCGATGACAGATTATCGGCCTTATGTTACACGTTTTCTTCGAAAGGTTCCTGCATACTCTCGCCTGTCCTGGATCAACGACGTCACTGGAGAGACAGATTACAATGTTGCGTCATCGTCCCTGGAAAGATTGGCTGCCGAGGAAGAATCTGACCTTTGGAGCCAACGCGTTGAAATCTCCTTGGCCAAACTTTGCCGCCTGGCTGCATGGGAAAAGAGCGCTGTTTTTGAACACTCTGATGTCCGCGATGAAATCAAGCGATTCGATGACAGTGCTGAAATAAACACGATCCAGGAGTTAGTGTACGAGCACATCTCACCGGCACTTCACGGGGCAATTGATCAGAAAGCTGAGACCGAATTGGCTGTCGAACATTTTGGGAGCCATCTCGAGAAAGATAGACCTTCTTTTCATGAAGTCTTGGAGGCCACACTTTCGAAAATAGTGGCTCGCGAAGTGCTGACAGTAGATCAGTTGGTGGATCTGTTGACATTAATGGACGATGTACAATTCCTCGAAGGTGACCATGATGAACTTTCTGGGCGTGAGTTCTACTTAGCTCTGCGTGTACTTCGTCTGAGTGGATATTCTCAGACAGACCCTGAGTTCCATGACTTCTTGCTAAAGCTAGTGTGGCGTCGGTGTATGATTCGAGACAACTGGGAAGCACTGGGCGATACTGAACAGAAGTTGGACAAAGAAGTTGAAGCCCGAGTCCATAGTACTGCTCTATTTCGAACTTTGACGGAATGTCTTGCAGAAGGTGAGTTTCTATATAGGCTTTAGTAGTCCTCTCTTCTAACACTCGATAGAGCGCCTAGGTCGCCCAGATAATGCTCTGTTATTTAGCTTGTACTCGCCTTCAGAGATCCTCAATTGGACAGCAGATCCCGCTATTGTTAAGACGAGGTTTCACCCAGAACAAGGGACTCGCATTTTGCGGGATCTAAGTGTAGAAGCTGAACGCCTACGTTGGTACGTCGAGAAAGGGAAGCTCGAGGTCTGGTTCAATGAGCTTGTGGCTTCCGCGAAGGCAGCAGTATCCAAGGATACTGTTGAAGAAGATTCAGGCTGTGATCTTGATTCATCTATAGTGCCTTCCAGCTCGGAGAGGAAGGCGAAACTGAGCTGGCTTTGATTTCAGGGTTTGCTTTCGGTGGTATGAAATTCTTTGTTTTTATTGCATTCCTAGGCAGAGGGCGGAAATGGGATTTTCTTCTTATCTACTACATCTTTACTGGCTAATTAGACACCGGTTAGATTTCTAAGTATTATTGTAGTAATAGGTCGTTAGTGAACTGTCTAGATCACTTTAGACAATTGAGACTTGAAAATCAAATTTAATTGACCCATGATTAAATTTTCAGTATATTAGAATATACTTTACATTTCCATACCTTTGAAATGTTTACTATAGAGCTATATTTATTATTAGGTTTTAACGAATATGGACCCTCCTTAAACTCTTTTTTCAATGACCACTTTCAAATTGGAAAGAGTCATGTGACTATCCACATGACTTTCCTCTCAAAGGGCGAATTAATCCGACTTAGTATGCTATATAAAAACCCTCTCTATATTGTAATTATTCTACCTATCTATTAGCAAGCATGGCTACTCATCACACATATTCATGATGTTTAGTCTAATGACTAGTTTCACATATGTTTCAGCTTGTTGGCCTGCAGATCCTGGGAATCTACAAGCGTTGCTCGAGGATGTCGCCAATCTTCCACTTAAAATACCGGACACCACTCACACAAGCTGGTAATCGGTCGTGGGCTTCAAGGCGTACAGTCCTAAGACCGCGAACTGTGTCAGACCAGTCTTTCCGCACTAGGAATGAGCTGCGCACAGCTTTGTTCTTTCCTGGTTTGAGTCCTTCACTAATGTTTCTAAGGTATCTAACGCTGACGCATGGTAGGGCATGGTGTCCATCGTGTAGGCATGGCTACTCCCTGGATCGAGCAATTCCCAAGGACCGCACGACCATTCATGGATGAAATAGATGACGTATTAGGCTTTTCTCTCTCCCGCATAATAACCGATGGCCCAAATTCAAAACTGAACGAGACAGAAAATTCACAGCCTGCTATAATGGCCACGTCGATATTGATCCTGCGTGTCCTAGAAAGGGAGTTTGGCTTTGATATAAGAACCCGGGTCGACGTGACACTTGGACACAGCCTTGGTGAATATGCTGCTCTGGTTGCAGGTGGCTACCTTGAATTTCACGCTGCCCTGAAGATGGTTCGAGGCCGTGCAGAGGTGATGGGTCAATGCAGCCGTGATGCTTCAAGGAAGACTGGTGAGGATTATGGTATGGTTGCGTTAGTGTGTGAGCCTGAGCATCTCGGTGGATTGATTTCCACAATTCAAGAGTTTTTGGGTCCTGGTTCCAAGGACGACTCCAGCTACGAAGTGCCTCCCATCGAACAAGTCATGATCGCAAATATCAACTCTAAAAACCAAATTGTCCTAAGTGGCAGTATTGAGAGGATCAAGGCTCTTCTTGTCCAGCTTCGTCAATTTGGTGGCCACGATCCGCGTGCAGTGAGGCTCAAGAGTGACAGTCCGCTCCACAGTCCTATTATGGCACCAGCAGCACGTTACATGAGAAGTGCATTAGATGATGCTACAGTCACCTTCCCGGCCGTAGTGCCATGCATATCCAACGTCACTGCTCTTCCATTTCGGTCGAGAGAAGAACTTAAGGATCTACTGTCACGGCAGTGCATCGAGACCGTTCGGTGGTGGGATAGTATCAAATACTTGGACCAAGATCGCGGTGTGAAGCGGTGGATTGGGATAGGACCGGGTAAAGTCGGCCGCAATTTGGTTGGAAAGGAGGTTGGGAGAGTCACTACAAAGGGCGGAGGTGTTTGGGGAATCTCCGACCCAAGAGAAGTTGAGCACATCATGCTTGCTCTGGAACAGACCGAGTTTACAGATTCTTGATTACGCCATAGCTTTTACGGCATGTGGAAATCACAAGATATGATGATCGCCATCCTATCATCCTACCGAGTTATGAAGGGTGCACTATTATTCCTTGCTAGGATGTTGCTTTGCATCCTTTATGCCCTCTGGACCCTGTCCCCATCTCCCCGCCTTTTTACCCCATTTCATCATACCCCAAGCATGCACCCAGCTAAAGTTTGGTGGACGACCTGCTGCGCGGTTTTGATTTTCATCTTGGTCTACAGGGTATCTCGTTCCTCCTGGCGAACTGTTGACGACGAAGCCTGTGTCTGTCTTGGAGAATGGGGATTCCCAGTGCCTATGTTCATCCTTCAAGGGTTTCCATCTGTCAGAAGTCGACTTATTCCACCAACGAGAGCCAGTCATCTCCCAGATTCTGCTCTGCGCTCGTCTAAAGGCGAATTTTTCATCCTCTCCGATATAAAGTCTGGGGCGCGTGAAATCCAGACCGTCTCGGTTATACGGCTTTTCTGTAGCAGGCGCACCGGTTTCTGAGACTGTGTCAGGATTTGAAGGATTTTGACTCACCGATGCCGACGAAAGTATACTCGCCACTCTTTTTGTTGGTTTGTCTTGCGAAGCCTCATATTCTGTTAAGGCGTCCTTCTCATCATACAATGCAGTATTGGGACGGAAAGGGAAGTTCATATCCTGGTATATTTCTGACAGACTCTCTTGCCAAATGTTGTCGTCGTCACCGTCTTCCTTAGGCGCGCTTGCTCGTTCGCGGTTGTTCTCTGGGAAGAACAGATCATCAATATTGGTGCTCGCCCGTATAAGCAACCGACAACCTGCTTCATAGAGTGCATCCAGCAAAGAGATAAACCTTCGTGCCTCATTTCGAAGGTCAGATGACAGTGAGGGAACCTTGTCCAGAATTAACGTGTGATAAGACGCTGCAAGAGATATATAGTCTGCAGGGCCGAGATTTGAGCCGCAGAGTTCCTCGAAGTCCCACATCATCATCCCTGCCTGTTGTCTCGGAATATGAAGCTTTCTCCCATATACTGTGATATGGCTACTATGCCATCGCTGCGGAGTCGCACCGCCTTCCGAGAGAACGATACTGACAACTTGCTCCCACAACTTGTGTTCTTCATCGGCAGTTGAACTCGGTTGGCCAGAGGAAACCAGGAAATAGGTCGGTGTGCTGGCATTGTATAAACATGTCTTCGATCTACATTCTCGCACGGCTCTTTCCCGCTTGCTAATAGGGTCCAGCTTGATTGTGGAAGCGTTCAGCGATGGCAAGTGCGCATTGATAGGCTCGTCATCCTCTTCTCTCCTCCAGTCCTTATAACCTTCCATTTCCCAAGTATCGCATCTCAATTTGAGGATTTCCAAAAATAGGGGGAAGTCATTTGATTTGGCAGCCTGGTTTACACTCGTGGTTGGATCAGAGCCGGTCATTGTCACTGTCTGCTGCGAGACCCCGCTATTGAAAGGTTTAAAATGCCGAAAGTCTCTTCCGGATGCCCTAGCTAAATCCTCCGGAATTCTGTTGCTGGTTGCTATAAGGACACCGCCCATCTGGAAAAATCCCACAAGGAGGGAGCACAATATTCTTGACGAGGCCCTATCTGGAAGTTGGAATTCGTCCAAAAAAATAATAGGCGTAGTTGATGCTAGATGCCGAGCTAAGGTGAAGACTGAGTTTTCTTCATAGGGATCACGAAATGAAGTGGGCTGCGACGTTTCCAGTCGTTGTTTTTCCAGTTCCCTGATGATCTCTAGCATAAAGTTATTGAAGTGCCACCTTCGTTTGCGCTCAGTAGGTAACGAATTGGCAAGCAAATCAACAAGCATTGTCTTTCCCGTGCCAACTTCTCCGTGCAACAACAAACCCTTGGGAGAGCTGACATTGTGCACAGACTCTATGTCATTTTTTGACAGGGTTAGGTCTAGTGTTGGTCCGTCGCGTTGCGCACCTGACCAAAGGGATCTCCAGGACGAAGTTGATCTGACTTCTGCACCCGGGCGTCGGAGTTTCCCTAGTACCCGAGCAATGGTATCTAGACGGTCTCTGTACTCAAGATCTGGTTTGTAATCTTTAAGTTCAAAGTAAAGCTTTTGCAAGTGGATAGCGACACGGAGCTGAGCAGGATCTGGTTTCAGCCGCTTCGTGGCGATGAGAGTCCTGTAGTGCACCAGAGGATTTGTTATGGTTAAGCTTGTCGATGTTGAACTTGGAACAGTCATTGTTTGATATTAGAGGAGGCGAGTATGGTCACTGGTTCGGATGCTGACTGTAAAACCATGGATGTTTAGAGGAGATCTGATTGGTGCTAGGGTAGCTTATCATGTATAATATCCTATAGAGCAGTGTCAGTCAGCAGATAGTTATTCTATATGCTCTGTTGCGTTAGCTGGCTTGACAGACATCCTTCCGGACAGGTCTTAGGCGGGTTCTCCTGTGACGTACTCACTGTCCACGTGACTAATTTTCAGAATACCTAGATAGACAACTTCAAATATTCTTAAATGACATACAGATCGCACGGTGTGTTCAGACTAAGTTCCCTGAAAACTAACACATAGAACAGTATGCAATTGAACAGAACTTCCATTTCAGGGTTGTTCTTGTTCTACTTGAAGTGTTTTATGAGACGTTAAGACTAATAATGCCAATATCCTCTAGAGCAAGGCCCCACCATCAGCTTATTCGAGGTAATTAGAAGTGAGAATATGGCTGTCAAAGTCTACCTCGTCTCTCTGTAAGCCACTCAGAGCATCTCAGCATGCAGCCGTATCCCGCTCTGCGTACAGCTGAAATGGAGCATACATATAATTGATCACCTGTACCCCTGCCATAATTATCAATAAATCAGAGGGAGCCGCACGATTCAGAATGAGGCGCTAAATCTTCACCGCTGGGTAAGAGATATATGGTACTTGTTGGGATCTAGCAAACCCATTAGCTGCGAGGCCTTAGGGACTGGAAACATCGGTATGGTGCGTTGTATTGTGGATGAACGTTATTTTCGCTTTGTGGACATGAGCTGTATGCTCAGATGCTAGATAGGCCCGGAGCCCAGCTGTCACCGATGCGCTTGACTTCATCGATAAATTTCCGTGTTACAGTGCGTGTAGGTGCACTCTGAGGAAGTGTCGCCTTTGCGATGGGGAGATCGTCACCAGGAGCATAGAAAGGGTTCTGCATAAGTTGGATGAAGGCTGTTTGAAGAGCTCGGAAAGCCTGACGGGGGATGATTAGCTGTGTACATAGAGAAAGCTGCTTGTACTTACCGGTTTCAGATCAGAGTCTCGAAGACCAGTTGTTGCACCACCTTTACGTTTCTCTATGTCCGAGGATGTCGATCTGCCTACTGTATCGACTATGATCAAGAACTTTAGACCAGTGTTTGTCAGCCACCCATAGGCTGCGAGTCTTTCATCGATGGCATGAAGAAGGCCAAGGTCTTGGTCAACTGAGGTATGTTTCCGCCTAATCTGGATTATATCTAGACAAGAATTGAGAAGGAAAGAAAACTCCACACGCGCGTCCTGGTAGGGTGGGAACAACGAAATGTGCACGGGGTCATCCTTTGGCCCTGTTAGCGAGTTTGTAGGACGGAATATCTCACGACTTGGTACGAGTTACAACGTCTACATACATTCTTTCCAATTATCCCAATGCAAGCAATTGTAGGGATCGCCATTCCAGGAGCTTGCTGGCGGGGTTGGGTGTTCGATCATATATGACTGCGATATCCAGTATCGAGTCGCATTCGTTGGAGGTGAGAGCGGGAACACGTGCGGTTAGACTGCGATTGGCTGCAAAGCATCCGCCAATCAGGAAACATGTAATTGATTTTCAATCACGTTTCACGTACTTACCGCAATTCCCGTGATTTTCAGTTTCCAGAGCCACTTAGCGGCTTGGAAAATTAGTGAATCTAACCATATATAGAATAGATACATGTATTTTAGTATAGCCATTACCACCATTTCATTCGAGTTGAGCCGCACGCCTTGGTCCGGGTCCTCCATCCTGAAGTCCGTCCCTCTTGTCCTTCTCGCGGCGATCGTTCACCATTGTGTTATTGGACGTCTAGAAGGACCCTAGGAAAGAGCTGTTATCGCCGGAAGGTCTCTCGACGAAGGTTTCCACCACTTTCGAAGATGTTGTCCCTCTCGCGAACGAAGACGCTTGAGGCGTTGCGAGGTAGGCTTTTCATCATCGCTTGCTGTAATGAAACTACTGACCGGGAATAGTACAATCCTTCCTGCTGCCGTCTCTTGCGCGCACCCAGTCGGTTGCATTAATTAGCACATCCTCTAATAAGTCCGCCAGCGCATTGCAGCGTCATGGAGAAGCTACTTCCCAGCTCACTGCCTCGGGCAAGGTCCGCAGAGAAGTACCATTGCCCAGCCAGGAAAAGAAGGAGGGCGCGATGCAATTTGCCTTGTGTGTATATACTCTTCCGACGCTTCCGTGATGGGTACTAATTTAGGAATTAGAACGACTCTCGATCAGATCGCAAACTGGGCCCGTCAAAGTTCCCTGTGGCCGATGACCTTTGGTTTGGCCTGCTGCGCTGTGGAGATGATGCATCTCTCGACTCCCCGTTACGACCAGGACCGCTTGGGTATTATTTTCAGAGCTTCTCCTCGACAGTCAGATGTTATGATTGTCGCTGGTACATTGACAAACAAGATGGCTCCTGCCCTACGACAAGTCTATGACCAGATGCCGGACCCCCGTTGGGTGGTCAGTATGGGTAGTTGTGCAAATGGCGGAGGTTACTATCATTACAGCTACTCTGTTACTCGTGGCTGTGATCGTATAGTCCCTGTCGATATTTATGTACCTGGATGTAAGTACATGTTTCTCCATATCAGATTAAGTCCCCAATGGCTAATATGGGTATTTCGAAGGCCCACCGACCTCCGAGGCTCTCATGTATGGGATTTTCCAGCTTCAAAAGAAAATGAGACATACGAAGATCACACGAATGTGGTACCGGAGGTAATCTTCTCAGCAAAAAAACGGCTGCTTCAACGGAGAATAGCCGGCCGAGCCAGCTTACAATTCCCATTGTCATTTCTTTGAAGATTCTTCTCCATACAGAGAGGGGGATGTGGTTCAGCATGGATTGTCTTGGCCTAGTCGCCTATCTTAAGTGTTTCTTTGTATTTTGTCCCACAGTTTCAATGCATAAGAGTCGCCTGGTTCGCCTCGGAGTAGGCGTTGCTGGACCAGTGTAATACTACAGTGCACAGTTCTAAATAGCTCTCCTTACTAAATTGAGCTGAATAGATTTTAAAGTTCTTCAATTAAAACATTGGATAACTGGTGAGAATATTTGCGTCTCGCTTCCCCAAGTTTTATTCGTTCTAGCAATTCTATCCAGCGACTATGACACCTCCGTTTGGATGCAAGCATTGTCCTGAGATATAGCTACTATCCTGGGACGCGAGGAATACGAAACATGTCGCTACTTCACTTGGCTGTCCGGGCCGGCCTATGGGTACAGCACTGAATTGCGCCATTGCCTCTGTGGTCATTGTCGATGGAATGAGGGGGGTCCAAACTATACATTAGATCGGTCTGTTAGCACATAATTCTCACAATAAATTAGGCACTTTTTAGAACATACTGGGACCGGGACACACGCAGTTTACGCGAATGCCCTTGCTTAACTGCTGGTTAGACAGACCTCTCGTGAAGGCCACGATTGCTCCTTTGGTAGACGTGTAATCGAGAAGGTCCCCCCGACCGATATAAGGGTTCACCGAAGAGCAGTTTATTATCGTAGATCCTGGCTTCATATGAGGTAAGGCGTACTTTGAAAGGTAGAAAAAAGGGTGAATATTTGTGTCGAATGTACGTTCCCATTGTGCCCTATAGGAAGTGGTCAGGAAAATCCCTTGCCTTTGCTATCCGCAGGAGAATCGTCTCTGGGAAATTACTGACTCATCTAAGACACTGATGTCGGGGAGCATGTTTTGGTAACCGGCATTGTTCACCAAGATATCAATGCCACCCAAAGTCTGCAAGGCGGTCTCGATCACCTTCTTACAGTTTTCTTTCTTGCGAAGATCCAACGCAAGCAGGTAGCATTTGTGCCCCTTCTCCTCCACTCTCCTTTTTGTTTCTTGTGCATCCTTCTCCTCTTCCGGCAGATAAACGATCAGGCTTGAAGCTCCTTCCATAGCGAAGAGTATTGCAATAGCGCGTCCAATTCCAGAATCACCACCTGTAACGATAGCTCTCTTTCCATCAAGTTTTCCGGCTGCTTTGTAGGTCTGATACCCTCCATCTTCGGTAGGAATGTGTGTTGATGTGGGTTTTGGGTCATCCATGTCGGCCTGCAGTCCAGGGTGTCGTTGATGATGAATTGGAACCTGGTGCCCTATATTTCTTTCGAGTCAGAAAGGTGTGACCCTCTGCCTCAGAGAGGTGATCATAGCATACCCGCCTTGAATTGAGATTCCGGACCACTGGCAGGTTTTATACTCTGTTTTGCGGTGTCCATCTTGTCTTTTTTTTCACTGTGTACTGTACCCTTTCCAAGTGATATGGTCAGAGGAAGTTATTCCCGTCACAATGTCAGCGGGAGCAAATAGGATAAAATATACCTATATAGGACATATAGGCCAATCTCGCATCTCCATGGACATTATAAATACAGCTGGAGCTTCGCTCTCTCCGTCACTGTGACGTTTCCACATGGGAGGATATGTTCCGTATACTCCTCCCACAGTCGTGTCTAAGCTTGGAAATGTGGGCCGCCAAACAACTGCGCTTCCAGTGCATTGGGGATTTGCCCGCGGAGATTTATTCCTGAGGTACATCGCAGAATTGTCCATTAAACTGAGTGGTAGTTGCAACTGGTCCCAGCCATCTTCGAGACCATTCAGTTGTCGCTTGGATAGAGCTACTTTCCAGATGACGCAGGACCATTGTAGCAAGAATCTGCTCCCATGAGCACCCAGGAGAGGTTCTTCATGTTCATTTAAGGCACAATAGATAGGTTCTTTGATCCGCCTCGTGTGGAACTACCTGTGATTGATGGGGTATAGTTTCCTAACTCCGATCATCGTCATGATCTGCTCACTGCTCCATACCCTGACGTTATCTCCACGTGACAATTAGAATATTTCGCATTCTAATATTGATGTGTTCTGGAAGGTGAATTGATGAGTCAGTGCTATATAGATTTGTCTTCTCAACTGCTAAATGTCAAGATGAGATGAGATATCACCAACTACTGAAAGATTTGCATCATATACTGTGGAGAAGCAACTCAAAAGAAGAATTAGTAGTTGCGTCGGCCAAGAAGAGGATTCCGTTCCTCTCCAAGGCTAGTTTGAGAGGATAAAAGAATACACGGGACATTTATTGAAAATCTCACTATACACACATAACGCAAGAAGATTTCTGCCTTTACATGGCTACGGCTCGTGTGTTTAACCTTACCGCTACCAACCGTTCCTAGTGTCACATCAGAGAGATTAGATTCATTTAGTCTGTTTCCAATTTCATTCAAAAATATGCTCAGGTTTAGACTCTGAAAAGAGGTATCTTTTAGAGAAGAGAGGGAAAAAAAAATCATGTCGCTACATCGCAATGATAATGATGTCCAATTGTTGTTAACCCACAAATTATCATATTCTATAGTTGTTTTTTTGGGGGGGGGGGGCGCCAACTGAACTAGGCGGGCAGACCCTATTTATTCAAAGCGGAAGGCGGTACGATAACCATAAGCAGTGGCGTTGACGTACACGAAGAGGAGAGAGAACGAAGAACGAGAACTCCCGTAAAAATAGCGAAGTCTTGGCACCCAAACTTAAAAAAAATTCATAACGATTCTGCCGGTTGCTTTATTGGGCTTTTCTCTACACAATCTTCTTGATCACTCTATCTCCTCATATTTTACACTTCTCTATATCGCTTCTATGATCTGACGTTCCTGCCTCGTGTACCGCCCGTAATGTCTGTGGCGGTGATGGATTCGACCACGGATTTCACAGCCCCCGTCAGCGGCTATTCGCCGAATATTGTTGAATCAGTGTCTTCTGCTCCTCATAAATTCCTTCGGCCCACCTCCGGCCTGTATGCGTCCTCGGCTGTTTCCGCAAGATATTACTTGGACTCGTTGGCTGAGGCTGTAAGTTCGATCCAGAGTGCGCGTCAGCAGGAAAACAGGAAGAAACGTAAGAGGTCGGAGCTGGGAGAAAGCCAGACGGAAGATGTGCTACGGTTGAAGCAGCTCCATGTGGATGGGTTCAGCATCGGCCAGATTTGGGAACAAGCGGCGAGGATACTAAGTTCTACTGACAAGGAGATAAGGCGGGACCTTTCCGTCGCACATTCTTCTAGCAAGGACACAAGTATATCTAGATCTGCTGCCAGGATATTGTCCCTTGATACCAATGATTTCGATTCTGATCAAAACGATGAAGACGACAACTCCATTATCTCCGGGCACTCACAGGATGAATTTGGCTCAAGTGATGCCAGTGATGCTGAATCTGAAATACGAGAAGCAGGTTGGGAGGGATCGGGTACGAAAAGCGATGCTGGTGGGGCATTGGGTGAGGAGGACGATGCCTCTTCTTTAGATGATAGTGATGAGGACGAGAATCCTGATTTCTACGTGGAAGATCCAAATGGCTTGAATGATGGCTTCTTTTCCATTGATGATTTCAACAAGCAGTCAGAGTTACTTGAGAGACAGGACCTAAGAGGGGCACCTGATGATGATGCGGCTAGTGAGGAGGAGGTTGATTGGCACGCCGATCCGCTTGCTTTTGGGCAGGCACTGTCCCTTGCCAAGGGCAAGTCTTCAATGCGGGAAACCGGGGCTAATGGCGATGAAGAGGAGGACGGGTCAGATGAAGAGGATGGCCCAACTTTCGGAGATGCCAATATTGACGGGTCTGATTCTGACGATGATGGAGCGACCTACATGGATGCTGGTGGTGATAACGCATGGATCAATACAAGCGATATCAAATATAACGACTTTTTTGCACCACCACCGCGAAAGGTTTCCAAGAAACAGCTACGCGCTCTACCAAAGACGCAGCCAGAAGCCCATGACATTCAAGGTGACATTGAGCGTGCTATGGCAGATGTGCGCCGTGATCTGTTCGAGGATGAGAGTGAGGATGAGGGCATTGACGGGGACTCCGCTACGGAGAGTCAGGACGGTCTCTCTGGGAACGCACGTTCTAGCCATGAAAAGCAGCGGGCAAAGATTGCGAGCGAGATCCGTCGGTTGGAAGCAGAAAATGTCGCAAAGAAGGAGTGGATGCTTGCCGGAGAAGCACGGGCGGCTGAAAGACCTGTTAATTCTCTGATCGAGGAAGACCTCGAATTTGAGCGTATTGGCAAACCGGTCCCTGTAGTTACTCATGAAACCACCGAAGACATCGAGGAGCTCGTCAAGCGAAGGATTATAGCCAAAGAATTTGACGAAGTGATCCGTCGCCGGCCAGATGCTCTAACCGGCCAGAATACCAAGAGAGGAAGAGTTGAGCTTGATGATTCCAAGCCGCAGCAGAGTCTCGCTGAATTATACGAAGCTGATCACCTCCGTGCTACCGACAGTGGTTACGTCAGCCAGAAGGACCGGAAATTAAAGCGCGAGCATGACGAAGTAACCGAATTATGGAAGGAAATAAGCAGTCAGTTGGATTCTCTGTCGAACTGGCACTATAAACCAAAGACGCCGCAGGCGACTATCAGCGTGGTTACAGACGTGGCGACGGTCACGATGGAGGATGCGCGGCCGACAGCTGGTGCTGCTGTCGGTGGACCAGGTGCATTGGCCCCGCAGGAGATTTATGCCCCTGACAGCGGTAAAAATGCAGGTGAGGTAGTCCTCAAGGGAGGGGCGTCCGTGGCCAAGGATGAGATGACACGGGAGGAGAAGCTCAGACTCAGGCGCCGCCAGAAGGAAAAGCTGAAGAAGACTAATGCCAATGGCCCTAGCGGTCAGGCTGGCAAAACGACAGAGAAGCAACGCGTCATTTCAGATCTGAAGAAGGGTGATGTCAAGATCATTGGTCAAAACGGCGAGATGAGGGATGTCCATGGACGTTTGACAGGGTCTACTACGGGTAAAAAGGGGGATGCGCTCAAATTGTAAATAATATCTAGGTCACTGATCGCAGATTTGCCTTTATCTACCACTCAGTTCCTAACCATGAGGTTCAAATATCGGACGATAAATTCGTTTCGGCCCGTTTGGCGGGTGATTTTGACTTGATCATATAGAGGAAGATGTTTTCCCTTGCGTAAGTCTGGCGGTCGGGGTCGTCTATGACCTCAACAAGATCAAAAGCTTTCTTCGCTAGCTTGATAAACCTGAGATCTGCTCTCCGCCGTCGTTTGAAGCAGAAGTAGCAAACAGTCTCTGGGCCTATCAGGTTCTGCAGTGTATCGATCAAGAGTGGAAATGCCGGTTCAAAGTAGACACAGTCTGCCGCTAGAATCACGGCGGGATGTTGGGGGATGTCTTTTGGGAGAGGGGTCCCCCAGTCCAGTACGCTGGCCTTTACCGCCGATGAGAGGTTGTTTATTTTAATGTTGGTCTCCATCAAGGAAAGCATAGGCTTCTGGTCGGTGATGTAAATAGGAGCATCCACGGAGCAGCCTCGGGCGACGGCAAGTCCGACAAGGCCTCCTCCCGCACCTAATTCAACTCTGTGGTTTTCAATTAGCGCAAGGTTCCGACTAGAATTTAGAACGTGCACGATGAATGCATATTTGTAGTAGGTCGATGTATCTAAGGGAGGGAGCATACAGACATATTCTTACCAAGCAGATCCGAACGGTGTCGGCGCAGCATGTACTTCGAGAGCACAATACCCGCTGGCCAGAGTTGGCCGCCACATCCTTCCTTGAGATCTTCCTGGAGTAAAAGAGGCTCTGAGAGTAGACTATCAAAGGAGATAGCCGTTGTCCCAGCGGTCTTCAGTTCCCTCGGGGGAACCAATGACTCGCTAATGTTGAAGGGAGCATCCTGGTCTGAGTCTCCCGAATCCCGGGCGTGGTCCTCCATGCAGAAACAGAGAACGTCTTGCACAGAGCTGTTGGACTAGTGTCCACCAGATTTGGGGGGGAGGAAGGAAGGAAGGAAGGAAGGAAGAAGAGGTGTCTGAATGGAACAAGTCGAGTCAAGGAGAGGGGGAGGACATAAAGGACTTCTCTTTTTGGAAGAAGAATTATTTAGTATTTGGCGGGGATCTGCATCTCGAAAGCTACCGCCTTTTTTTAACGACCGTGCGTGCGGGGGAGGGCAGGATGACTAAGAATGAGAACGTTCTGTAATTAATCGAACATGCAGGTAATGTACCGTACATGGATGGATGAATATACGTCAATGCCCATTCTGATGGTTGCGGAAGGATAGTAGGCGAGAGCTGCATCTTCAGGAATCACATACCTGAAAATATGTGCTTTACAAATAAAATGAATATTTCGATCCCTCTAGGTAACTAACTGACACAGCGATTGGCTTCCATATGGTGCTTAGTGCAAATTACACTTATTCCGTTCCGCCATACCAGCCTTGCCAAGTTAGCGCGTGCACTGGACATAGCCTATTTGAGTAGTCTGGAGTACTAGTACAGTAGATCGGAATCATCGACCTCACGTCCAGGGTCTGTTGCAGGAAACCCAGATCCAGGTACGAGAGTATCTCAATGATATTATTAGAGCAGACTATGACGGAAGTCACAGCAGAAAGTTACCTGTTCTCTTCTTCTGACACCTTTGAACTCTTGGCTTGATGACCTTAACTAGGTAGTTGATGCGAACTCATTCTCCACGGCTTATGCCGTTTGCGTTCAGGCTCTCCTGACGTCAACAGCTTTGATCTATTATTATTGGCCGTTGGACGGTTGCTGTCTGGAGTCGGTCGTACTGGATATTGTAAGCTGGCTTGTCAAAGATGGTCTTTCGTGCTCATTGCTCATCATCGCATGTTCCACCTACAGTCATGACGACGTCATCACATTCCCGTCCGGGTCCAGTCTGGGATGAGGGAAACCATGTGACTTTGCATCTGGTTCGTTGAAAAGGCTTCATGTCGCCCTTGCTGGTTGCTGTCTTCCCGATTCTACTATTGCCAGATCGGAATCTTCCTCTAACTCTATCTTGCACAATCCGTTCCTCCTGAACACATCCCGTCACTTTCACCATGGCTACTCTACACTGTAAGTGTTCCCTCCTGGGGAAGGGGAATTGGATATCCTCCGACCCCTCTACATCGGCAAAATCTCCTGGGATTGATGATCAATGAAATTCCATATAGACCTCCCTCCCGTGAAGCCCTCCGCGATCGCGCTGGGAACTATTTTCACGCACACCGCCTCCCTGGGCATCCTTGCTCCCGTCTTCGGTGACACCTACCACCGCGCTCAGGCTGCAAACACCAAGGAGGAGTTCCTGAAGTCCAAGGAGACCGCTAGTGCTGTTGCAGCTTGGGGAAGCTCCCTTGTGGGCAGTGCAGTGCAGACCTACGGCGTTGCAGCACTGATCAATGCTACCGGGACTCTGAGCTATAAGGGTGCCGCCTACCTTGGAACTCTGATCTTCTTCGCCAGCTCAGCACCAAGCGTATGTCATTGTGTACCTGTTCCCTGGCAAGCTCATCGACTAACTTCGCAACTGTACAGTTCATTTCCCAGGTTTTCACTGAGAAAAGACCTCTAGACACCATCGCCGTCGGAGTTGTCAGTCGTGCCTTTGAGACCGTTGGTCTCAGTTTGTTCCTAACCTGGTGGGGAACTCGCACCAACCCTTTTGACTAAACGAGAATTACGATCTATGTCTTGATGACGGGGAGGATGGCACTGGGAATTGTGTATCCATGAGACCCCGGAAACGATTCCTTATCTATATCTATCATAACTGAGCAATTATATTGTATAAATCATAACAGCTGAAGTTCTTCTTAATAGATTTGTAGTAGCGTTTGTAAACCGTATTTCGGTGAAAGATAAGTAGTTCAGAGGTCCGAAGCGCAGCCACACTGGTTAGGGTGGAGATTGTAATATGGCCCATTGAAGATCTGGCAATATATGTTCCAATTGCGCAATGCGGGGTTTCTATGGAATCACGCACGACCTGAAGTAACCGATTCGATGTGTCCCTAGCTAGGCATGAGAGCGGATTTGGACACGGTTGCACATAAATAACTCAATCTACTCTCAAGAACCCTAGGACCTGCCGAAACATAGTACCTTATCACTATTCCAAATCTTAAGATAGTCGTACTTATACATCGTGAATCTGACTTGTATCCCAACCACTCTTCCCATCCACCTTTCGAATACTGTTAACTTATACGTTTGAGCTCGAGACAGAAGAATGAAAGATTCCAAAATAAATATAGTCTGACGTATGCTGGAGCCTACTAGATACCTGGATAAGTTTGATAAGATCTCGGAAGTAGCTAGTGAAGGTAGCCTCGAATTAGAGACCCCTCTGTACTTCAAGAATTGCTTCAATCATACTAGGCAGGGATTGTGGAAGACAATGCTGTCATTTAATAACAGATGGGGAGTTTTTGTCGTCCCGTCTCTGAATCCGCAGAAATTCCACCTTCGAATGATCAATTGGACATTCACAGGTAGAGGGCTAAGGACGTTTGCAAAGGCCTCCAAATTGACTGCAGCTTCGCATTCTTACTCAAGTTACCTTTTGAGGTCACTACTCACGAACAGAAATCCTTCACTATGCTGATAGCCACCATATATAACCATGAATGATCTCATTTGCAAAATATAACACAAATCTACATACCACTGAGTCGCAGAGGCTCAGGAGGCCGTTCTAAAGGAAATCTAGTATGACAATTCGCTCACGCAAGAGCCCACATATGGTATTCTGGACAGGATATTGATTTCTTCGAAACGGCCTAACAAGTATATTTAAACAAAAGAACGGCAAGGATATCTGTGAAAAGAGTTAGCTCTCGATATCGCTCTCATCTCATCTAGAAGTAACAAGGACATACTTCTCTGGAAAGCTTTGCTCTTCATTCAGCTTGTACTTAGGCTCTGGGTTCAAGTTGCACGGAAGCGGAGGCAATCCATTGGATCCCAGGATGCCCTGGATGCCCTTCTTATCCTTCTCGAACAGAGCGGCAATACCCCGCTCTTCGCCTTCCTGCTTCACTGCAACCAGCTGCTTCTGGCCAGCTTCTCCGATCTGAAGAACATCCTCCTTTGGTGCTGCCTTGCTTCCCACGCTGAGAAGACCCACAACATCCGCCTGGTTAACCACACTCAGTCTCGGGTAGTTTCTGCGCACATCTCGCTTCCAGTATGGGTTGTCGGCAATATCAGCAGCGGGAATAGTGACAGGGTCATCGTACGACTCCGGAGGGAGAGATCCTGGAGAAGGGTAACGGAATTGAGGGTTCAATGGGACACCGTTAGATCGGTTGGGATCCACGGCCAGCACACGGCGGATGCGCTCCCAGATTCCAGTCGATTGGAGTGTATATTTCTACGTGGTGTTAGAAAATAGGCGCTAATTGAAATAAGAGCAGTCCAGCCAGTGCAATTCACCTTGTGAACGGGAATCACGTTTCCCAGCGACTTGCCGGCTTTCAGCGCTTCACGAGACATGTTGGCACGCCTGAAGGAGGTTAACTTTCCTAAAATTTGAAGATATTAGAGAGAAGAGAGGATAAACGAAAAGGGTCGTTTTTAACCGAGAGCAATTGCTAAGCTAACATACCTCGTGAATTCAAACGCTTACCTAACTGATGCTCTGATATCGAAGTTGAGGACGGAGGCGGATGAGGTGCAGTTTTCGGAAGCGGATAATATATCTTCCGGTAATGAAGTACATCACACTTTGGTTACTCACTTTGGTGTCAGAAGTCTTTCTGAGATAGAGCACACGATAATCAGCTCATAGGATGCAAATTTTGGGATACAATTGCTCCAATTATCTTGTTATTCCTATCCGAGCCCAGCCGGGATGCTTGTACATCTCGAGTCTGACATCTGCAATCTGACTATCCGCATTTGGATGCTTTGTAATGGCCTCCGTACCATTGAATCTTGAAAATTGTAGTAAACACTGGAAACTTATCTATTGAACAATGATTCTGGAATACCTTTAAGACTCTTTGTTTCAACCGCAATGCACTCCTATTGAGCACCAATATTAGGTCGATGAAATTATGTACTTGATCATCCCACTAGGTTCCTATATCTCATATTCGGGTTGGGCAATCTTTGATCTTTTAATATCGAGCCCGCTGATAGCTCAGAGAGAAACTAAGTACTCCCTACTCCATAGAACCCCCTGGCACTGATCCTAAAACGATATCGCTGGAATTACAGATCCTTATAACTTATCCGGGACAGTTGAACCCTCTGCTTTTGCTTCTGAATCCTTGGATTCCTCCTCACTTGACTTGCTGGTCACAAGCGCCTTCACAGCATCGACAGTTCCGGCTGGCGAACCGGGCTCTGAGATCAGGACTTTTCCGGCCTTGTCCACAACGAACACGCCTCTCTGCGTTCCCTTCGGAACCTTTTTCAAGCCAATAGCCGCGATCAGGCTTGATTCTTTGTCACACAGGAGAGGATATGGCAAGTTCTGTTTGGTCTTGAAGGTTGTGTTCGCCTTGGGAGAATCGTTGGAAAGTCCATAGATAGCAAGCCCGGTAGACGTCAAATCGCTGTAACCATCACGGAATAGACATGCCTGCTTTGTGCCTTGAAGAGATATTAATTTCGACTTCATCGTTGCTTTCCCCGGAAAGTATGATGGCGCAAATCTTCCTTGGTATGAGAGCTATGGTGGACTAGAAAGTCTCTTCGCAAAGGGAATGATATACAAACATGAAGGAGACAATAACAATAGGCCAGTTGCCTCAGTCTACAAACTCCCGTGTAGATAAAATCTTGAGGGGGGAAAACATAGAGCTCTCAGGGGTAAAACATCGTAGGCTTCTACCAGGCAGGAGGAACAGTAGAAATGGAGCCGGAGGACGTGATGGATAACTTACATCCAGGGGTTGAGGCCTTTGGATACGTAAAGAGCACAACTCCCGCGTCACTGGCATCAACTAATGCCTTCAGCGTCGTCTTCGCACCCTCATGGGTTTCGATTTCGCCTCCAAATCCATCCAGCTGAATGACTTCTCCCACTTTGGGAACGCTGGCTTTCGGAGACTGAGTAGAAGAAGTTTTCTGGACTGACTTCTCTGACGCGCGAGATCTACCCTTCGGAGTTGCCTTGGCAGCTACCTTAGGCTTCTTCTCCGTTTGGACAGGCTCTGCGGGCGCCTTTCGCTTCCTGAGTTCAACCATAGAGACAGCGTCGGGTAGTTGATTTTTGGCGCTGAAGATGTTTTGAGATTTAAATAGAATAAACGCGCACCCACGATGGATGGTATGTAATGGAAAGTGACAAACAAGGGAGTTCAGGCTGCGTGTTCGCAATGATAGCGGTATGCGATCAGCCTTTTCAAGTCGACGCGCTGAAACGCGCTCTAGACTTAGTCCAAAGGAGCGCCTGTGCTGGGGGTTCCGAACCCGGAGGTAAACTAGTGACTGTATTGGGCTAAGCACTGTGTCTCGAGAAGCACGCCATTGTTATTTAGTTTCGATTAATATCTTATAATTCTCATAATATGATTCTCTCCTCACTCTTTCGCTAACTATTGTATTCTGTTCATCCGATGCAAACATCGTTCTCTGCCGGGACAAAACAGGTACAATTTTAGCGTAAATTAAACAAGGAAATCCTAGAAAGCACTTGGTTATGTTCTTTCCGATAATCCCTCAAGAGGCAGTAGAAACGTCGAATAATGCCTCAAACCACAAGGATTAATTTGACTTGGAAAATCTACCCGAGGGTGGCGCTTAAGGTCGAGGAAGTGGCCCTAATCAACGCAGCCAGTGGAGCAGAGATCTACGAGTCTTTTTGTATGATGACTGATGGACCCTGCATAACATGGATTGGATTCTCATACTTCCGGTGACTTGCTTAAAAAGGTGAATCGGCTAAAGAGTGTTCGAGCACATGCGCCAGTATAGGTAGTAGTATTCGAGTACGTCGCATTTGCGGGGGAAAAAAAATCCATAGGATCGCATAGTTGTTTTTATTCACGCATATTTGTCGCTTTTAGCCTGGATCCCCGTCGTTGCGCTGGACCGTTGGATCGATCGGAGCGGATATAAGCACTTATCTCCCAGAATGACGTTTCCCGGGATGATCCACCATGAGATTTACAGAAGAATGGGGGTGGATCGGGGTGTTCGGAAAACCTCCAGTAATGCATCCTCATATTATTGGATACAAGTGCCGCTTAGATGGAAGGATTACAGACGCAGAAACAGTTAGAACCGGTGGACTCCACCCAATGTGGTTAAGCCATCGCCACGGTAAGTTGGGAGAGACCTATAGTAAAGGAGGTCGTCTGGGAACTTTTCCCGACCGGCTATTGATGGATTGAGTACCGAGTACACCACCGACCGCCCAAGTAGGTCCATTTACTGTTGTTGGAGACTTGATCTGTCTGCGAACGGATGGCAAGGGCATAGCTAGCGGTCGCATGTCTCCTTAACAAATCGAGAACCCCATATAAAACTGGTCAAATAGGAAGACAATGGGAAGCAGAACCGTGGATAGACTTTGGGTGATGCGAACCGTTTGCGTCTAGCTCCCTCCGGTCCGGGGTCCGGGCTTTACGTCGGGCGGTTCAGGGACGGCAGCCGTTCACAAGACATTTTTTTTTCCTGTCCATGGCCCAGGCAAAAGCAGACCCGCCTCCCGCTTTTCAATCCTGTCCAGAGCGAGCCAAAGAACTTCTACCTCTTTCTCCTCTCTCTTTTACGATAGACTAGTCGATCATCGTCTCCTCTCTCACGACGTCTACGTTCTGCAGCTTCTTGATGGCATTTTGATCCCCTCTCTATCCGCACTAAAGCCTCACGTTCTTCACGCTCTTCACTTCAATTCTCCCATCTCAACGGCTGGTCTCGTCGATTATCCTGGGTCACGCGCACATAACCGGTTCTCCGGGGAATAATCTCGCTCTCTATTCTTTTGTATACCCCGCAAAATGAAGGTGTTTTCCTCCAACTGCACCTTCGACTACTCCTGGGACGAGGTCTCAACGGCAAACTGGCATAAATACTGCCCCTGGAACGATAAATCCACTCACGTCATTGCGGTTGATACGATATCGAGGGTGGTCGACCCGCAGACGGGCATTGTAAGTCATCAGTCTTTGGATGCTCATTTCTGCCAACCTGGTTCTTTGTTTCTGCCTTCGTAAAGGGACGTCTGGCTGACCGTCGTGATGTTTTCTAGCTGCGGACGGAGCGCTTGATCACATGCAATCAGTCAGCACCACAATGGGTTCTCTCCCTCTTCGGCGGCAGTGCGACGTCCCATGTCTATGAAGTATCCTACGTCGATCCAGTGACCAGGAAAGTCACGATGTGCTCTACCAACCTGACGTGGTCGAATGTCCTGAACGTCCGTGAGACTGTCGTATATCAGCCGTCTCAGTCCATGCCAACCGCCCAGACCGACTTCCAGCAGGAAGCCAAGATCACTGCCCTCTGCAGCGGATGGCAGAAGATTAAGAACAAGGTCGAAGAAGCTAGCGTCGAGAGATTCAGTCAGAACGCGAAAAAAGGCCGTGAGGGATTCGAGGCGGTCCTTGAGATGAGCCGCAGAGTCTTCGGTGAACAGCGAGAACTCGAGAAACAAAAAATGTAGTCCTCAGAGATTACCGATCTCCCAATGGAGCAGTGGTGGATATCTTCCTTTCTAACAGTCTTTTTTTTTTCAAGCGACTGCATATTTAGCGTACGTCTTGACGATCAGCATCGCATGTGAGTTCTCTGGCGTTCTTTCGATTTATACTTTCTGTATTTTTGGCCGTCCTTGGAGACGAAGAGAAAAGTTGATTCTAGCTGGCGTTTGTGGGTTTTAGAGATAGTACTCACACTCATTTAACTGGGATGCGATGAGCATGGGTAGATATGGTTCCCTTGTTTTCTTTTTCTTTTTTTCTTTTTCAAGATAATCTTTTTAGTCCTGTCTCTACAAGCAGTGAGCTTTTCTGGCGGTCATTTTACTCGATGGGATCCGGTGTACACAATGAGCGTTATTCTTGTGCTATAGATTCGTCGTTTGGTCGGAAACGCCTGTATATACTTGAAGCAGATTACACCTATTTCGATTCTTAACAATTCTTGTTCATGACTCTCATTATTCCAAGCGTGACCGATTTGCGTATCCCGAGGTATTCGGGAAGGAGTGAACACCTTGCCGAATCAAACGACAATGCCAAAACAAAAACGCCCTAAGATCAAGCGATTCATCCCAGAAGACCTCCCAACACCACGCGTCCCACTCCAGCAATCTCATTCTTAGCCCCACTTCTGCTGGCATCTTCGAACTCACGCACTACACCGGCCACCATGACTTTGCGTAACCTCGAGTCTGTCTTCGTGAACATCTCTCCCAAAGCAGCGGTGCAAACCGCAGGGCTGGACACTAAGGACACAAGCCGTGTGTAGCAGTCTATCAACACATCGCATAAGGTTGCAAAGGTCTCGAAGAAGTCGGGGTCGAACGGTAGTGACGGTGTGAGGAGATACGAATATTCCTCTCCGGGAAGGAGGTCAGAAGACTCCATACTGGGAAAATATGTGCCAGATGACCCCGCGCTTGCAGAAGAACCAATATTTCCGGCTATAGACTTGGCATCAGAATTGTCGCCGGGATGCATGGGAAGTCCAATTTCCGTTGCAGAACTTGCTCTTCTGGTTTTGATGCTGGAATGCGTTGCTCTCTTGAACATCTGAGGGATTCGTGCTCTCGCAAGGGATGATGATGAACTACCGTCAGGGGGATGCACCTGCTGAAACGTTTCGAACTCCAGCAGCAATGCGTTGAGAGAGCGGAGATATTCAAAGGGGGTGGAATTGACATCAAGAATCGGCGGTAAAGATATCCCTAGGAGAAGATAATTTATGGAGCGACGAGCGAGTTTGCGCTGGTCAAAGTATGGCATGCGTGAGAGGTCCGACTTTGAGAAATGGATAGTGTTAAACCAATATACTCGGCCCTCATGGCTTATAGTGATGTTAGTGCCATTTGTCAAGAGAATTTCTACAGTGGAAGTGTAGAGATTCTACTAACGCTTTTCTAAGATAATCCAAAGTAGATATCCGTTTTGAGGCCATGTCATGAATATGTTGATAGATTGCGCCTGCGCTCTGCGGTCCCATCGACCCGCCACCACTAACTACAGGAGTAGGGAGTGGGGGAACGATATCCTGATTTTGCCCCGCATGTGAGGACTTGGTATCTCTCCGAGAGAGCCCTGACGAAATCATTCCGGCGGGTTTAGGATGTGAGGCAGAGGTAATGGCAACAGGTGTCGTCGCAATTAATGAAGCCGGAGGGGAGTAGTTACGATCTGCGCAATGGATCTGTTTAGTAATTAGATAGTTATAATAAAAGGGAGGTGTAAGTGGCATGTATTGCGACTGAATTTAGATAATTGCTGGGCCTTTACTTACTGATGCCTTAACGTGACGTCCTTTAGGATCACCCCTGTTTCCCAAATTTAGGGCATGTATTGAAAGTCCACTTCAAGGGAGAAACACTGATGCGAACGAACGTCGCTAGATATGCAGCACCTCAACGCCAATAAATGCAAGATTACAATATAGATGTAGCGAGTTGCCTTTCTTGGTTGACCCAAGAGGATGGATAGCTTAATTAAATTCAATAATAGTCGACGGATTGCTTAACTTGATGCTTGAGTACCTGGAAGGTTGTCCCGCGTTTCGGAGGTTAGCTCCAGGGGCCGATTGGCTAGTGTCGTGTCCCCTCTTGAACCTCAAGAGAGGGACAATTGGCACCGTTGAGAATTCACAACTCATTCTTCTTATTACATTGTTCAGAAGAACGCAGGCAGGAATTCTACCAGATCTCAATCTTTGGCATAATCTGTTATTTTGACCGCGAAAGTCCCTGTCCTCTCTTTTTCCGTTGACATTGACCTTAACCGACATACTTCCTGCCCCTCTTCCATATGACTTCCCCCGGCGACGAGACCGTGCCGTCACACGGGCAATGGCCGGTGGACCCTCAAGACGATGTGCCTATATCTAAGGATCGTATCTGGGTAGACGGGTGCTTCGACTTTAGTCACCATGGTGAGAAAGTGAAATTCGATCGCTATCTCGATAAGATACCAGTCCGCTAACAGGGGGTGTTTTCTAGGCCATGCTGGAGCGATGCTTCAAGCTCGTAGGTTGGGAAAGGAGCTGGTTGTCGGTATCCATTCGGACGAAGCGATCCTTGAGAACAAAGGCCCAACTGTCATGACCCTTAAAGAACGGTCAGTTTGCCTTATACATCGAAGTCTATCATACTGACGACGGTCTCCTTGATTCAGAGTGGCAGCTGTCGAGGCGTGCCGATGGGTTACCAAGTCCGTTCCCTATGCGCCTTATGTCACATATCTCCCCTGGGTCTCTCACTATGGATGTTTCTATGTGGTCCACGGAGATGATATAACCTCAGATAGCAACGGTGAAGACTGCTATCGCTTTGTCAAGGCCGCTGGACGTTTCCTTGTCGTAAAGAGGACACCAGGTATATCTACCACTGATCTTGTTGGGCGGATGCTTCTCTGCACACGAGGACATTTTATCAAGTCCTTCAGGGATACGTTGGCCGGTGAAGAAGGCCCTGGCAGTCCAGAAGAGAGGAAAACATATGGGGCGGATCTCCTGCAGAGGATTCGAGAATACGCGACCGATGAGACCGGACTACAACCAGGCCCGGATGTCTGGACATGGACTGGGTCCGATTCAGCCAAACTCAATCATACCGATGAGGAACCCGGATCATTCGACAAACTCGTCTCTGGGACTCCTCCAAGGCCGGGCCAGCGTGTTGTATATGTAGATGGAGGCTTCGACCTTTTCTCCTCTGGACACATCGAATTCCTAAGACAGGTTCTAGCACACGAAGAAAAGGAAGGTCACCAGCGGGGCTGGTACGAGCCTCAACAGAAGGAACAAAGATTGAAGGAGTACGGTGAAGATTATGGACCAGCATATGTCATCGCCGGTATACATGATGACGACGTGATAAATCACTGGAAAGGATTGAACTATCCGATCATGAATATATTTGAGCGAGGTCTTTGCGTGCTTCAGTGTAAAGTAAGTTATTTTTCTCTCTCTCTTCTGTTTTCTGGATAACTACTAAGTTTCCTAGTACATCCACGCGGTCATATTCTCGGCCCCATTCACTCCCAGCAAGTCTTACTTGCAGGAAATGCCAACTGGCATCCCTAGCGCCGTGTATCATGGACCAACTACGTTTATTCCCCTCACATATGATCCATACACAGCACCGAAGCAGATGGGCATCTTTAGGCAAATAGAGAGCCACGACTTCCAAGACGTGAATGCCGGTCAGATTGTTCAGAGGATTCTGAAAAGTCGAGAAGCGTTTGAAGAGAGGCAGCGTGTCAAGCTGCAAAAGAGTATTGTGGAAGATTCAGTCAAACAGAGGGAAGCTGCTCAAGCCCAATGAGGAAGGCTGGTGTGCAGTCTAGATTGAATTTCGGAATCAGGTGCAATATGGCGTCACCAGCCGTTTATCATTTCTTGATGACTAAAAATTAATTGTGGGAGAAGTCATTTGTGTTCATGACCAGGGTCTCAGGGTAGGTTTGTGCTTTTAATAGCCTGTACATAGAGCGTTGACATCAATTCAACATTGGAAGGAAGGCACTGTACAGTGAGAAGATGAGGGGAAAATTATTGCTTAATATAATACTAGATACCACTGGAGGATAAACTCTCAGCTTGACATCCAAAGGCGCCTGCTTTAACTACTGATAATGATTGTGCTCGGGCTGCTCTTGACGTTCAAGCTACTTTCGATCGTATAGTATCTGGGAATCACTTAGTGAAGTACAAATGAAGCTAAATGATTTTTTGTAATTGGAAAGCGCAATAAACCCCTATACCTAGTAATAATAGAACATGCGTCAAGGAAAATCTAGAGCTCATGTATATGTCAACAATATCAGTCTCAACAAAGTGTTCCCTTATCCAATCTTCTACTTCACCCCCGTGGATACGCCTTCAAGCTTGTTCATATATGTCAGAGACACTTTTTGATATTTTCTACATTTAGTAATGTATATAGATCAGAGTGGGTCATAAAATCTGACACCTCCTAAGGTTCGTGGAATGTCAATAGTGATTTCTAAACATGTATTCCTCAGGGTTATCTCATCCACAATAGGCTCTCAATACAAAGCACAAGTAGTTAGTCGCCTGGCATTCTAATTGAATCTCTAGGCCCATATCTATTAAGATTGAGAGACAAGTTTCTGGGCGAGATCCCTCATAGTCTCCCAATACTTCCGTTTTTCAACTCGCCAGGCCTAGATCACGAGGACCAAATGAGCCACACAAACACGTACTTAAGCGGAGATTTTCTTCTCACCTTCGCCTGAGCCTTAGATTTTGCCATGCTTTTTTTGCTCAAATTTTTAATTTGATCAATGTCTTTGTCAAGAGTGCGCTGTAAGTCTTCTTTCATCCCTTCGTTCTCTTGGTATAATGATTTAGCAGCATCAAGTTTCTTCCTGAAAGAACTATGAAGCTTATCCTCGAGAGAAGTAAATTGAGTTGGTCCTAGAACTTCCAATCCTAGAGAGACGAGCTTCTGTTGTACCTTACCCCATTCCTTCCATAAACTGTCCAATTGATGTTGACTAGTCTCTAGTTCATCACGTAGAAGTGTCAGACTGTCACCTGATGGGGCCACTAACTCAGAATGTGCCGTTCTTCCCTGTCCTTTGAAACCAACAGAGGCCAGAGCAAGGCTCTGTTGAGCTGAGGAGTATCCCTTCATCAGGAGATCCAAAGCCCCTTCTTCTTCTTTAGCCAGGGACAGTTCCAAATCCTGTACTATGGCTGCACGAGTATCCCTGAGGGAATCTGTTATTTAGATTGATTAGAACATGGGCTCGTATCAGGGTATCACAATCCCACCAGAGAAACTATCTAGCAGCTCTTCATTGGACAGGCCAGAACTTCCATGACCAGTCAGGGCCTGAATGTCTGTGATTCCTGGGATAGTTTTGGTGCTGCAAAGACCTGTGTCTTTGATTGATGGCTCATCCTTCTGTTTAGAAGTAGCTTTCTGGATGAATGACTTTGAACATCGGTCACGCCTTCTGAAGTTATATTGGGAAGTAATGCTAGAGACAGCTTTCGGCTTATCCTGCTTGCGCCTTGACCGAATTTTGGGCTTTCCCATAATGTGGGACACGAACGATGTGGTGTTTCCTTTATGAATGCAGCGAAAAGAATCAAATCCGCGCCCGATAAATGGGACGATCATGAACAGATGCTCGTAAATGGAATTGCTATCCGTAGGCGATGAGAAACTCAGGGAACACGGAAGTAAGATCGACTTGGGAGGGCTTGACAAAGTAACGTGACCTTGTTGAACTAGGTAGTTATCTGAGATCAATGTACACCTGGTGATGGAAATCCATAAATACATGCCCCTGGGATCTAAACATGAAATGAGACAATGACTGCACAATGGCCCTTGTCAAAACAACACCAACACCTTCTATCCAGGCCATCATACAAACAGGTATAAACGAGATCAGGAGCTCGTAAACGATAGACACCCTCGGAATATTTACTCTGCCGCAACCAGGACTCCCTTATCCTCAAAAAGCTTCGCAAGCTCACCACTCTTGTGCATAGACATCAGGATATCGCAGCCGCCGACAAACTCCTTGTCAACATACAATTGAGGAATGGTTGGCCAGTCTGAGTATTCCTTGATACCTAGTAACGCAAGGCTATTAACTCTCTGACCATATCCGACAGGGAGAAGGCGGAACAAAGACCATGCATACCTTGTCGCAGCTCCGGATCTTCCAGCACATTAAAAGCAGTAAATTTCTTGGGGTCGACCCCTTGAAGGCCCAAAATCTGTATAGTTGCACGGGAGAAGCCGCACTGAGGAGTCTCGGGGGTGCCCTTCATGAACAGAACAACCGGAGCAGACGCCACTGCCTTGTCAATGGCAGCTTTTGTCTCTGACGAAAGAAGGCGAGCTTGGAGGGGAGACAACCGCAGGCCCGAAAAAGGTCCTGGAATAGGAAGGGAGGTCAAGCGCGTAGCTTGCCGGAATGCCTTCGGATCTCTGGTCAGAATGCTTTGCGCCGCGGAAAATAGTAGCAGCAGATGTACTCACCGATGGGAAAGCAGTTCTGGAAAACATTTTGTCTAATAAACCCGAGGTGAACAGGAAGAAAGACCTGATACCGTCCCCGAAAGAAAGAAAGAAATTTGTATAGTGAAATTGGTTGCGGACGAGGTACTGTTTTTTTATGACGGCATTCTAGGGCCGACGGAAAGATGCTTACTTAACATCCGCGCTTAGTGGCAATAATAAGCGTACACTAGCCATTCCCGCGGAACGGTTATGCGGAGAATGGCAGGCTGCGTGGGACAGTATCATTATTATTATCATCGATAGTATTATTGGCCCGGACGAGGACCAGCGGAGATGGGACAGAAGCACAGACTAACAAGCGTCTTCGACAAGCCAAGGATCCGGCATGTATTGCTGGATTCGTTGAAGAACCCTTCTCACTAGCGTCCTGGCCCCATAGGTTCTCGCGTCCAATATGAGGAGCAATGATAATAATCAATCCCCAGAGCCCACCAGTGATCATGGGAAAGAAGCCAACCATTCGAATTATTGGCTATGCAACTCCTTCACCCATATCTCCCGTCCATACAAGCCTTGACGCCCTATATTCTAGTGAACTTTTATTAGAGATGTAACGCATAACATTCTACTGTGGATACAATGCACTTGCTCCGTGAATTAAAAATGGAGAGTATTATTCTATCGCGGCGGTGGGATGGGGGCTACTTTTTCTATAGGTAATGTCAATGTGGCAATCAAGATTCCGGTCTAGTGTATCATACTCCAGTTCTTCGTTGCTGAAAGCTAAAACCCCGGGGAGAAGGCTTAAACATCATTTGAGATGTCTAATGATCCTGGCCCAGGTTACTGGTTCTGTGCTGTTTCGGAGTGAATTTCGGTTTCTTCGTCATAGAACCCCAGAAGCCGCGCTACATAGTCACTCAACAGTCCCAGTGTGATGCCCCCACCCGTAAACCAGCATCCATTCTTGAACCACCACCAGCAATTCTTTACATCTTTCAGCTGGACCCTGGTGATCATGACGCCGAGGGTAAGGGCGGCACTACCACACGCACCGAGGAAATAGAGAGGGCCGGCCCCCGCTGCCATCCCTGCAGCAGCAAGGAGGGATACCTGCGCTACAGCTAAGCCAGACAGCACCGTCTTCGTGTTGTGTTCATGACGCAGTGCGATAGACTTGATCCCAGCAGCCAGATCGTCTTTAATATCCATATGTGCGTATATCATATCATACAAGACCGTCCAGGAAATACAACTGGCATATAAGGCAGCCGCTGCCTGCAGGGCACTTGGGTTTGAGAGCAGATCGACCCCAAGAGCTGGGAATCCCATAATCGCACCCCATGAGAAGGTAAGTCCCAGAACAAACTGTGGATAGTCTGTCACCCGCTTGGCAAGTGGGTAGGTTGATACGAGGAGTAAGCTTGGTATACCGTACCATAGGCACTGCATGGGAAACTGAAGAAGGATACCCAGGCCTGCCAGTAACTGCGTCCCGGTAAAGAGGATGGCCGCCTGAGGTGTCAACGCTCCTCGAGCAATTGGTCGAAATTTTGTCCGTTCAACTTTTGGGTCCAAGTTCCTGTCCCATAGGTCGTTGATAGCACATCCAGCGCCTCTCATAATCAGCGCACCACCGGAGAATAGAGCCACCGTTGTAATAATGTCCATCGGCGCGGTTATTGGCGTTGCCATTGGCGCTGCAAGAAGAGTAGAGAACACACAAGGGAAGAAGAGGTAATACGTCCCGGTGGGTTTGTCGAGGCGCAGAAGTTCCGCATAAGGCACCCATGATTTTGGAATATAGGCGAGCAGGCCGGTCTGCGGCGGTATGTACTGAGCAACAGACGATTCTCTCTGTTTTTCGGTGAGGGAGAGTGAAGCGGAAGTAGGGGCCCGTAAAGGGGCAATGGTCTTATATTCCCTAATTGGCATACCTCCGTTATTTGCGATTTCGTGTGGCCTCCAAGCCTGCCGACTGATTCGAAGCTGGCGCGCACCGATTGTCACCGGGGCTTTGAAGATGAACGACGTAGACGTAGGGGGAAGAGCGCGGGTAGTCAAAGGTCTTCCCATGCACACAGAGGAAGTACTTCCTGCTACCCTGAAGCTACAGCGAAGTTGCATGTTGGAAACAATGCTTGATCGGCTGAACGTAGAGGCCATCATGTAAAAATCGGGAGGGTATTCAATTGAGTCAGATATAGGTAGGCGTTGCGGAGGTTCACGTTTTTGACTCAGGGAGACATGATTCTTGGAAATGTATCGAAAAATGTACGTAGAATCTCTAGAGATGTTCCGGAACGGGTTTAAAGAAGAGTTGGCGCAATCACTTCCGTGTTGGCAGGTTGAGGATAGATCAGCTGTGAGCTGTGTTAGATCTATCTGAAGTTTCTCTTTGACTGTAAAGCCAATTGATGGTGAACTTAAAGATCGTTTTATTCAATTGAGAGCGGGGCAATTAGTAAGGAATGAAAGTCACATTGAGAAGTGAAAGACGGAAGCATAGTTCAACATTTAGATCACTCTGGTCTCATTTGAGCTTTTGATCGCCGGACCGGTAGGAACCTCGGGCGGCCCTGTTCGGTCAAAATAGGTTTAGTGCATCGCGGAGATGCTGCACGCCGCCGCGTCGAGATACTTCTACTTTAGATCCGATAGATGTCACCAGTAGAACGGTCTTCATGTGTTATAGCTGGTCTATACTCCGACGCTCCTTAGCTAGGGACCAAGAGTGCGCTAGTACCAGGGTATTTTCGCCCGTATCATCGAACGTCAACACAAGATCTAGCAGTCACATCCGTTTGTCGCTTCTTCGACTTCCTCGAATCGCCGAGCGCTTCATGTTGTTCAGCATATGAAGTGACGTACAGCACAGCCCAAGCTTGCACTAGCCTCACCAACAATTCACATACTTCACTCACATGAAGGAACTCCATGTTTTCGTCCGTGATATCGGTGACATGTGAAAAACGATATTGGTTGTGGTGATTCGATTTCGAACTTGATCCAACTACAAGTCAAACCCTCATCCCCCGGCGATATTCAATACACGAGGCAGCTAGAATGCCCGCGCAGCGCCCCTGTGCTGCCTTTGAGCCGATCTCGCCGGACCTCGACGTTACAGCGCTCGTCGAGTCCACCCCGAACTTCGAGTTCGCAGTCCGAATCCACTGCGACGCGATCGATGAACAAGGCTTGGAAAACTTTGAGAAGCTAGTGCTCCTCCATGTGATTCTGGGAGGGAAGCCGCTGGTAATAGAGGGATATGAGAACCGTCTGGAGAAATGGATTTTTTCAGAGCAGTGGCTGAGAGACAATTGTGCCACAAAGAGTGCGTTCTATCTCCCTCCATTGCCTTTTCAACGGATTGCTAACGTAGTAATTTTGCTCCATAGCCGAGATTGCACGAGATCTGACGAAAAAGTCAAACATCCCCATGACTATCAGTCATTATTTGAATAACATGCCCATGTTGACTAATCAATGGAGTGTGCATAATTATAAAGACTCTACACGCCAGCGAATCTATCTGAAAGATATTGACTGTCCTCCTGTCTGGCATGAAAAGCTTAGGGAACTTATCCCTCCGTTACTGTTCTACCTGAATGATTCTACAGGAGATGCTGGCGGGCCAGGGGCAAAGCTTGAACCAAATCCACAAGGCGCTGGGACAAGGCTGGGGAAGGGGATTGCAAAGGCAGGGGACTTAATGAGCAGTCTTCCACCGGAGATGAGGGCAGAAAATTTGATGTGTTATATCGGCCATGAAGGGACCTACACTCCAGCGCACCGAGAAATGTGTGCTAGCCTGGGCCACAATATAATGGTCGAGGCTTCTACTGGCCTCGTGGAACACGGGAAACCGACTAAGCGAGGCTCGTCCATCTGGTTCATGACTGAAAGCAAGGATCGTCACCTTGTTTCTGAGTATTGGCTGTCAACTCTCGGCCACGATATTGAGATTGAGAATCATTTTGCTCAAATTAACGCATGGAAGAGGGCTCCCTTTAAGACATATGTTGTTGAACAGAGGCCTGGTGACTTTATTCTTATCCCACCACTGGCGCCACATCAGGTTTGGAACAGGGGGACCAGGACTATGAAGGTAGCCTGGAATCGCACCACTGTCGAGACCCTAGAATTGGCCTTGAATGAAGCTCTTCCACGAGCGAGAATGGTATGTCGTGATGAGCAATATAAGAATAAAGCTATTATCTTCTTTTCTCTTGACAAATACTCGAAATTACTTCGATATGTTCAGGAACGCAATCTCAGTGGCCCAAAGACACGCCAACTGCAGAAAGATTTTCGACGGTTACATACTCTCTATACTAAAATCCTACTTTCGGAAAGTTTCTCGAAAGACCGACCTGAGGAGAGGAATGTTCAATTTCTGCCTTATGATGGCTATGTGACCTGCTCATACTGCAGGTGTAACATCTTCAATCGGTTTCTGACTTGTCCCTCATGTGTTGGCAAACTCCCTTCTGGCGAGGATGATAACTATGATATCTGCATGGACTGTTATACTATGGGTAGGAGCTGTGCTTGCATCTCAAAATTGAAATGGGTGCAGCAGTTCCGCTGGAAGGAACTAGTCGAGAAGCATGAGTTATGGAGAAAACAGATTATTAATCTCGGTAGTCTCGCAAACGATGCAATCAAGACTTTCGAAAAAGAACGAGAAGAGAAGCACGATGCAGGCCAGCGTACTTTGGCAGAGATTTGTCAAGAAGAGTTGCGGAAACGACCCTGGGTGGATGTTACTAAACCCGTGCCCCTGGAAGAACCTGAGGAGGATGTTGATCTCGATGATGATGGCAAGCCTCGGAAACGAAGGAAAGTTCGTTCCGAGAAAGAGCCCAAAACAAAACGTTCGTGTCATATTTGCAGGTATGCTGAGGCAACGTGGAAACTTGCTTGTTGTGGAATATGTAAAACGAAATACTGTTATGGAAGTCTGTTCAGAGCTTTCGATATTATGCCGCAGACAGTCATGGAGGAACGAAACTGGAAGTGCCCAAAATGCCAGAAAATCTGCAGCTGTGCTGCTTGTCGGAGGGATCCTACAATGAACCCCTTCGAACCCAAAGGTACCTTACTGGGTCATGATACTAGGAAGATAGCCGATCCTCGAAGTGTGGAAAGCTTGGTGGACTTCAGTCATTCTAACTTTGTATGGCTGAAAAAGGCCGGAGATGGTGGCTTTGAGAACAGTCGTCGTCTTCAAAGACATCTGGAAGAAGCAGAAAAGCTGAAATTGGATCAACCTGTCCTTGGCGAGCATTATGTCGAACCTGCGAGTTCAACAACCGTCGCAGCAGGAGCACCACATTCGGTGAATTATGAAGAAATCCCTGTCGATCCTGCATTGGCAGAAAGCACCCAGGACAATTCGCAAATTAATGTTCACGGTGGTATTCCCATAGATCCTGCCCTCGATGGTAGTGGAGGATCAGAAGACTCTCATCTCTTTGTTCCGGAAAACGGAGTGCTTAGAGAAGATATGCGGGATCAATATGAGGCAACGGAAGCCATAACATTCGAATATCCCGATCCCGAGGGGCCTTCAATTGCACCAGACAATCAGATGCCGGTGCTGTCTGAAATAGGCGAGAGCTCGCATACAAGCGACGAAGCTATTTCTATGGTAAACCGCAGGAAACGAAAACGACCCAGCGAACATATCAAAGCACAAAAGAGTTTCAATTTCAATATGAATTACGATGGACCCAGCGATGAAGTGGTCCGGGATGCACTAGGAAAACAGAAAAGGTCATCGTCATCTAAGCAACTTAGCCATCAGCAAAAAGAACCAAATAAACCAGCGGAGCAGGATCCGATCTCTACAGCAATCGAAGCTGTAAGGGCTCTCAATGATGCCTTTCTGGTTCAATCCGATCTTTTGAATCACGACCCGAGATCATTCTCTGTGAGATCCCAGATCCATCGAAAGCATAGATCTCGTACGGAAGACGATGAGGAATTCACTCCCAGGAGGCATCGTTCTCTAAAATCACCAGAACCTGTCAGGAATAAGAGAAACCCACCTCGCGCATCTAAGAACCGGACAGCCAAGCCGACTTCTCCAGTCGATGAATCGCGCAGCCACGACAGTGATAACGACAAATCTCAGCCAGACATCACTAACTCTGGGTCTTTGGCGCATCATGCATCTCCGCCGTCAGACAGAACAGAGACCCCCGTCGAAGCTGTGGATGATGCCCTAGATAATAGCGCAGTTGAAGAATCTGGTCACATCCATGTAAAGCCGGTTCGTCTCACAACAGCAGAAGAGAACCGTAGAGCCAAGCTTCTGGCCATGCAATGGGCCGAGGGCAAATTCGATGATCTAGATAAGGAATGGGGCTCGCCTGACGAGGAATCCGATCTTGCTTCTACTAATGGAAGTGACTATGGGGAACAGCGAAATAGAACAATGGGTTCTCTGAACTCTTCTAAACATCTGCGTGGCAACAAAAGGCCCTCTGTGACGAAGGACGCTTTACGCGTTGCACCAAACCATAGCAAATGAAAGTGAAGGTTACCAAGCCGTTCTGAGGTTTAGCGCTGGAGTTTCAATGTAGAGAATTCTTCTTGTTTTTTAACTCTTGGTAATAGTCGTCCGATTGTTACAGATATCCATTTGAATAATTAAAACTTCGAGTGAATAACCCATTCTGATCTGTCCGGCCTTTAACTTTGGCGCTGCTAGTCGTATTAAGGAGACTGTTGTAGATGAGTAATGATAGGCTGCCGTGGAGCTATTGGAGGTGTTCTGGACAGTAGACAAATAACATGGTGTTTGAAAGCAGTTTTTGCTTGACTAACTTGCTGCTATGGTATGCAGCTGTTCTCACAGAAGAATAATTGTGACCTTTGCGGTTCCTGTGTGGGATCGAGAATTTAAGAATAGATAACCACAGCACACCAGTCCGATATCATAACGCAGATAAGTAGCGTAATCACTGAGCTGGCCTACCTCCTGGCAAATCCAAACCTGGCCAGCAAAGTGAAAGATGCAAGAGAAGACAAGACTGTAAAGTTCAACGTAGTGAGATAACAGACACCATGCTTCCACAACACCTGGCAGAAATCATTTCATCCAAACCCGTGAGAAAGAACTAAGATGACATGAACGTATGTACAGTAACAACACGAAACCAAGACCAAGGCCAAGGCCAAGGCAGCAACTAAGCTCCCTTGTAGTCGTATTTCAGATTCTCAAGCTGTCCCACATCAACAGAAAGCATCAGCTTTCGCGCGATGCAGATAATGCCCAGCACAACTACAACAAGTGTCAGTATCAAACAACCCTCACTGAGCTCAGAACTTAAATTTCATATCAACAAGGATATGCCTTACCTGCAGGAACAAGGTACAGGATCCAGGGCGTCCCATAGCCTGTTACGTAGGAGACTAAGGTAATGAGCCCACAGAGACCCGCATTAATAGAGACCAGATGTTCTTTGACAAGTTCGATCTGGCTTAGGTTCCTTAACGGACGCTTTCCCTTTCCCTTCGGATCCGGTCGCGGGAGCGGGATATATTTCATGATATATGCGCTCCCCAAGAGGGAAATAGTACTGAGAAAAGAAATAATCCTCTCCGACGTCGCTGTCGAGGATGAAAGTAATCCCGGCAGAAAGGCGACTACAGAAACCAGAGGAACAATAGTGAACACGAGCTATGTCATATTTAGCAATCATAGATATAGACGGACTTTGAATGTTTGAAATTCAGCCATACTTTGTATTCAGCGTTTCGCGCATCATCCCGCGAGCGCAGGTCGTTGATAACTTGCTCTTGTTCTATAAGGTATCAGAATGATCTCAAGCGAACTGGAGCTAAAAGCTAAAAGCTAGAGCTAGAGCTCTAAGAAACGAGAAAGAAAAGACCAAACAGTCCTACCTTCTTCATCCAGTTCCTCACGTCCATCATCGTCCGAGTCTTCTGGGTACCGAAAAGTTTTCCGTATTCTGAGCGCAGCCATTTTATTTTCCTCTGCTGCGTCTTACGTTGCTTATAAAAATAATATTGCTTTTAAGAAAGAAGGCAAGTATGAAATGGCGTTGGCGGCCCTACTTACTCTACATACACGTGGGAGTTTGGACTGTTTGACATTTCACATGAACCTTAGTTCTCCGGCACCCAACAACGACCGCCCGCGGCGGCTCGTCTTCCACCTCCGCAAAAAGACGAGAGAGAAAACAATCGAGGCCCTCTCACCCGGCCAACACAACATGTCGCAGTCAATGTCTCTCCGGGCTTTCCAGACTCACCTCCGCCCTCGGCTCGCAAGCCGGGGATGCCGAAATGTCCTTCTTTCGCGCCGTACATTGATCCCCGCCCCAAGCGCGAATTCAGGCCCTTTGATGGACCGCCGTGCAGACCGTGAACTGCCTAACGTGGATCAGGATCGCAACTGGAAGATTACGCTGCCTATTTTTGCGGTGGTCGTTGGCGCCGCCATGTTCGGTATCTTCAACTACCAGAAATCGACCTCCAGTGTGGTTAGCAGCACCCTCTATGCTCTCCGAACCTCGCCCCGAGCGCGCGAGATTCTGGGCGATGAGATCTATTTCGCGAGCCAGATTCCCTGGATCAGTGGCTCAATGGATCAATTGCACGGACGGATTGATATCTCGTACTGGGTGAAGGGTACGAAGTCTCAGGGAAAGATGCGGTTCAGGAGTATTAGACCAGAGCGGATGGGCTACGTAAGTGATTGACATATGCTGAGGCTTTGAGCTTCTGGCATTGATGATGTAACAGTCGGGATGATGCTGATCTTTCATTACAGTTCCGTACTCAGGAATGGAGCCTTGAGACCGAGGACGGCACCGTAGTGCAGCTTCTCAATGAGAACGAGGAGGACCCCTTCAAGACGGCTTGATCTGCATTTATGCCTGGGCTGATGGACTATACTTGAAACGGGCAGTCCGAGACCTGAAGTGTACAGCTATACTACGTACCTGATGCATGTGCTCGGAGTTTGGTATAATACTATTTTTTTTTGAAAGGAAAAACTGGCGTTTGAAGGGCTGCAGCGTGGAATGAGATTTGTGTGCGAAGAGAGTAATGGGAATCATTTGTATCTTATGCGAGCGCCATCACTGGATATGAGATGTATAGTACACCGAAGAGGAAAAAGCAGAAAAAAAAATGGGAAACAGAGCGTCTCCACTTCATGCCGTCTGAGCAACCTCCTGCTTGACCGGAACCTCAGGCCAAGGCTTCTTGATTGCATCCTGGATGTTCACGATGCAGCCTTTGGGTCCGCTAACAGCGCCTATTCGCAAATAATTCAGTCAGTATGAAGGTCGTAGAAGTAGAGAATCAAAAAAGAACCATTCACATACCATTGACCACAACAATGCCATTCTCAGCATCAACCTTCAGGACCTTGAGATTCTGAACGGTATTCCGCTCATTACCCATATTTCCAGCCATCTTCTTTCCCGGATACACTCTGGAACCACCACCTTGACCCTGACCGGCAGAACCCAGCGAACGATGCGTTAAACTGACACCGTGACTGCGATCTTGACCGTGGAAACCGTGTCTCTTCATCACACCTGCAAATCCCATACCTCTCGTGTTCGACCGGGCGTCGATGAACTGTCCTTCCTGGAACCAGTCCGCACCAATGATCTCTCCGACGGGGAGCAATCCACTCTCATCCTTGACTCGGAATTCATGGACGTGTCTCTTCGGGGAGACGCCATTGACGGAGAAATGGCCCAGAAGCGACCTCGTCATGTTGCTCGGGTGCTTCCATCCCGAACCAACCTGGACCGCATAGTATCCATGCTGTTGTCGTGTCTTGTGCGAAACAACCTGGACTCTGTCGAGTTGCAGGACTGTGCATGCGGTACGTTTGCCGGTCTCGGGATCGTAGATGGCAGTCATGCCCTTCTTGACGGCAATGGCGCCCGTTCGGAGAGGAGTCGTAACCGCCTTACGTTCAAGAGCTGCTGTAGTCGTCGCCTTCAGCACGGGCAGGTCCTGGCCGACATTGAAGCGATTCGGTCGAGGGGTGTCCAAGGACCGGATACCAAAGGATCGTCTGGGGACCTCCTGGACCAGAGATGAAGGGTTCCAAAGAGGCGAAAGCGCCTGCTTCAGCCCTACTGGAAGCCGCGGCGGCATTGTGGAAAATTGGTCGTGTCCAGACGATGATGCTGGAGATCGTGAAAGTCCGAGCTGTGAGATTTTTCGGAGGTTTGCGAAGACCGCCGGAGGTGCCAAGACCGGAGTCCGGAGTTGGGACGAGCTGGAGTCCAGAGCCCAGTTAGCATGAACATTAACATCAACATCAACGTCCGTTGAAACAATCCAAGCGCTTGTTGGAGACGATTAATAAATAAATAAATAGATAGAAGCTACTTTAATAATTCATGAAGCTGTAGAGAATATTCGTCCGTAATATTATCCTGCAATTGGCCATTGAGCACTGCACATAGATCTACAACACCCCCCCCCAAAACAGTCCTGCTTTTCATACTTGATCACTCTGATCTGAACAGGAACACCAAAACAAAGCTCACTTCAATACAGAATATATGCAGAAGTTCCCCCATTCATCTCCTGCGGGAATGCGATCACATCGAAGTCAAAACAAGGTGGTGACCATCCCCGAAACAGAAACGCATCGAGCATTCGATTCAATTCCTAAGCGGAAAAGCGCGGCGCCAAAAACGCCCGGCTGGCCGACGCCTTCTTTCCCTGCTAGCAAGGGAAGGACGTCACCGAAATCTCACCGAGGGCGGTCCTTGTTTGTACATCCAGTGCTCTGGTTTTTCTTGCTTGTCATTTTTTCTATTCTCACGATTCGTCTGGAGTGTCTGTCTTTCCTTAGGGTTAGGTTATCTTCAATCCCTTCACGGAAGTTCCGGGGTTCTTTTTCTTTTGGTCTTGCAGAAGAGGGAAAAAAAGTCCAGCAGCTCTAGGCTCCGAATTCGTATCTTAAAGCAACATAATGCCTCCCTCACAATCCATGACGACCTTCCGGCCGCTGTTCCAGCGATACATGGAGCTCTTCCAAGGACGGGGCTCTTCTGTATTCTCTCGAAGAGCCATCTCCGTCTCTAATTCCAACCAGCTCGCTCGGCGCGTAGGGTTGAGTACCACGACTACAACTACAGCGGCATCGAGCTGCGCCAGCACGTTCCGAAAATCACCACAATCTATTTATCGAGCCAGCAGGCAATTCGCTTTCGTTAGACGCCCCTTCTCCTTCCGAGGCCGATTACCTCGACGTGGGTACTCGACAAACGCGAAACCCGAGGAGGAGCCGCATTCACTGTCGCAGCGGTTGAAGAAGCTGTCCCGTGAGTACGGATGGTCTGCGCTGGGCGTCTACCTGTTGCTATCGGCTCTGGATTTCCCGTTATGTTTCGCGGCTGTGCGGCTCCTGGGTGTGGATCGGATAGGGCATTGGGAGCATGTTATTGTAGAGTCGGTGAAGTCGGCGTTTAAGAGTGTGTGGCCTTTTGAGAGTGAGAAGAAGGAAGTAGCTGGCGCAGAGGAGATTCCAGGAGCCAGTGTTGATCATGGCGTGGCGGAGGCTGAGAAGAAGAACACTGAGGAGGGTGCCAGTATGTCATCCCCCCGGTTTCCCCATATAGAACCCTTTTTTAAGTGCTAGAATCCGCTGAGCTGACTCCGTCTTAGGTATTTGGACACAACTGGCGCTCGCATATGCGATTCACAAGAGCTTCATCTTCCTGCGTGTGCCGTTGACAGCAGCCGTTACGCCAAAGGTCGTGAAGACATTGAGACGTTGGGGTTGGGATATCGGCAAGCGCAAGCCCAAGAACCCATAAACACCTCTCATCATCATGAAAAGGTGGACTGGATTGGATATGTCATTATATACAGCAAGAGACTCCCCATCTCTCCATTCAGCAACCCGAGATAGAAATACATGCATGATTGTACATTAGGAGATAGCTTTCTTAATCATTGTATCCATATGATATCTCCCTTCCTCGCTTGATAGGGTATGTGAATCCGTGAGCCTGCAACTGAACAAAGAATGCAAGACGTCGAGAGATTGCAAATTAGGTCTCAAAAAAAAGAGAAAAACGGCAAGATTCGGAGCAGAAACAGGTGGGGTGCCATACAACAACAAGAAATATGGTGTGTATTCACTCTATCGTAGATGGACACATAACGCTCCACAAAGCCTGCCAACATATGCATAGAGAGGATATGCATAACTAGATGCATATATCAAACCAAAACAGCGACTGGGCGCTCCTTTTTCAGCATCCTAGAAATGAAAGAATCGTGGGATATAGCCAGGGGTGAAGAATTGCCGTTACATATCAATCGTATCGTTAAATCTCAGAACACCATTGGCTTTCATCACGCCATTGACGCCCTCAGGCATCCGATAGGCCCATTCAGCAGCTACGCCCATTGAACCTGCTGCTGCTAAAGCAGTGGAACGCGTGACTTGCTCGGTTTCGTCAGAAGTATCTGCAACGAGTACCAAGCCTAACTCCTTAATCGTTCCCACTAGTGCCGGCATCACATTCTGCGGGAGCCAGTATCAGTATAAAGATAATCAAAGACGCGCATTCAAAGCAGGAAGTAGGTTCTTACCAGAAGACTGGAACGACATATAAGTCCCATGAAGTTATTGCTCTGCGCTATCCGGGCGGACTCCTTGATAGACATTGAGCTCCGGCCACTGCTCTGGATCACCGGCTGTCCGCTATCATCCCCAGATAAGTCTCGAATCTTGCCCAGATCATTGCAGAGCAGCACAGGATCTAGCGCACTCTAGGTCAGCTATCAATGGTCACGGGATACAAAATACCGAGGAACTCACAGTTGGGTTGTTTCCAGTTGAGGGCACTGCAGATGTTCGGATTGTACGATGTGAAAACAATGGAGCGCATAAAATCTGGGCTCTGCTCTCTGGACTCCCGGGCGTGATCAAACACCACCGTGAGTATGGAGTCCGCAAATGTGTTGATATCGGGGAGACATGTCAGGTCCAAGCTCTGCTCATCGGCAACAGTGGGATACAAGATGGACAGAGCGACATGTACTCCGATGGGAAGGTGACGAAGCACATCCCGCAAGGACATATATGATCCAGCGAGAATTCGGTGTAGCTCAGCGATATCATCGGCCGTCTTGCCCCGCAACGACCCCAGAACATGAGATTCGTCTGCACCTCTCTCTAGACCGATTTTTCTGAATTGGTCGTAGGATAAATGACAGAGAGGAATGCCGATACCATGATGATCAACGATGAATCGTGGATAGAGAACGGGCACTTTGTCCTTGGTTAGTTGGACAAACAGCTGTACATAGTCACCCGAGAGACTAGAACCTGTAACCAGTCCATTATGTTCATGATCAACAGCACTGGTTGCTTTCCAGTACGTGGCAAAATGCGTAATCTCGAGGGGATCACCGTAGTATGGTTTGATGACCTGGAAGTTGAAGCGGATTTGGCCAATCGACCGAAGTCGGGGGTCGAATAGAGGTAGGCAGCAAGAGCCAGCGCTTGATTTTTCGGCACTAAACACAGAAGGCAAGGCCACGCTCTTCGCTATCACTTTTGAGCCGAAAGTCGGGAAGATTTCAAAATCGACCGCGAAAGTATCAAGATTATCAATCTGGAAAGATACCGTCCTCGAGTCCTCCTGAATTGGAAGCATAATGGTTCGAGGGATCAGGTCTGACATCTTGGATGAGATAGTCAGCCGTGCGGCAGGGTAGCGTCCGGCCTGGTCAAATACGATCGATCCAAAACCAGGCTGTTCGAAGTAGATATGAACGAAGACTTTGGTGTCAAGGAAGTTATGTCCGTAACGCCTCAGCGGTATGATGGGCGGTGGGAGAGATAAGTCCGGTATACCGTCACCACCCCCCTGGAAGTCTGTAGACATTGTGTCTTCTGGAAGCGGCTCCGGTTCAGATCCCGATAACAAGTTCAATCCATTCAGAACGTCTCCAGGCCGCTGCGACAGATGCGGGTCCCTGTGATGGGACCATAGGAGCACCATACATTCGAGATGTCCTTCCCAGGCAGCGTAGTACATTGCCGAAAGGCCCTTCTCGTCGACTACACTTGCATCAGCGCCGAGTTCTAACAATGTTCGCAGGCAATCAACGCATCCTTCACTCGCAGCATGGAAAAGGGGCGTCCACTGGTAGAGCTTATCCCTCTGATCGAGGTCAGCTCCATGCTGCTTCAGAATCAACAGCAGCTCCGGCGTCTGAGATGCTCTCGCCACCATGTGTTGAGGATATAGACCCTCAGCATCTGGAAGCAACAGGGCTTTCCTCTCGAGTAGCATTCTAACGATGGGCACTGAACCATGCTGGCAGGCCAGGTTCAATGGGATGTGGTCAGATTCCGATGCTGGATTGATCCGCGCATTGTGGTGGAGCAGCTGTTCTGCACAGGCTAGCTGGTCGCGGACGATACTGTGAATAAGTGGCGTAAAGTTATCGTGATCCATAAAATCCACCGTGTGAGGACCAGCCTTGAGCAAGTCCCGTACCATTTCCACCCTACCATGCATACAGGCATAATGGAGCGGAATCCTGCCGTAGACATCGGTCCTGGAAATGTCGACGCCTCCAGCCAAGCCAGCTTGGAGCACAAAAGCCCGTCCTGAGATGGCGGCCTCATGTAGGCAGTTCCGTTCATTGATATCATCCTCTGCGTGAACGTCGACCAAGTGACTATCCAAAAGCAGTCCCAGAACATCGTCAGAGAAGTCGCTGATTGCGGCCAGGAAAGTACGTGTGACCCGGTCCCGAGCATCAGGAGAGGATTGTACCTTCGTTAGCCATTCGCGGAGCGTCTGGAGATTTCCTGTAGCCGCCGTCTGCAGAATCTGGAGATCAAATTCATCACCCTCACTGCCGATATGTTGTGCAGGTACTGTTCTCTCTGCCGGACGGGCGGTGTCAAAATGGATGTTTTCTCCTTCCGCCCATGCCTCCAACTCGAGTCGAGCGGTCGTCGCCCGATCCGATAGATCCCGCAGTACGTCTCTATTGAAGCATGGTTGCACTTCTACAGCACGATGGAGATATAGTTCTTTCATGCGAGACTAGAATAGGAGTTAGCAGATGGTGCCGGGGTGCGAGTTGGCACCTTAAGTGAGAGCAGTTCGGACCTTTGATGTTTTATCCCACTACAATTTTTTTCCGTCAGCTATACCATCCAGCAAGACGAGAATCCCATTATATCGACGAACCTTTTTCAAAATTTTTGACATAGCAGTCTCGTTGATCTCTACGAATTGCTACCGAGCCATGTCAGCTTCCCCCACAAGAGGAATTCTGCGAAAACTGAACCTACTTGGAGTTTATTTAGGTCGCCATCAAACTGTTGAAAGCCTTCAAGCAATGCGACAAAATTTGCCGGAGCTTTCGAGTTGGCGTATGTTCGCGACTGGATGACTCTCTTCTTGTCTAGTAACGTCTTCAATCGTAGGGTAAACTGTCATCCGTCAGCACAGTTGGGAAAAAAATCTTCAGGAGGGGACTGGCCAACCTCTTGTTCTTTCTGGAGATAGAATGCATTCACTTTCTCAATCTCCCGCTCCTGCAAGTGGTCAGCAGCTATCCAGGCTGGTGTTCCCAGGAGTTTCCGCGTACCAGCCGGAAGAAGAAAACTTCTTTGTTCGCACGCAAAGAAGCTTGAGGGTCCAGCGTATCGTGAGCATCGTTATGACTCTGAGCCGGAATCCTCGGAGTGGCGCTCAGTTGCTTGATGAGCTGTGGACAAAAGATTCAACTGCGTCAGTAGAGATCCCCCCCTCACCACCAGGAACGAGTTGGAGCATACCTTCTTCAAGGCCTTGTAGTTGACGAAGCTGGCAGCATACTCGGGGAGGTCGAGCTGCCTTCGCTGAATCTGCTTTCCGAACTTCCTGTGATAGCAACTGCAGTCAGAAGGGTCGTCCCGCGGCAAGCAAAGGGTAAGCAGGCCATTGAGGAGCTGTCCACATTCGTCCAACGCTCCTGGGAGAGCTCCTCGACCTGAAGGAGAACGCACATCTTGACCGCAAAGGCGGGAGAGCTAAGCTCTCACTTCCCCTCTCTGAGCAAACACTGGTTGATCCCAGCAGGATCGGGGGAGGGCTGCCACCGCAGACAAAGAAACCTAGAGAGAAAGCCGGAACCGGGAAAATAAATTCATAGGCAACCAAGAGCAGACTGCATAAATGACCAAGGAATTCCTGAGCTGGCGTTTCCCAGCGCTCGACAGAATAAGAAAAAAAATAGAAACGGTAACCACCGGACACAGAAGCTGCTACAGAAGCATATAACCAGCACTCATGAGGGGCTTTTCGGAAGGATCAGAGAACGAGCAATGCGCGAGGTGGGGGAGTGATGAGACGGGCAAGGGCAATACTGCTAGGCTAGCCTGTGGCGGGAGCAGGTAGGAAGTAAAAGCACCAGCTCCAGCAGATGAGGAGACCACTGCACGTGGGCCCGATGATGCGGAGGCCACCACAGTAGAAGAAGCGCGATCCGCCAGGGTCTCCAGTGCAAAGAGTGACTCTGAGGATCCGATCAGATACACGACTGGATGAAGCTAAAGCTATTGGCGCAGCAGACGCCAGGGACCAATTGCCGCGAGGGCGTGTTTTGCCCGCTGCGAGATACGAGAGACGCAGAGCCTTCGAGCACGGGCGACGACGAGTCTCTGAGAAGCAAAAGCAAAGCAAGCACACACACCCAGGGCAAATGGCTGTGCACTGAAGCGATGCGAGTCCAACTGCTACTCGTGGTGGTTCAAGTTGCCAGCGCGCTTGACGTCCGGAGAACCTTCACCAACGCGCACCAATCACCATCTCGAACCACAGCACGTTCCAAACTCGCTCGACGGGTTTGGCGCTCCCGTTAGCGTGAGGGACGCCCTTTTAAAAAAGCCCATCTCCGCCCGCGCACGTCAAAGCCTCCTATCCATGCGATCCATGCGGGTAGCCACGACGGCCTTTGCCTGATTCAATCGTCTCGCTCCCACAGGGTCCATTCACGCACCAACGCTAATCGCAACACGACTGACTGTCCTCGGCCCTTGCAGGATCGAGAACAACGAAGGGCCGCCAGATCGATTCTCATTATGTCACGTCATGTCTGGGAATCCCCCCCAGAGCACCACAGTCCGTCACCTTTCTCTCCGACGGTGGACCGGGATTAAAGTCGTCAATTTCTCCGTGAATAGCAGCAAGAACAAGAATCGTCACCATAGATAGAACGAGAACCCTTCTCTCCTGCCAATCTCGAGCCGTAATTGGTGTAAAATAAAAATAATTCCTCGATGTACAAACTACAATCCGATGATCGACCCTCGCATACTTAGTCCAGTAGATCGGACACGGCAGTATAACTATAGTAGACTCGAGGATCTTGAAACGCGCCTAACCACTTCCAGAACCCTAGTTCGAGCAGGGGACCCGGCCTGGTGATGTGATGCATGCGCCCAGATCGGGGATCCCAGACGGTGATCGTTACCTAGTATATATCTTCCTCCAGTAACTCGAACAGTAAAGGTTGAGGAGGAGGATGCTCCTGCATCGATGATATGACACGGAGGTATGGTTACCAATGTCACAGTCACATGGGTAATACCTACGACTGGTAAGACGTCGCGAGACCCGCGGAACGTATCTAGTACAGATTCAGGAAGTGGAATTCGAGGACCTCACCCGCGGTGTCAGGTTTACTATTCTTTTACTATACCTGGTCCTATCATACTCCAGCATCGGTAGAGTAGTGTGTTACGTAGGAATTACTATTTTCGCGAATAGTTCAACACTGCAATTTTGTATATTGGGCTTGAATAAACATAGACTGAGGTGGATATAATAGCTAAAAACTAGACGGCTGGTCAAAAAAAAAAAGATATTTAAGTATAATAACAAATACATCGTCTGTACCAAGTCACATGAACTGGTATAGATCAAGAAAGATAGAGATACAATATTCCCCGGTTGCTTTTTGCTTTTTTTTTTTCCTTTCCTTTTCTTTTATTCTTTTCTGTTCAGGGAATCAATCAGAGAAGTGGTAATAATTTATTGTAATGTACGAGTACCCGTACGGCCTTGGCCTATGTTTCACAAAAAGAGATTTGAAATAGCATATGAACCACCACAAAAAAAAAAGAAGAGAAGAGTAAGGAAATTGGTAGATCGAAACGATGACTGTACACGACCACCCATGGGGAAGTGGATGGTGGCGGACGGAGAAACGAAAATGCGAAGAAATCAAGACAACGGTTAAATGCCTCGAGAAAAAGAAAAGAAAAAGCACAAGAAAAAAAAATACAACGTAAAAGTCGAAAGTAACAGGAACAGATACATTCCGATACGACATAGAAGGGCAAAGGGGAGGAGAATGCAAATAAAAGAAACTCGGTGGCAGGTGGTACTATAGCGTCATGCATAGAAGGCAAAGTCTGCGGGACATAATGGCACGCTGTATGGTATTATGCCAGCCCACAAGATTAAAAAGAAACTAAATAGCAATACGGCCAATGGGCCACATTCTTTTTTCCTCACAATTGCACGGTCTCTTCAGCGAGTTTTCAAGGTACCTCGCAACAGTGCACAGAGAAATGGGTTCGTATAGAAATATAAGCCGTGAAAGAAAGACAAATCGTGGGAGTCTCTAGAAATTCTGTGCGATACCGGCATTCCCTTGTTTCGGGAACACAGCTGGATTCTCGATTCGCGTATTACGTCGAGCCTGAACATCACGAATCACCGGTGGTGGGTTTCCTCCATACGGGTTATCGCTGTAAGGGTTTTGCTGCGAATGGACGTCATGATAGTAAGGATTATCATCGTAGTAGTTGGCGGCGGGGGGTGCTCCAGTGATAGGGCTCTCCTCGGAGCCTTCCGATCTCCCGGCTGCTGAATATGCAGACGAGGCATTCGAAGGGCCGCGATGAATATCCGGGTTCCGGTTACTGGCAGCTGCAGGAACCGCACCTAGAGCAGTAATGGAGTCATCCGAATGTGGCCCGTCTTCGGAATACTGGATCGTTCCGTCACTCGGGGAGGCTGCATGGTGATATCCAGCACCGCTACCATTGTCTGACACGGCCAACCCAACACCACCAGCTCCACTGGAAAGATTCGTGGACGCCTTACGGCCATTTGTATTTGACGTTGTACCCCATCCTCGGTATCCGGCCTGGCCGTCCTCCCCATAGCTGTTGGTCGCCATGGGAGGGAGAGTGGGGTCATTGTTAGGATTGAAGCCATACTCTTCTACTTCTTTTCTCCTTTCTTCTTCAGCCAGCTTCCTGGCCTTTCGCTTCCTCCACCAGAAAATCAGACCTAGTACAATCAACGCAACGCAAACAACCGGCACGACCACTGCCACTGCGATGGTTCCCCCTGGAGAAAGTCCTCCGCTCGAATGTTTGCCTGAGATTGCAGCCGACGTCGATGAAGTTGATCCGGCAGTTGCTGAGGTTGACGAGCTACCTGTGGCTTGCGTCTCTGCAGCAGTGGATGTGATGACGATCGTTGTAGCACTTCCAGAGCTGCCCGATTCGGTGGAGATAATGGTCGTAGCAGCCGGTGTGCTTGATGTGGTTGTCGTCGGCTCTATTGAAGACGTGGTCGGCACGGTAGAAGTTTGTGAGGAGCTGGACGAAGTGGATGATGTTGTTGTTGGTATCGATGAAGTCGACGTAGTGGACGTCGAAGTATCTGATGTCGTTGTGGGAGTATACTCGCTAGTAGATGTTGTTGATGTAGTTGTGGGCGCCGTTGTCGTCGGACTTGATGTCGTTGCGGCGGTTGTTGCTGCGGTTGTTGCTGCTGTTGTCGCTGCGGTTGTCGCTGCGGTTGTTGCTGGTGACGCCCCAGTAGGGCTCGCAACAGCTGTGATAATATTTTAGTACAGGCACTTTTGACATTGTTTCTCGGGATTTGCGCGTGCCACCATGAGAAGAGCACATACCTGCATAATTGGAAGACATCTTGAATATTAGGGAGGAACTCTCTTAACAGTTCCTTTGTCAGTCAGCCTCGAAAACTGACAAGTTCCTGTCCGACGAAACTCCCTCCACTGGGAATTGTCTCGATCGGGCAGTCCAAGTGTCCGCTATCCTACTCCCACAAAGATGCGTGAGAGGCTGCAACGGAACTCCTCAGTACTATCCGAAACGAAAAAGCACTTGCCAACTTTTTTTTGGTGCTGACAGTCGTGCTTCTCTCACAGTCGAATTAGGCCAATGTACGGATGTCACGGTCCTGCAAGTCGGGCCACCATGGAGGAAACAAACACACTGGCAACCTATAGACCGACAGGGAGGACACAATGGTGACTGCCTCTCACGGTACCAAGGCGCGATGACAACGGGAGAGGTGAGGTTTGCGGTGTATTCACCGACTTCTCGACTTCGCGATGGAACAATTTGGATGTGGGTTTCCGACTCCCCAAAAATCGAGACCGGGGGTGCTGATGAACGGATTGGCGTTCCGTGATCCTGGGGAGTAAGGCCAGGATACCAAGAAAAAAAATCGATGTTCCCGATCCGACTATGCGGTCACTGAAGATTGGACCAAGGTTGGCTGCAGAACGCGCAGTAGTGCAGAGAACCGAGTTAACCGATCCAGAGAGACAGCAGTGCGAATTCTTAGACCAACTTGCACAGATCGATCTTCAAGACCACGACCAACGCGGGTATCATTGACCGAGGGAGAGGGAGGTGGAATGATAGGACTCAGCTCTGGAGTCTTGGGATAGTCGCTCTCAGGCGGGAAATGGAGGAGACATTGAGCCGGAATGACTTTAAGGGGCCCGGGCGTTGGGACTTGGGAAGTTTGGGTGTATATCACTTGGCGTAGTGCGAAACCGGGAGCGGCTGTGCGCCATGTGAGAAAACGAGATCGGGGTAAGGCTAAGCAGCAACGGAGTGGCATGAGACACCGCAGGGCTGAACAGATGTCTTTCAACCATCACTATGGGCCCGTGGCTTGGGGAAGAATTCCTTTTATCGTTTCTACGAGTGGACGGTATTTTCTCCGTTGGCCACAACACTCCAAACGACCCTCATTCAGCGTCGTTGTCGTCGTCGTTGTCCCTAAAACGTACACGGAGAACCGATGGGGTCACTCCAGTTACTAACTGCAGCCCACGCACGGCCCCGACCGTATCATCTTCGGATGAATGCGGCAAGTCAGGCCTCCGACGATGGAAACAACCAGGGCAAGAATATTGGAAAAAATACCATTTCTGGCTTCTTGGCATTGTACAGAGTACGGTCAACTGCTACAGTCGCCTCCCCCGCTGATGGTTGACAATGACTACTGTTTGCGGAACCTTCAAGAGTCTCTCTCATAAGGTTCCAGGGTACCTAGGTACCGTTGAACTACCAGCTGTCCGGGACACGAATATGACACGAACACCGCTTCCTATGGCTTAATCGCCCCATCGACAAGTCACAATTATAGCCCACAGTGTTAGGCGTCTCAGGCGTACCACTGACTGTTTTTTTTTTCGCGGGTCACTCTTATTTCATTCTGCTATCTTTTAACCCAAAAAAATTAAATAAAAAACACCCCCGTATCTTATTTACGGAAGTACGCGTCAAAAATCCAGCTTCCATGACCGACTGCCTAATCGGGTGTGCTGTCGGGTTTTCCGCTGAGTAAACTTCCCACTTGTCTCTGTTTTTTTCCTTGCCGCGTGGTGTCAAGCGATATCTCATTCCTGCTACTTCGTGGTGCTGTCGCAACGTCCCCTCCCGGCACGCTTAATGTTATGTACTTTCCATTCCATACTTCGATGATCTACTCCAGGAATCCATTACCGACGACTCTCATCCAGTAGGTCCTCAAAGTGGGCGTCAGAATCACTCAGAATACGTTTCAAATTACCCATCTGTCGTGCTCTTCTTGCCCACTTAATGGGGAGGGGGCCAATTTGTTCGGCGATCCGCGTGACCCGCCCGTTCTCGGCCTCTGTCCAGAACTCAAACTCCAGGCACCATACGTGCAGTAGCATTTCAGTAGTTGGGTCCACCATCAGGAACCGGCTCCCACTCGATCCGGAGACAGCCAGCTTTTTTCGGTCCTCTTCTCGAATCAAACGGGAGCAGAAGAAGAGAACAGAAACAAAACAAAAATCCGATTTCGCATTGAGTACCATCCACAGCAATAAGTACCAGTAAGCTCCTGATCTTCCTGATTCAAAAAAAAGGTATCTCGCCGGTTGCGGGCAAGGATAGATAGATAGCCTTTCGACCAGACCTGCTGGATCTGGAGTAGTGACGGCAACTACCCGAACTCCCTAACCAGGCACACGTAGTGATGTCTTAGTCATATAAGTTACATACGTACCCCGTTTCTAATAATAGCTTCCGGACGCAGTGCAGACGTAACTTCTAACACTAATTCCGGGGGAAATAATACATATCTAATATCATCTCCAGAAGAACAACAGCGAAGATGGAGTATAAACAGAAGAAATTGGACTGGGAGGCAATAATCCCCAATGGAGAAGCCAGGGACAGAGATTGACAACTATGGGGTGACTTCCGCTGGCTTGGATTCGATAGTTTTCTTCCCGGGGCCTTCCTTGCTTTCGCCTCGTGGCACATCACGCTACGTATAGGGAGTAGTGCTACGTTGTCAGCAGATAGTGGGACGAGTTTGATTGCTATCAGCGCCATACTTGGTCAGATTCCACTCGTACTGGCCAACTGAATTTCCACTGTTAGCCCGTCAGCCACCCAGTTGGCCGGGCACGTCATACCATTGAGAACCTAATTCACGGCAAAGGGAACCGAGGAATTTACCAAACTAAGTAACAAAACAGCCTCATCGCAATCACTCCATTGGTCCAAAAATTTTGAAAGAATTCCAAAACACAATGAATAACGGTATCCTATCATCCTACACTAGCCAGCTAAAATTACAGACAGATATATTGCTTGCAGAGAATGCACATGAAAACATCCCCTGACTATCCCCACAACGAAAAACGCCTGCAGAGCCTGCAAGGTTGTGAGAAAGGAAGGGAAGCTTTTAAGAAATAGGTGGTTGGTGGAGGGGCCGGAGACGGCATCCCTATAAAATAGTACATAATATATATGTGGCACGAAAGGAAATTGCGATCAAGATGAGAGCAAGAGATATGGTCTATGTACGCCTGGGCCATCAAATATATGAAAAAAAAAAAAAAGAACCGAACCAATACCCACAATGGATCAGGGAAAGATGGAGCAAGCAGGTCATGACTTGACTTCAGGAAGACATCCTGAAGACATCGTTAGAGAGCTGTCAGAAACCAGGATCAGACGATAAGCGGCGTTCCATGTTCAGTAGTTCATATCCCACTTGGGGCGCAGGCTGGTTGCAAGGTCATCCTTGGTGCCAACGGCATCGGTTGGAAGGCGGCTGACACGGTATGCGCCAGCGCGGATATTGTGTGCATGTATAGCAGAAACTCCAGTCCGGTTGCTGCGGATGCTTCCAGCATCGCTTCCGGTGTCCATACCCCTAAAACGAGGCGGCGCCACGAAGTCGAGGGTTGTGAATGTTCCAGACTTCCGCAGGGCGTGTCTAAAGTGACGGTTAGAATGATCATTTCAAGCGAAGAAAGGGGATCGTGAGAACTTACGGGCTAGGTATGACGGCAAGATCATCGAAGGAAGAAACAAGTGGACTATGGGCCCTGACTGCCGGAGAGAATGGTCGGAGTCCGCCCATCGGGCTCTCTGGACGACCCTCTCTTCGATCCTTGACATTGGGTCCTGGCGCATAATCGATAGGGAGGACCATCATGTCATCCTTCAGTGCGTGTGGAGTCGGGAGAATATGAAGAGGCGCCGGTGGAGGTGCAGGTTTCTTCGGCCCTCGTGGAGGTCCAGGAAGTCTTCCAGAAGCTGAAGAGAAGGCGCGCGGACCCGGAGGCATGAAACCACTTCCAGAACCTGTAGGCCTATGTCTTGCAGCCCCCTGGAATCGTGGAGGTGCGCGAGGAGGAGGCGTCATAGCCCGGCGGCCAACAGGCTCTGCCCACGGTCTCTGGGGACCGGTTAGGATGTCGCCAGTAACCGGGTCATAGACAGCGCCATCTCCGTAGAACTCGGGACCAAACGGTTCAGAGTATTCCTCTGGTCCTGGCTTGCTGTCATCGAAGTATTCTTTATAGAAGGATCGGATTCTGTTGGCACGCTGTTCGGCGTTGTCTGAGGGATCTTCCGGGGGCAAAGGCCGGATGCCTAGGGTTAGTCGACGATTGTCGTAGGTGTATTCTACAGCAGAGGCAGAGGTTGGCTCTGGCAGTGGTCCCTTCGGATGGCCAGCTTCCTCCTTGTTCTGCTTGTCATCCTCCTCTGCAGAAGAGATATTAACAGCAGGGATGTCCGAATCGAATTTGGGAATATCACCATAATCGCTGGCCCCATCACTGAAGGGAAGGGAAATCCTAGGGGGCTGACGAGCCACAGTTGACTCGGACGGTTCAGAAGAATCAGTAACCATCTGTGCGGAAAAGCTCTCGACTGAGAATGGTGACTTCAGCTCAGGTGACAATGGAGGGGTCTTGACCGACTCTCTGGTTGTGACTGCTTGTCCGGGAAGTGCTTCATCTTCGGTGGAGTGAACAGCTGTAGATTGAGCTTGACCGGGAAGATCTGAAGATCCCTTATAATGAGCCGCCTCGTTGACGTTGCTTCTGTTAAGATCTCCAGCCGGGGTTTGTTGCCCACGCTGAGGCATTCCCGGGGGAATAAATGCCATAGATGGTAAGCGAGGCTCCCTGATAGCGTTCTCCGAATTGGGATGGTCTGCAGCATCATTGTGATGTGCCATTGGGTCCCGAGTCCGCGGCGGGGAGGATTGTGACATTCGCTGGGCATTCTGCAGAAGGTTCTGATTCATATCATCCGGTCCAAGTCTGCTGCCACCTCCAATACTAGAAGCATCATCCTGGCCGTATTTACTGAAATGGGGATATGATCTCATGGACGCAGTGTCACTCAGGTAGGCTGTTGCTGGTCGGTACTTGTCATCTTCGGCACTAATCGATCTCGAAAGGGATCGAAGTGAATCACGAGAGCCGTTCAGGCCCGGTGGTAGAAGATAGGGGCTTGCCATCATATCTAGCGACATACCCTTTCCGCCTTTGCGATCCGACTTTTCGGTCATCTGGGCACCAGAACCTGACTCTACCACATCCATGCCGAAATCAAGTGACTTATGCTTGTCGTTTGCATCTTCACTCCGCAGCTTCTTGAGGTGCCGTCTATGCATGATGAACAATACAACCATGGCGCAGACTATGGGAATCCTGTATATCAGTTAGTCCTGATTGCGTGACAAGTTACAATTGTGGGGTTAAGCGTACACAACACCTAGCACGACGGGCAATGTAGCGCTGGACATAGTACTGGTTGGCTTCTCACAGTACGAAGAGTCGTCGTTTGCTGAACAAGAGTGATACGTCGAACTTGTAGTTGCGGCAGAATCCCTTTTGACTAGAGTCGGGCCGTTTGATATCGATAGGAAGGGCAAGCGTTCTGGGGGAACGGGATGCGGACGAGGTGCCGGAGCGCGTTTGCCCTGATGGGCGCCATGGCGTCTCAAGTGCGAATGAGGCATGATATGTGTTGCTATCTAGACCGTCTGTCCGAACCAGAGGATCACCTCTCGGACAGCCGTTTGAGGTCCAGACGGTCTCAATATCCCAAGGCACCTGACAGGCCAAAAAGGAAAGACACGAGAGCACTGGCAGCAGCAGAAAACTCTCGGAACGAGGGGAAAATATTAGAATTCCTCCACAATAATATCAGGCCGGAAGCGGTAAAATCGAAGCACAAATCATGGACACGATAATGACGACCTTTTGATGTGATTATTAACGATTGGCGTGACAATGTAACCCGCAGGGAGGTCGAAAGAATCGCTCCAGAAAAGAATGACCAGTACGATTATTACTTGCAAAAAAAAGAGTGAATGGGACAGTACAAGTCCCGGTAAAGAACGTCGGCTCACGGCCAGCTGGAGGAAGAGACAGAGGAATTGAAGGACAAGAAAGCTGCCCTGAGGGATCCCTAAGTGAGAGGAGAAGGAAGAGGAGGAGAGGGTCGAGAAGCGACCGGCGCGAGAGCCAGAGCGGTCCAGAGAGCCCGGTATATCCTAACCATTCTGAGCATGCGGATCCCACGGAGATAGTCTACTACGTATCGATACCTGGATACAGGATGGGACAAGGACCGAGACGGGAGTTTCACACAGTGGACCATGGGGAGTCGCGCCGGAAAGAAGCAGACGAACCAGTTGGTGCAGCCGGCAGTGCTGGATGGGCGCTCTGTCCTGGCTCGCATTGGACAGACAGTCGCGTTTTTCACGCTGGTCTGCATACTAGCCTGGTAAAAGGGACCGGCGTGTCTGACTCCTGAGGTGTTTAGAAGGTGAGATCGCAACTTTGGGCGTCTTCCCCCTGGCCCGTCTCCGCTAGCGTCAGGAACGCCTCAGTCCCTCCACCAGTCAGGAGGCATCAGCGTCGTAGATCGTCCCTCATCCCCCACTTAATATCCAGGATGATTGAGGCTATCAACCCGTCACTCACACCGGGCCTCCTATCAGCGGTCGAAACACTTAGCCTGTCAGGAAAGGAAATTCTGAAGGGGAAATCCGGCTCTCAGACGCTGGCGAGAACTTCATGGCTGACACTCGCTGCCCCTCCCAGTGTCAAGCCTCCAGGAACCGTCATCCGACTTACCGGCTTTTTAATGTCATATGGCGCTCAGACAGGGACCGTCACTGAGCGCCTCAATTTCAGCATTTCTCCTGTATCCGCGCTGCTGAGTGGTTGTGCACGGAATTAAACACATGAAAACAGAAACATAAGCTTTTGAATATTTGCTGGACAGGTGTATAAGAGCATACAACTGCTCACGATGTTAAGCCTCAGATCTTGACATTGGTCCATTGAACCTTATCGGAGGCTTAACCTTGGAATGCCTTGGCTAAGGTCTTGAACCATGCCCCTGGGCCACGAGGCGCCATCACCGTATTCAACCAGCAGTTCAGTTGCCTGAGGTTTTGAATGAGGTTTGAAACCTTGATTTATTTTCATGATGTGCGATAGAAACAACTAGTCCTATAGTGCCATTCAGTGAATCAGGGGGGAAAGGATGATGCGGTGTGTCGGGACCTTCCAAAAAGGGTTCATGGTGTGGATTCTCTCTGTAATAATACATCTTATTTCTTCTCTCGACATCATCTCATTATTTTCATGCACTATTACCACAGCTCGACGGCAGCAATTACCACTTGTTGTGATATTTATAGTATCTCCTAAGGCCAATCCGTGACCTTATTTATTAGGGATCATGTTCGCTCCTTTCTACCGTATTTGTGGGATGACGGCCTGTGCTTACGACCCCCCAATAATTACCACTCATTAATTACTACTCCACCGGACTGGCACAATGATCCGACGATCTCCAACTGATATTGAAGAAGCCACAATGAAACAGGAGTTCGATGTTCTATTTCTGAGCCTGTGCGGGAAAGGGATTAGCCAAAGACTTCCCGATTGATATCTGCTCTCCCCACAAGGTCTGAATATATAAAACCCGTGAAGCTGCTTGATAATTTCTTCTGGATGTACGACAGATGACGCAACTACGACCTCCATTACGCACAACATTTCACGCTTACCCATTCCAAGTACAACGTGACATTTAATATGATCTTCTCCCCCGAACAGCCGAGGAAAAAATTTTTTCTTTCATCTCGTCTTATGATGAGGTGTTCTACATGACCATGTACATTAGCCGATCGAGTTTAGAATCGTACCCCTTTTTATACGGCATTTTGTGTTGGTCACTGGAGAACTTACTCAGATTCTAAGAGATGTCGGTGAAATGACGTTCCGGGTTCTGCTTGGTAGCACAACTGATTATGTCGTTGATTCCGCCTTCGGAAGACGTACTTATCTACCACAATTGTTCAAACCCCTGCTTCACATACACGCATACGACCACATAACATGGAACACCCACTGCTTAAGTCTTCCGCTCTAGATAGCTTGGCACAGTGATATGAGTCCGAGCATAATTGA
>JAPVCE010000029.1:3960975-4059848 GCA_029606265.1 Paecilomyces dactylethromorphus | reverse complement strand
AAAAAAAAAAAAAAATACTGTCTTCCCCCTTTCCCACTCATGCGTACCTGGGAGAGATCTCTATACCTCAGGCACCAGTCCCGGCATTTTGCGGAATCGAAACTGGCAACCCTTGCTAGAAAGATATAACCGCAACCTTAGCATCGAGCTTCTGCGGAGGCGGTCACGTGGATTATCAGATATATTTTTATTTCAGAGTAGATGACTAGATATCGCACTCCAAGCGTATTCGTTTGATGTCCAATTACGGAAGAAAGGACCAAAGCTGAAGTGGCATGGGATCAAATGCCCTGTATCTCTTCGTTTCCTCCAAGGCGAAAATCCAGAGGCGATAGAATTCTATTCCGCTCCTAGATAAACAAGGCAGGCAGATCCAAGGGATCTCACATTAGCATTTATAGATAATATCTGCCCACCTTGTATTCCAACCTATCGTTTCAGGAAATGATGTTCGAGTTCATAGCCACTTAGATTAAGTTCTATGTAGATCAACTCAATCTGATCTGACATCACTCCAGCTATGTGGCTTGTACCGTGGCCTGGAGATTCAGGACGTCAATGCCCCGCATTCTTTAAATTTTCGGACGCGTTAGGATAAGACTGTCCATTGATATTCAATGAATTGACGCTATGGCTGCCCAAGCATCTAAAAGAACAGCATAGTTCAGTGTGCGGGCTGCGACGGAACTATGTGCTTCGTAGACACCCGCATACATCAAGCACAGACCGAGTCCAGCTACGTGGTACGCTACACTCTAAAAAGTACAATGTATGTATACTCCATAGATTGGGATGGTCCTTGCATGTCCCATGGAACAGTGCGCTTCGAGCGTAATCATATTAGATAATACCCGCGCACCTTATCCCACTAGCTGATTTATGTGAACTAGGGCAGTAGGCAATTTTTTGTGTAAAATTGGAGCAGCATGCTGCATAACTGTAGTAGAGTAATGCTTTTCTACTGCTTTGTCGAATAATGCATTGCATGTGGACGTAGTAGCAAATAACAGTCTACACTCTCGGCACGAGAAAATTTGCGCCTATCGGTCTCCATCCGAGCGGGCGCCATCATCCGATAGTGCGACAAATGGGGACTGTTGGTATACTTTAGCAGGATGATCACTGGAGTTGTTGGGCAGAAACCGAGAAAAATCCATTGCCACAGATAGGGATGAGAGATACGCCTAGAGAATTCTAGATGCCCATCGGGAGTGTTCCATGCTTGCGTTGCCTGGTCTTTCCACCACTTTCTCGGCGGTAGTAAGCGTACTTATGCCGTCATTCGCTACGGCGGAAGATTGCCGCTCGGAACATATGCAGGACGATAACATGCAACGTCAAAGTCTAAGGGCAAAGTAAATGTTATTATTAAAAAGCAAAGAGCTGAAGAGCTCGTGTCCCAGAGATCTAGACTCTAGACCGCCAGAGGAAGAAAAGTAATCAAGACACAGCCATTCGGGTACACAAATTCAGTGGAGTTGCGCGAAGTAGATAGGTGGAACCCTGCCTAGTGGAGTTTTTCCATGGATGGCTTTTGGGCCTGTGGTAGCATCCAGATAACGATAGCTCTTTTTTTTCTGTAGCATCCACTTTGATTTGAGTCATTTATCCGATGCTAACCGTTATCTAAACATAGGATTACACAAATTGCCTTCCCAGAGAGAAAAATTGAGGATTGGGCCTGTTTTCGCATCAGGACTGTCAACCTCAGGAGGTTTAAACAGTTCTCGTGCAATCATCCAACGTAGTAGGTGGTGGCCAAATCGCAAAATCATATCGAGAGCAACAAGGTAAATCATCCAGTTTGGGAATATCTCCAACAGGAGCTAAGAACTGGGAATAGACTTGCGGCAGTGGTTCCTTGCCGGCACCAGGTCCGCTTCCACGCGGCGCAGCAATCGTTGTTCCAACTAGGCTCGCACTTGACCCTCCAAGGTTGTCTGCCCAGCGTGGTCCTCCACATGCTCTGTTATATTTATTTTTCTTTCGCCACCACCTCAGCTGATGTATTTTTCTAGAACGTAACAACGAGGAGTGCCTGAAGAGCCTCTCAAGAGCTCCCGCAGGCAGAGAGTCAAATACCAGGCACCTGAGTTCTGGTCCCCGTAGCTATAGGGTACTCTGCTAGAGAATCATCATGGATGTTGTATCGCAGGACCTTGAGCAGGCAGAGCGACAGGCCAGTCGCACTGGCACTCGTCAGTCCATGGAGAATGCTGATGCCGCTCGCCGCTCAGCTTCTATCTCATCTTTGAGTTCTTCTTCCGTCTCCTCATCCACATCCTCGTTCGAAGAACCCACCCTATCCAGAATACAGACCGTACATGACCTGGAACGAAATACAACCGCTCTCAGTCGCATTGCGACGCAGAAGAGTCAACACAGTGCCACAGTCGGTGCTAGCATCAAGTCCCGCTCTTTAAGACATCTGAAACCTCTGCCAGCGTTTGGTGCTGGGAAGCCGTACCCGCCGCCTCTGCCTGAGAAGGAGGAGTATGTCGTGGAATTTGACGGTCCCGAGGACCCTTTACACCCGCAAAATTGGCCTTTTAAAAGGAAGTAAGTCATTCGTGTTTAGTTCGTCCATATGCCAAGATGGTGTCTCTTGCTGACCCTTCAATTGTAGAGTCGCAACGGCGTTGATGCTTGGCTGGACGACTCTGAATGCCTCTTTCGCAAGCAGTATCTTTTCCTCCGCTACTACCAAGGTCGCCTCCATCTACCATGTTTCTACAGAAGTTGGGACTCTTGGTCTCTCGCTGTATGTCTTAGGGTTCGCAACCGGTCCTATTGTATGGGCCCCTCTCTCTGAGCTTAGAGGCCGGCGGTTGCCCATTATACTTGGCATGTTTGGTTTTACGATCTTCCAGTTCGCTGTTGCGACTGCAAAAGATATGCAAACACTCATGATCTGTCGGTTTTTTGGAGGCTTCTTTGGAGCTTGCCCAATCGCAGTCGTTGCGGCAGTCTTCTCCGATATGTTCGATAACCGTACCCGTGGTCTTGCCATCACGCTATTCTCTATGACCGTTTTCATGGGACCCCTTCTTGCTCCATTTATCGGTGGATTCATCGTGGATAGCTACTTGGGATGGCGCTGGACGGAGTACCTTGCTGGCATCATGGGGGCTAGCGCCTTAGTCCTGGACTTCCTGTTCCTTGATGAGACCTACCCCCCGGTTGTCCTCATTGAGAAAGCTGCAGAACTGCGCCGTCGTACGAAGAATTGGGGAATTCACGCAAAACAGGAGGAGGTTGAAGTCGACCTTCAGGAACTTATTCAAAAGAATTTCAGCCGTCCCATGAGGATATTGTTCACTGAGCCAATCGTGCTGCTTCTCAGTATCTACATGGCTTTTATCTATGGCCTCCTTTACTTGTTCATGACAGCGTATCCGATCGTCTTTCAACAAATCCATGGTATGAACAAGGGAGTTGGCGGCCTCCCTTATTTCGGGATGATTGTCGGTGAACTCATAGCTGGTTTATATATTATCCTTCAGCAGCCGTCATACAACAGAAAATTAGCTGCTAATGACGGCATTCCTGTTCCTGAATGGCGTCTGCCGCCTGTCATAGTCGGAGGTGCTGCATTCGCTGGCGGTCTTTTTTGGTTTGGCTGGGCGGGTTACAAGGCTAGTATTCATTGGATAGTGCCTACGTTGTCTGGACTGTTAACTGGATTTGGTCTTCTTTCCATTTTCCTTCAGTCACTCAATTATATTGTCGACGCCTATCTGCTCTTGTAGGTTCCCTTCTTGGAATTGTCTCCTACGGCCATTGTACGGTTGTTGATTCAGACGCTGACTGCTCTTAGTGCGGCTTCTGCTATCGCCGCGAATACCTTTATGCGTTCCCTTGCAGGCGCCGGGTTCCCCCTCTTCTCGACATACATGGTACGTTGCCGATGTCTCATTCTTTGAGTTGTTTGTTATGAGCGGACAACTGATTCTTTTGGCAGTTCCATGGGATGGGAGTCAATTGGGCTGGCACTCTACTCGGCTGCGTTGCCGTTGTTCTGGTCCCTATACCGGTCATGTTCTACATCTATGGCCCTAAACTACGTTCGAAGAGCCGATTCGCACCTACCTTTATCCAGACTGTACAGGCCCAGGAATCCATAATCGAGGAATGATTTGCGCCATTTGAAGCGATTTGTCACCATCTAAACAAAAGCGATCCATTATTTCAGTTTCGATTAGATACCCATTCGCATCAGCCGGTGTTTGTGCTTTCGATCTATTGGAACACTTTATGAGCTGAAAAATAACCCTAGACGTCATTAGCGCTGGGAAATTTAGTATTTGATCTACGATTTACGTCTCCGTTCTATGACTGATACTTGATGCCGTATATTATGTCATGTAACTAGAGATGAATTAGCGTTATAGCTCTGAGTTGATTTTCTTGAGATGTTATGATTTATAATAAAACCTTTTATTTGCTAGTCTATGATTATCCTGACTGATGTTCGTAAGATTCGTTTAATCCTCTCTTATCTCAACTTTTCTAATAACCTCAGGACTACTGGTCTAAGAATTAAATATAGTACATTAATAACCATCCGATTTATCCTTATCTAGGTCCTGCATTTCGGCTCAAATGACCAGACGGATCTTGCCCTACCACTGAAGAATTTTCCTTTATCTTTCCAGACAACATGATTTAGAACCCCCTCCGATCCTTTCGTCTTAGTAGCTAATGGCTAAAAATATTGACTCCATTGTAGCTGCCTGTGCCGAAGTTCTCTAAATGACTCAATTCCCTATTCAAGTATAGTAATCGTAAATTTCATGCTTGATCCATGGAAGGACTACAACTACAATTCTAACCAAGTGGTTAAGTCTCTAGACGTCCATGGTTCTCCAATGTTAATATGCAACTGGGGGTTCCTCCTAGATTAGAGCTGGATATAAATACATATTTCTATACAAAGAGTATTGTGAATAGCTAATCACCACCCCCCCTTTATAATCCCCTTCGTACATTGGCGCGATCCAAATATGAAAGTAAGGTGGCCGCCTCCTATCTCAAGGAACTCTTCAGAATCTTGGCGTTGTTCAGACTTTTTCTATCTATTGCTTCTATAGAATGATCTGACAAAAATATTATTATGATTATCTATATCTCATGGATTCCTTCGCTCTACTAATATGATAACCGGGGGGATCCAGTAGACTTAAGCCTGATCTGGAGCCGAATGTAGGAAGGAGATGGCCACAACTTAGAAGAGAAAGTGCCACGAAGAACATGAAGCGAATGTGCACTAGTAGCAGTTGCCTAGATGGACAATGTGAATGATCCTGTGGCAGGCAGCATCAGCGTGAATCGCAGACCTTCTGAGCTTTAAAACCCCTTCGCCCACCACCCTGTTTCTGTTTCTTCTTCCATCTCCTTTTCATCAGAACAACCCTGGTGCCAGCCATCCCCACTATGGACAGTATTCCGATTACACGTGCTGCGCACGCACTCCATCATGAGACTGAGTTCAAAGACGCGGTGAAGAAAATCGAAACTGCCATTCAGAACGCTCTCGTTTCTGATAAGAAGTACAACGACGTGGGTGTGATCTCACTCCGCTGGGAAAACGACGATTTGAACCTGGGACAAGTCGAGGGCGAGCTCCTGGACCTTTTTAAGAAGGTTTTTCATTACAAAACCGAGTCATTCATCATTCCAGCCACATCTTCCCAAGCTGCGGGAATAGCCTTGGGTAGAAAGTTGATCGAATTCATTTCCAAGTATGAGAATGCCTCTAGTCTCGTCATTGTCCTATACGAAGGGCATTCAAACTACATCGTGCATGGGAGCGCTCAACAGCTTGTCCTATTGTAAGTATCTATCTTTCTCATTGCGGGCTGCTCAAACTAATAGCTAAATTTAGTGGATCGTCGAACCCTGCTGCTCCAGTTATTCCATGGTCAATCGTTGAAGCCCAGATGCTTACTGAGGGAGATACGCTGGCAATATTAGATTCTTGTTTTTCCAGCGCTGCAGTTATGATTGGGTCGAACACCGAGTATCTTGTGGCATCGGGTTTTGAGTCGCCAGCTTTTGCAGTTATCCACAAAAGCTTTACTCGCCGGTTTATAGAACTACTACAGAGTCAGATCAACCCTGTGGTGACTGTAGCTCAGATCCATGCGAAGCTCGTTAAACAGGCCAGCCAACCAGCAAGCGGCCTGGATAACACTCCCGTTCATATCGCTTCTGAAAACAAACCTTCGATTACGCTACACCCTCTTTATGACCTGCCACGAGAAGTAGCCTCCCCGAACAAAGGGGATGAACTAGCAGATGGCAAGATCCTTGTCTCTGTTTTACTAGAAGGAAAGACGTCTGTCCTTTCAGTCAGAGAGTGGGAATCATGGTTAGCAAGCGCTATCCCTGAGAAGGTCGCCGACATTAAAATCGAAGCAGTCTTCGAAACAGGCTCGATTCTTTGCTTGGTGACAATGCCGATTGCTGTCTATGATATGCTGAAGGGGCATCATCCGGAGGGTGCGTACGGATTTGTTGCTTATGTGGACTCGAACAACATCATGAATACGGATGGTTTTCGTGCTGAAGCACTAGGCCTTATTTCAGCTCACCATGGCAATATCGAGATACCCAGGCGCGAGCCGAAATAGGCCAACACAACTGAATGAATCACTCTAAGACAACTATGCGATTGGTCATTCAGATGTCAGTTCAGCACATCGCAGATTTTCCTAGAACCAGAGACAAAGTATATACTCCATAATGATGATACTGGGCCACAAGAAAAGACTGGGAAGGAATGTCTGTATTTTGCAACGATAGCTTATTGAAGGCTCACTATTCTTAGTTACTGGCTTGACAAATTGTCTTTTTAGAATGTTATTAAATTCTAAAATGAACTATTCTGTCTGCTGATGTATTACCACCATTGGTCAAAAGTAATCAATTTTATTGTAATAATACCATCTGTACTAAACCGATATAAGGTGGAGGTCCTACATTGCAGTGTCAAGCCACCGAAGTCGCGGAAGGGGATCTACTTTATATTCGGGAGCTTTCAAAATCCCTCGGGGCAGCCGCCTGCCTCTTTTAGGGGACTGCTTAACATGTTTACTTTATCTACAATATTTACTTATTGCAATCTAAATCAAAGCAACTTATAGAGTATGGCTGCTGATGGGAAAAGAGCCATTAACATTGCAGCGTTATAGCCGGCGCTGGTGGTAATATTCAATGACATAGTACCACTAGGAAATATAGATGTCCATATAGAGAGTATTTTGAATAACTAATGCTCACATAAATCTTGTTTTCCCTGGTAATCTTGTTCATATATTGGTGCTGTTCAAACATGAAAGTGAGGTGGCTGTCTACTATCTCAAGGAATCCCTCAGAATTTTGGAGTTCTTTAGACCTTTCTTATCTAATGCCTCTATGGAATGATCTAACAGAATATTATTACTTATATCTTATGGATTCTTCCACTCTACTAATATGATAACCAGGGGGGGAACCAGTAGACTTAAGCCTAATCTGGAGCCGAATGCCCAAGGACTTGGAATGGTGGCTTAGTAGTTGCTGTAATAGATAGGTCATGTGAATAGATCTGCAGGCAGCATCGATATGAATCCGAGGCGGTCGATCTTACAATTTACATTCCGAAGCCCTCAAAACCTTTCTGGGAGGGCACCTAGGTTATTTGAGGACTGGTTCAGAAAGTTGTCCCTATTTATATGTATTGAAATATAATACAAAGAACTTATGGAGTCTTTGCCTGCTCACAGGAAAGAATGATTGCTATTGTAGGATTACACTCAGATATGCTATGTAGGTGCTGGCTTTGTCTAGAATTAAAGCCCATCTTTCTCTAATATATATATATAAAATAGTATAAATAAATAAATATAACGGTACTTTATTACCCTATAATATATAACCTATATGCGTGATTTCTGGCCTATTTGATAAAAATAATCTCTTTTTAATTTCTTAGCTATTTCCATCCTAGTCCATCTCTAAGACTAATTATCGAAGTATATCGGGTACACAGACTCTAAAAATCTAGCTGCTGCCAGTTATGGGGTTCAAACACTAAGCTTTAATTCTCCCTCTTTCTAAAGGCAAAAGAACTCCCAACGGATGGATCAGGGGGATGATGGTAATAATGATAGTTAGAAGCTCATCCAGGTGAGCTTATATCAATACGCCATCTACTAGTATAGCACTATCGGCTTTGGGTCTATACAAGGTAGATAGGTATTCGAGGTAGCTAGCCATTAGATGAAACGATGGATTGAACTATCAGTAATCCATCCTTTCTATGATACCGGTAGAAGGGTAAGACAAATATGAGTTTCCTGTCGTTTGCAAGAGATGATTACACTATAGTAACAATCTAATTATGGAGTGCGCAGGTGTTAATAGTATTAATCATGTATCATGATTTTTCTTTTCATTGAAGATTAGAATCATGTACTCTATCCCAGTCATGGGTCAAGCATGCAGTGCTGCTTTTAAAGACTTCCTCACTGGAAGCAACATAGGAAACACCGCCAAAAGAACATGAAAGGACAGAATGCCAAGTGCGAATCGCAAGAAACCGAAAAAGAGCGAATATTAATCTGTTCATACACCAACATGTTTCGAATCAAGCCCATGAGGGCAGCATTTGCAACCGACCCAATAAATAATACATGAACTCCTAACTCGTGCAAGGGCGAGATCTAACCGCCATAAACAGCAACCCCCGCTGTCCACGGCCACAGAGATCCTCGCCAAGATGCTTTTTCCATCATCTCGCGTGCAAAAAAGAAACATTTCAATGCCAGATAAAGAAGACTGGTGGAGTCAATAGACATCTTAGGTCCTTTCAACTAGCTCCACCCTGTGAATATGAGAAAATTGAGGAAGCGATTGATCAAATATCCTACTAAACGGAGGATTTAGAGGCCGCCTATTTTCAGATGCTACTGCCACTCCTTCTGCTTCGCGGATTGTGTCCTTCAGAGCACGGGTCACCGCCCCGGCACGTGCCACGAGATCTCTGAGAGATTGAGTGTCGAAAGGCAACTTACGTGGCTGACCGTCACCACTAAAAAGTTCAGGTGGCCCACGTTGTTGATAGATTGTCTCGAGTATAGACTTTGCCTTAGAAGAGTCTTTAGAAAAACGACAAGGCTGACTTGTGCTAAGACTAATGGTTGTTGGCCCAGAACGTAGTGATAATGGAATATCACTACCACTGTTTGCGACCTCATCGATGTCGAGGTTGTCAAAACCGTAACTGGTGGACGGTGGCGTATCTGAAATACATACGTTGTCATCCTCATCAAGTGTCGCTAGGTTAATGATACCTTCTGCCTCTTTCCATAAGTCGTTCGCAGGTCCTTGCACGATCTGCAAGACATTAGCTTGCAGACGCAGTCGTTTGAGTTCTTCGACAAGCAGTGTTAACTCCTGCACCTGACCAAACTGACCCTGGACACTGGCCTGACGGTCCATGATAGCTTTTGGTACTTTCATTCCACGATGACGATTGACAGTGATTGCTTTGTCATCATCATTTATCGACTGTCCATCAGAGTCATCAAATTCGAAGTCGCCATCCCAGTCTTCCGTGACTCCTTTACTTCCGAGACCCCATGTACCAAATTTTACTGAAGACTGTCGTGTGTCACTGGCGAGCGCGAGTTCTCTTGAAACTGGGACGCTTTGGCTTCGTAGGTGCAGAGCATGTGGTCCCTTACGGCCTGTGGAACGGCTACCTCTCGCGTCTCCCTGCTTTCCGTGCACAGTCCGTGGCCGAAAATCGACATCTTGGAGGTCTCGATCATGCCATGTTTGCTCAGACCAATCAAAGAGGCTGACCTTAGTCCCTAGATCTGATCGTTTCTTGGTCGGCTTGCGGCAGCTGTCCTGGGTAGAAGCTGTGGAGTATGAGGCCGATGACAGCCGTACTTTGTCCACTGAGAGCGTGCTAACTTCGCTATGCTTCGTTCCATTGGATAGAGATCGATAGCGAGATTTATCCTGCAATAAAAGCTTCATACTCGGTGAAGATTCGTCCTGTGATGAACCTGTTGATGAAGTAGAGCGGTGTCCTGAGAATTCCCTGACGGAGGAGAAAACAGACGCCTTCTCATCAAAAGGAGAGGTGGGAGATATATGAATCGGATCACTCTCAGAGATCCCGGGGAATTGTTTTGGTAGTCTGGCTGAGAATGGGGCACATGAGACAGTATCTGCCAGTTGCGTCAACTTTCCATTCGTCTGTTCTGTAGAAGAGCATTCATCAAAGATGGTCTCAATACGCGGGCCACGAATGCAGGAAGTTGTGCTGGTGGTGTCATGAGTACGGAAGGAATCGTAGGCAGTTTCACTCTGGAAGTCAGTCTCATCTTCTTCTCCAGAAGTGAAAACGCGGTCGTCAGAACCTATCACAGTAGATGGTGGTTCAGAAGCGGCCGATGAATGTCGTTGGGCATGTGATTGCTGGACATTAGGCAACGATGGCTCCACGGGCTCAAAGGTTTGCTGAGAAGCTCCGGTCTCCGTAAGAGAATCTGAAGGTTCCAGAAAAATCTCTTGTGATGCATCCACAATAGGCCTAGATAGGGCGTCTGGTGGGATATGAGAACTGGAGGTTCCTGGAGGTTCAGAAAAGCCTGCCGCGTTGAAGGGGGGTGGCACTACTTGCGACATAGTAACAGGTCGCTGGAAAAGAGAAGGATCCATAACCTCCTTTCTTCGATGAGGTAGGGCTGCAGTGCCAGGTCGGACGGCTTCCGGGTGTCTCTCTAACAATGTCGAATAGTTTCTCATTTCTCCTTGAGAAAGAGAGCCACCCCGACCCCTGCGAAGGCTGCTTCGTCTGAGACTCGCCCAAGATGCCAAAGAGCCGCCGGTTGTGAAACTGCTAAAGGTAAATGACTGCCTAGACTTCCTTTTCTCCTGAACAGTTGGCGAGACGATGTTTCCTGGAGGCGTCTCTGAAGACTGAAAGGGGTTAATAAAGAGAGGTGGATGCGAAGAAGAACGGCATCTTCCATTCTCTAACCCAACTGTTTGATCCGGATGTGTCATTGAGGAGGCTAAAAGCAGCGTGGGAGAGAGATCTGAGTCTGCCACTATTCGTCGTATAGTATGATCTTGGCGCCTGCGCGGTGAGCTTTTTGTGGTGTGTCTTTCGAAGGTTCTATCGGGAAATGAACTAAAATACGGCCTCCAGGTAACTTCGGCCCGCTCAGCGATCACGTCCTGTCGCAGTTCACTGTGAGAATTGCCATAGTTGTTTGTAGATCCTAGCTCTCCGCTAGCTATCGATTGATGCCTCAGGTGTGCAGATCTCTGGTGACTTGTAGCGGGTCTGCGCAGTACGCTACCGCCAAAGGTTGCCCTTGAAGAGTGTGGGCGCCCGGAGATCAAATGTTGAGATGTCGATCGCTTGACTAACTTGTTCGACTCTCTGTACTGGTTGGGAGACAGTGGGGACGTGGGAGTGCTCGATCCATTTATCGACGGCGATATGAGACCAGGACTGAGCAGCTGATCCTCAGTCTTCGTTGACATAATCGATAGTCGTCGTATCCACGAAGAAGAAGGACGTCTGGCACTGAAGCCCTCAGCCGGTTCCTGTAAACTTCCAGCAGGGGGTCCAGTATATGTTTGACGACGGCGACGTAGTCGTGCGTTTCCAGATATGAACTCCTTCGCGGCACTGAAATTACCTCCACGACGCCCCTCCACATCGACTGCGTGCTTCCCAGAATCGAAAGCAGCGAGATTGAAGGGCATGTCGCGTTTCACTTGCTCGCTATAACATGGGGACGAAGGCACAGAGCCCGGGCTTCGGGCCAGTGACGACACTCCCATTGGCATTGCACCTATTGAAGCTCGCGCATTTCTGGAGTTCCTTCTCTTCGATTTCAGTGTTCTCATGGGATCCTGTTCGGGATGGCACAGCGCAAAACCAGTGGCCGCAATTCCCACCGTGCCAATGGCACAGAGCTGTAAGATGCCTTGATGTCAGCATAAAACTCGCGACAGAGATCAGAGATTTCGAAGCATGCCGAGGAAAGGGATGTATCTTTTCACGCTAGAAAGTATCGTCTCTCAAAATATGCGGAAATATGGTAGACAGAGGCGTGGAAGGGGCAAACCGCGGGGCGGGGTGTAGAAAGCGTAAACAAGGTCGAAAGAGCGACACACGAGGGATCCTCACCGTCGGTACGTGTTCCATCATTAAAGAATACGAAACTAGGGAAAAGCGCCGCGGAAGTTGACTAGAAGCGCAGATTTTGTGTCCAAGAAACCGTCCATCCACATGCTGATAGCCATGAGCCTAGCAAATGCGATTCATCGGGCGTCACTTCAACTCGAAAAGAAGAGGGGCAACCAGCTGTCAGAGAGAACAACTCCAGGAAGGGACAAGATCGAAGCTCAAGGACGAGCAGGAGGAACAATCGAAAAGATTATGATTACAAGAGGAGTTGTAAGACGATCTGGTGGAGGCGGAGCGACGACGCGGAGACGTGTTTGCTAGGTGAAGATGGCCGACCGAGATGAGTGCGAAGGAGCCCGCCAGTAGCTGGGATATTCCAAATGAACGGAGATGTCCCCCAGCCGATATCTCATCGGTCAACGGAGGAATTAAGCGCGTGGAGAAGGTCAGGGCTCTTCAGCCAGGACGGCCCCCTCGACTCGGGAGTGTCGAAGAAACAAGGACAAGGCGGCGCGGGTGGAAGGCTGGATGCATGTAAATCAGCGACCAAACACGGCGCCAAACACTCTAACAAAGCCCGCAAGGGAACAACCACAAAATAATTGTTTTTTCTATCAACGGCATTAACGGGCAATAGTTCGATCTCTAATGCGGCTCTCCAGAAACATACTGCACACTATCGACGGACGAACCTGCGTTGGCAGCTATCGCAAACTATTCGGCTACGATCCCACTGATGCTGTTTATCGACCCTTGTTTGGCCTTTTGATGTTGTCGGGAGGTAGCGCCGCGGCGCCTGTCTCCAAGGCAATAATGATATTATTAGCAGGACCTCTGCTGCAGACAACACTGGACTAGGACTATTTACGATCATCACATCGCGACATGGGACCTTGTCAATAATAACGATCCACGCCCCCTTACGGCTTATACCCGCATCGTGAGCGTCAGACGCGGAGACCTTGATCACTAGTGGCATTATTGGCCCATGCACCAGATCTCTACTCTACTTAGGGATCGGACGCCTTGGTCGCAGTGGGACCCTGCGTGGCTTGTCCCTATGGGCCTTCGGTTCTAGGAGTCCTACGATTCAGCCCCAGCGTTCCCCATCAGGTAATAGTGAAGAGGTTGTTCCCGCTACTTTCCAAGGGATGAGACTTGAGGTTCCAGAGAAAGGATACGATTCTCTGGGGCCGGAGTTGAAAGTTCTGTGGCTTCTTGGGTCTGATCATGAACACTTCACTGATCTTCTGCAGTTCTGCAGGTGGCTTCTCGCTGTGCAGCTGTCGGTTCTCGGATGCTGCTGCGCTCGTCTCAAGAGATCTCTTGCCGCCCATCGTGGGTCACTTAGGAGATTTTTCGCTGCCGCGCGCGACGATCTGTCAAGGCTGAACCGGGATGAATGACCTATCGGCAGGTCCAAGTCCTCCATTTACCATAGTCAGCTTCAAAAGTTATGCGTAGCACGCGAGTAGCAACCGCTCAAGGATCTCCACAAAGGGCATCTCTTGCCAATCGCTTTCTCGGACATATTCGCCGCGGGTTCACTGGCCGTCGTTCGGGAATATTCCCTGCGACGCTTGCAGTTCGTCAAACTAGTCCATTTTCCAAGCGATGGTGTCTTTGGCTCTTCCGGGGAACGCCGCAAGGTGCCAACCAATACTACTCAGCGGTCAAGCCTTATCTGTAACCAGAGGCTGAAAGTGAATCAGATCCAGGGCGGTAAAATAATACTCTAGTTACACCCCAGCATCTGATCATCCCCTTGCCCTGGCTTTCTGAGAAGGCTACCTTGAGCACGATTTACGTACATAAATGAGAAACCTCCATAAGCCTGCCTTACTTCCGGCATCTTACGCTGAAGGAGGCAGACGCCACAACTTCTCTGGGCTGCGTCCCATTGATCCGCCAGGGGGCCTTGAATCTCCGGAGCCACGTTCCTAGCGGCGTTGAGGTGGCATCTCAACACGCTAACCACGCCCAGCTGCATTGCCGTTGCGAGCGAGCAAGGAGAACGAGAGCAGTTCTGGATATGGGAATGTGTGAAGCGTCTCGATGAATCTCAGCCACGGTAGGCACACGATCATGCCGACAACAACGAGCCGAATACGCAGAGGCGATCAATGATCTTCCAATAGGCCAGACTATCCTCTAGCCTGCAGAAACAAGGTTCCTGGCTATCCCTATTGCTTATTCTCCGACGGCACACAGCCACTATAGTTAATATTCCGTGACCGGGCCATATTTCCGTGATAGTCTGTGAACTTATCGAGAATTCTGGTACCAGATACTTGGTATGTCATTCCTAGGATCAATGGCGAGGAAGGAGCTTCTGATGAGGACCTGGCTTCGATTCAATATGGATAAATAGTTGCCCACTGGCGTGTGCCATCTTTTAATCAGTACGTAGTCCTATATGATTGAGTTAACCTACTCTCAGCTACCCCTCGTGGGGTTTCGGGTACCGTAAAATCATAAGCAGCCCCCCTGAACCAGAGATTGAACATGTCTCACGGCGGTTCGTTAGGCTCTACCTTTCCTGGATGATAACGGGGACTCCGAAATCTTGAAACTTGAAACTGAAAACCTTAATTTTGTCTTTTTATTTTTTTGATCGAATTTTCTAATTGGGTCGTGATGACACTACTAGCCAATTCTTTTTTTCCGATATTCCGTCATGCGGGGAGAGGCTAGGTCGTCGAGGTGGGTGTCCTTTTTGGTTTCTAGGATATCACCATGCAAAATGCTCCCATGATGGATGCTATGTGGGATTTACTCATTACTGTATTCTGGAATGTTTAGGACGTCGTTGTGATCATTGGTGGCGACGTCGCGTACCCCTCGACAACTTCGCAGTAGTAGTAAGAAAGTAGCTCTTAGTAGGATTCTTCTCCACAAACCAAATCTCTTCTCCGCCGCCACTCAGCTGCGACGTCTCGTGGTCGGGAAAAAAGTGTCGCTAGACCTTCTACAGTACTACGCCATAGTCTGACAAATTCTAGAGAATCTGTCATTACTGATTCTTGGCTACGAGCACAGCCTAGCCGGAGTCGATTTCGCGAAGTGGTTAGGATCCTAGTGCCACACCAAATCTTCCCCGCGGAATGGAGGCCGAGATTCAGGCGCAGATCCCCGGCTTGGATCATGTCATTTCAGAGTACTCAGTGGTACGTGAACCCTTGAACCTTCTAGATGCGAGAAAGGAATCCTCTTGAAGTTGTGAACTGTCTCGCTAACGAAAAATCTAGGGGTACCTAACCCACGCTTCCAAAGCCTACGTCGAAGACGCTGATCCAAACGCCCCATCTCCTCTGTCCGAAGCAGCTGATGCTGTTACTGAACTGCTCATCTCTGCATCCGGAGATTTCTCTCCCCAAAATGAAAAGGCGATTCGCAACCTGGTGGAAAAGTTTATCACATCCTTAAGTGCTGCCGATGGCGTGGACGCGGAGCGAAGGCAGATGCCCTTCGCAGCCAAGAAACTCGACCAAGCAATCAATGTGGGATCACAGCGGAATATGTCATCGACACTTGGACTGGCTGGTGGTGCGGTCGATCTAGAGTCCGCCAATACCAGAAAGGTGGAATCTCGTGTGGACCGAAAAAAACTCGAGAAGGCAGAGAAGAAGATTCGCGCGAAGCAGGAGAAGAAGGTCATGAAGAACGTGGAATATGAGGCATCCCGGTTGCTCAACGAGCCTGATAGCACGCAATCATATGAAGAGTTCTACATGGCCGTTAATCCTCTGCAAATGGGTGCGGACTCACAGTCCAAGAGCAAGGATATCAAGGTGGAGGGTATCGATGTCTCTATTGGTGGCAACCGGATATTGTCAGATACGTCCCTAACCTTGGCTTATGGTCACCGTTACGGTCTCGTCGGTCAGAACGGTATCGGAAAGAGTACTCTATTGCGCGCTTTAAGTCGCAGAGAAGTTGCCATTCCTACCCACATATCTATCCTTCACGTGGAACAGGAGGTATGTCGGATTCTCAAACAAAGGGCCTTTCATTTTGTTGGCACATGGCTGATGACATCTGTAGATTCGAGGAGACGATACTCCCGCGTTACAAGCGGTGCTGGATGCTGACGTCTGGCGAAAACATCTCCTCAGAGAGCAAGAGGTTTGTAATATCTTTCCCTATTCAGTAACAATTCACAGCTAATGATGCGGGCAGCAAATCTCCCAGAAGTTGGCGGCTATTGATGAGGAGAGATCCTCGATGGCAGATACTTCCAAGGATGCGGCTAAGCTTGACCACGAGCGTGAGGGTCTCGATATTACTCTGAGCGATATCCACGCGAAACTCGCAGAGATGGAATCAGACAAGGCCGAGTCTCGAGCTGCTAGTATTCTTGCTGGTCTCGGTTTCTCGCCTGAACGGCAGCAATTTGCTACGAAAACTTTCTCTGGAGGTTGGAGAATGAGACTGGCATTAGCTCGTGCTCTGTTCTGTGAACCGGACCTGCTGCTACTGGACGGTATGCTCTTGTTCTTGATACGATCACCTCCGGAAACTTCTGTGCTAATTGTCTACAGAACCGTCAAACATGTTGGATGTTCCGTCTATTACTTTCTTAGCCAATTACTTGCAGTCATACCCGAGCACTGTCCTTGTTGTGTCTCACGACCGTGCTTTCCTCAATGAAGTCGCAACCGATATTATCCATCAGCACTCTGAGCGATTAGATTACTATAGAGGAGCCAACTTCGGTAACTATACAGCCCTTGGAAGCCAATGGAAGAGTGTCCCTAATTATTCATAGATTCCTTTTATGCTACGAAGGAAGAGCGGAGGAAGACTGCGAAGCGCGAGTACGAGAAGCAGATGGCAGAGAGAGCGCATCTCCAAGGTCTGGTTCTTCTTATCATCATCTTGCCCAGTTCTCTAGCTGACGATTATCGATAGCGTTCATCGACAAATTCAGATATAATGCCGCCAAGTCCTCAGAAGCGCAGTCAAGAATCAAGAAACTTGAAAGAATGCCTGTCCTTCAACCCCCGGAGAGTGAATACATCGTGCATTTCAAGTTCCCCGAAGTGGAAAAAATTTCTCCACCCATAATCCAGATGTCCGGTGTTTCCTTCGGCTACACCAAGGACCGGCCTCTGCTCAGAAACGTCGATCTCGATGTGCAGTTGGATTCCCGTATCGGTATTGTGGGACCGAACGGAGCAGGTAAAACTACTGTTCTGAAGCTGCTGATCGGCCAGTTACAGCCCAGCAGCGGCACGATATCTCAGCATCCACGACTGCGTATCGGCTTCTTCGCTCAACATCACGTTGATGCATTGGATCTCACAGCAAGCGCGGTCGGTTTCATGGCTAAGACGTACCCCGGCAAGACAGACGAGGAATACCGAAGGCACTTGGGAGCGTAAGTGTCTCCCCCAGAGAACGAACCATCTGCCACAGAGCAGGAAGATTTTTTACTAAATACTTTGCAGATTCGGTATCACTGGTATGACCGGTCTCCAGAAAATGGAGCTTCTGTCTGGAGGTCAGAAATCTCGTGTCGCTTTCGCTTGTCTCTCCTTGACGAACCCTCATATCCTCGTCCTGGACGAGCCTTCTAATCACTTGGATATTGAAGCTATGGATGCATTGTCAGAGGCTTTACAGAACTTCCAGGGAGGTGTTCTGATGGTCTCCCACGATGTCACATTGCTGCAGAACGTCTGCAAAAGTCTGTGGGTCTGCGACAAGGGCACCGTGGAGAAGTTTGATGGAGATGTCAATGCTTATAAGAAGAAGATCACTTCGCAAGCTAACGAGGCTGGTGTAGTGGCAGCCCACTAAGAGGTAGTCATGATAGAGATCAGACGATAGTCTAGCCAATCTGATATTGTTCCTCGACCACTTAGTGGCAGGGCATACATATGCTACGATATGAAACCTACTCTGTTTTAAAAATCCACGCGTACTCTATTTCAAAACGAGCTAAACAACCCTGCGTAATGTACATCTTGGCAATCCTGGAGTGGTTGTTTATCTCCTGCGCTAAGAAATATTAGTTAAGATAGTCGGTAAATGGATCGGCGGAAAGCTGGGGATGACGGCGGCGGCGTGGGTCTTGTCAGGAACAGGTGCAACAACATTAATGGTTAGACGGAAACTGGAATCCACGGACACGGTGCGCTGCCTAAGCAATCCAACTGTCGGGATATGTCCATTCCTTCACGACTGCAGAGCAAACACAATTGCATGTTTTCTGTATTCCCTGATGATTTCGAGGTGAGGTAGAGCTCGACATCATGGCTCTCGGAGACCTCAATGACACCAGTGGAGCGGAAGCCCCCTTGCTCGTCTCCAATAATGATGCCCGGAGATCTCAACGAGGTGAGCACGAGGACGACCACGAGCACGATGAACCATCGCAACCTCCCGTATCCGAAAGCTATGGCGGCCTTTTCGTTTGGATCTTGACCTTCTCCGCTGGTATCAGCGGACTTCTCTTCGGTTATGAGTATGGAACCGAGCCTTTCAATACCCCGAATCCTTGCTCACATATAATCGGTCTATACTGACAAGCTACCTAGCACCGGGGTGATCTCTTCAACTCTCGTTTCCATCGGCTCTGACCTGTCCAATCGTCCACTAACCATCACTGACAAGAGTATCATCACCTCGTGTACGAGCTTATTTGCGCTGATCGCAAGTCCTGTCGCCGGTCTGCTAGCTGACAGACTGGGCCGAAGAAAAGTGATATTGGTTGCGGATACTCTTTTTGCCATCGGTGCATTATGGCAGGCTTTCACAAACAGCGTTGGGGGCATGATCGCCGGGCGCAGTGCTGTGGGTTTGGCGGTCGGTGCTGCTAGTCTTGTCACTCCATTGTAGGTGCTTGGAACCCTTATTTCCGGGAATGGCAAGATAGATGAGACTCAGAATGATTGATTGCTGATTTTATTCTCGCGCATAGGTATATCTCCGAACTCGCGCCTTCAGAATTGCGGGGAAGACTCGTTACCGTACTTAGTCTCTTGATTACTGGAGGACAAGTGGTTGCGTATGTGATCGGGTGGCTCTTTTCCTCCATGACTGGAGGATGGAGATGGATTGTCGGTCTAGGAGCTCTGCCAGCTTTCTTCCAGCTGATAATCATACTCTTCCTACCTGAGACACCCCGATGGCTGGTCAAAGCTGGCCAGGAAACCAGAGCCCGGGCTGTTCTGGGAAAGATCTACGGCACTGATCCTGACATGCAAAGGTTGGCAGAGCATGTCTTTCGTGATATCGAGAGGGAAGTTGCGCTTGAAGAGGAGGAAATGGGCGTGGGTCATGACAAGCCTCCTGGCTTCCTCGATCAAGCAATTCGCAGCATGTCAGAGCTATTCTGCGTCGGCGGCAACAGAAGAGCCTTAACTATCGCAGTCATGCTACAAGGTCTACAGCAGCTCTGTGGGTTTAACAGTCTGATGTACTTCTCAGCCACGCTATTCTCTCTGCTGTCCTTTTCATCACCGACGTTAATATCCCTCTCGGTGGCCGTGACCAATTTTGTCTTCACCCTCTTTGCCTTCTCGCAGATCGATCGCATCGGCCGACGCCGCATTTTGCTCTGGTCAATCCCCATAATGACCGTTTCACTCGTCGTATGCACCCTCGCATTCCTGCCACTGGACCTGAAGAATGTACCATCTGCACTTCGGCTACGAGAGTCAGGAGGTGACGCCGCGAATGGAAAGAAATCTCTCCCTATAATCATTCTCATATCCCTGATCATCTATACGGCATCATATGCCTCAGGTCTGGGGAACGTGCCATGGCAGCAATCAGAGCTCTTCCCGCTGAACGTTCGCTCCGTCGGTTCTGCATTGGCCACAGCCACGAATTGGGGATCGAACACTATTGTCGGACTCACCTTTTTGCCATTGATGGAGTGGATCTCTCCTAGTAGCACGTTCCTCATCTACGCGGTGATATGTGCTGCTGGTTGGGTTGGAGTGTGGGCTATTTATCCGGAGATGAGTGGGTTGGAGTTAGAAGAAGTTAAGGAGTTGCTTGCTGAGGGATATGGCGTTCAAGAGAGCCTTGCTAGACGGAGATAGATCTATTTTTCTTTCTTTTTTTTTTTTTTAATTTTGTGAGATTTAGCCAAAATTAGATCTGTAGAAATTATGGCTTTTTTTGCTGTCATTTTTTGGGCTAACTAAATACACAAAGACGACGCCGCTGGAAGAACTGGACAGCGGCGCGGGGTCAGAGTGATGGCCGCGTACGACCCTCCATCTATCAAGTGACGCTAGGATGGAAAAGATGAACGAGATTCCAACCGCCATTTATGCTAGAAAACACATTAAATCATCTTACTCCTCGATATCCTTAACCTTTTCCCACTGGCCCTTCAGGTTCTCCTTCCACAAGCTGACCTTATTGTCACCACCGCTGACGGCAAGGATGTTACCGCTCAAGCTCCAGCTGACTCTCCATAGAACGGTATCGAACTCCAGCACTGTGCTAGTCCACTGAGTAGGGTTGGAAGCGTCGGATGTCCATATCCGGACGGTCTTGTCTTGTGATGCGGAGGCGATGTAGGACTTGGAGAGGATGCTTGGAGACCAAGCGACGTCGCGGACCCAGTCAGTGTGGCCTTCCAGGGTCTGCGCGGGAGCATACGTCTTCGATTCGGGGCTGTTGATGAGAGCACAGTTAGCAAAACAATATCAGGGGGCTTATGTTGAAGGAGTATAGTAAGTTAACGTACTTGAATTCCCAAATCTTGACCAAGTTGTCACTACCACCAGTGACAAACCTCCTCTGCTGGCCGGGACCAGGGTTGGAGCTGATCAGACTGCCAGGGGAAGCCGCAGGAGCCCAGCTAACTGCGTTCACGCCCATCCCGTGAGCGTGGAAGATCTGATGAGTCCAGCTGTTGTCACGGAACTCCAGCACGCTAACATGGCCGTCGGAGGAAGCACAGGCGAGAAGACATCCGCTCTCGTGAGGCGCCCACGAGACCATGTTGACGGAAGCTGTGTGTAGGGAGAAATCGAAGACCTTGCTCCACGAGGAGCTGCTTGCAGGGGAGGTTGTGCTCGGAGGCTGTTCACGCCAGACCAGCACCTTGCCATCGTAGGACGAAGATGCCAGGATTGTGCCGAACTTAGGATGTGCCTATATGTTTCCTCTTGGTCAGAGATCTCCCATTATGCTCAAACCCCTGCTTCGACACCGAAAGATGTTGTACGTACCCATGCGACGCACCACACCGCGCCTTCATGTCTTTGCGCATTCCAAGTCAGCCGTCACACCAGACAATGATATTGGAACTACCCTACCCTTTCAAAGTCTCAACCAATCGATGTGAATCCCCCTCGATCTCGAATATCTTAATTGTTTTATCGGACGAACATGTTGCGAGTCTCCGACCATAGTAATCCAGGCCGGCATCGTGCTAGAATTGATCGCAGTCAGTCACCTCCACTTTGCCATGAAAATTGCACATCTTGCTCGAGTTTCTGTAGGCGCAATTATCGGGACGTACAATCATATCATCGTGACCGGAGTTTGAGATGACTTGGGCCTGGTGGAGTAGACTGTTAACAACGGGAACTTTTGTCTGCATATAAGGAAATACTGACCATCTTTGCGATCTGACGGGTATATAGAATAAAGGAAATTTCGTTTCAGAGGACAATTCAGTATCCTATCCCCTTCTGAATTGCACGAGGGAGTTCTGGGGAGGGATGTTATTGGGAGTATTCAATTGGGGAGAAAGGAGCCCAGACGCGCCTAACTAGCAGTAACAGCCAATCTGTCCGTTTCTGCCTTGTTCCTGAGGCTCCCAGCCCAGAGCCGCACTCCACCTTATCTTATCGATCCTTCCCCCAGTCTGGCGTCTCCCACGTGAGCACCTCGGTCCGCGGGGGGGCCGACTTCTCCCCTCCCCGTATTTGCAACCCCCGGCCGGTTTCTATCATCGTCATCCGCCTCAATTTTGACGCTCTATGACCCCTCTGTTTTTAGCGCTCTCTCCCTAGTTCTGCAGCATTATTGTACAGTTCTTTTCCATCTCCTCTCAGTATCTTCTGTGCACTCTATCTGGCGATCCGCCAAAGCCATCGTGTACTTATCAATCACCTTGACTTGGAGCACATCCGCGCACTGTCCTTAATACGACGAGCTCTGTTGTTTCTCTGAATACTGGTTTCCATCATGGCTGATGCTGTGTGCGGTCCTTCTAATCCCCTGCAAAACTTCCGGAAACATGCCTCCGCAGACCGGACGCTCCAGCAGGACCGCATAACTGCCCGTCAGTCACCTGCACAAGTAAGCAGCTGTCGGTCTCTCAGCTATATGTACTACTGTTTCTAAGTATATTTTACAGGGCTTTCGATCAGCGAATCCTAATGCTGGCATTTTGGATTCCGAATTTGAGGCGTTCGAAGCCAACTTAGCTGGACCGCCTCCCAGTCTGCAGCATGCTATGCCCTTCGCTGCACACGGCCAACATGTCTCCATGTTCTCAGCGGGGGAAAGTTCCAATTGGGCAGCAGATTTCCAGAGGCTGCAGGTATCCGATCGTCCGCCTCTGCATGCTCAGCATCGTTTTCAACCGGCAGATGTCTCTATGGGCAGACCATCACAGATGGACTGGCATCAAGATTTCATGCGGCAGCAGCAGGGGACTCCAGCCCAGTTTAACCAAGCATCCCATATCCCAGCGTTCCAGTCATCAATGCCTTATTCCATGACTAGCGGCATGAGTTCTTTTGTTCCTCAGACAACACAAGAAGTGCCACAAAGTAGTCATCTTGCACAGACGGAGGTTTTCGATGAATCCTCATTCGAGGCTGCATTTGCACAGGCGCGGGCGGAAATGGAGTTGCAAGAGAGCACCGCTGCGCAAGAGGCTGCCGCAGTCACTAGCACCCCGCAAGCGGAAGCACTCTCAACTGAGCAGCCTATGGAACAGATAAGGATCGGCTCTGATACGATTCCTTATGTGGAGAAAGATAGCACGGAGCCCCGGGCAGATGATTCAGACGAGCTTGCGAAGACAGCCGGTCAGTTACTTGAGAGTGTTAGCCATGACCAGAGTCAGAAATTTAAAGAGAGCAACTTCCTGGCCCTGATGCGTCGGATTCGCGACCGGGAAGTTCGCGTGGAGGGAGACGAATTCCGCGATGTCAGTACTCTTCCGTAAATTTTTCGGATTTTCGGAGGCGCGGCATATCCGCTGGTACAAAATGAGCTGTCTTGATTAACTCCCGTTATCGCTAATGGGTCTGCAGACGGCACAGCCACTTCACCCCGGCGGCAAGTATTATCCAGCAGACTATCGACCACCGTCCGGTCATGAAACACAGACATCGGCGACTGTGACCGCAGCCTATGATTTCGGTAAGTCTGATGGGTCGAAGCAGACCGAGTGATGGTCTCATCTCTTGTGCTGTGGACAAAAGATGACCTGACTCCTTAGGCACAAACCGCTAGATTCAGAGCGCGCTGTTAACGACACGCTTCGGAGCAGCAAGGAAGGAATTTCCAGTGGAATAGGAAAACCTAATGATACCCACGTATTGAAGTCTGCGTCTGAAGGAGTCGACCCAAGTCAACCTTACAGGGGGCTGGTACCTAGAAGGAAAATAATCAATCGCGGAGTAGTATATCCTGCGTCCTGCTTTTTCAGAAAAGATCTAGAAGCACAAGGTCTGGTGTAGGGTGGAATCATTATAAGCGACCATGACCAGGACTTGATTGCTTTATCAGACAGGCTTAGACATCCTACCTGCATGTAAATAGTGTCTATGGCAGTAACTCGCTGCATGTATGCTCATCTTTCATGATGGGATGACAAAAAGCACATACTATCAGAGTATTACGATGGTACATAATGACAAGTAGTCCTTCAAAACAAGAATAAGACCTTCAAAAGCCATAGGAAGCAAAATGTATCATGCCCAGTCCGAGGACATTGCCCCATGCATCTCTACAACCGGGTCTGTACAGTAGACGTGGAACAATTTCGACGTTTCTGATCTCAAAGGAAGTACCATTGGTGCCTGGGAGCATCCGTCTGATTGTTGTGCTGCAATCACATGACTTTCTGCTGCTATTGATGTAACGCAACAATTAGACAACAATAACAAACCTCCGCAATTGACTGCGCCGCAGAATAGAGGCCAGGATGTTCACTGAATAGGACATCCGTGTGCCTTACTAATGTCCCAATTTCCTTGGCATGATCGACATCCAGCTATCCAAGTCAACTTAGACATACGCACCGCGAGCCTGTTCCTCACCCAGCAGGGTGAGAGTTCAAGCTACGAGCATGGTTACTTGAATTGTTGCTATTCTGCTTTATTGCTATTCCGCTTCATCGCTATTCCGCCGGTGGGGTATTCTAAATTACTGTTTCATTAGCAGGATCCATTTTGTTCAGCGAGCCGGCTCGTTCGGGTTCTGCGAGTCTGTTTTGATCTGTCTGGGAGCCGTTTTGGTCTGTCTGCGAGCCGTTTTTGCAACACCTTTTTTGGCTCGCATCACCCGCATCACTGTTATCCTGCGCGCCGATTCTGGATTTTGCGCCATTTTATTCTGGAGAGTTTGTCATCCCCCCCCTTTTTCCTGTGAGGTCGTTTCTCTTCCCCTCTATTATATAAACGGGTCACCCATCTGCGGAAATTCGTTTTGTTCTTCTCACCACAGTTCTGTACTTTCTTCACCACAACACAACCCAGACGAAGAACAGCACACAAAAACATACTCTTCCTAGCTAGAATCTTGTTACTTGAATATTTATTTCACTTTCTTCTTTACTCAACAAGGTCTTTCTACCTTAAATCATCAATTTACAAAAACAAATATACCCTTATTATCTCAAGATGATCGCCAAATCACCAAACCAGCAAATGCCATGCCTCTCTACCAACCCACCACCATATTATCGGTCTTCGGAAGAGAGATCCCGGCGCACTCCAATTATAATTAACATTCGGATCGATGCATCCATCAACGTCAACGGAGATGACAATAAGATCGTCACTTCGTCTCCCTCTGCTGCGTCCGGAAGTGGTGATGCATCCTCAGGAACTACCACTTCCAGAAACCCATCGCAACCAAACCAGTCGAAACTGAACGAACTCACTACTGGAATCATATCTGCTCTTGCTTCCTCTGGAGTGTTTGAGGCCGAAGAGGATGGTAGTCGTTACTCCGTCGACCTCGATATCAGGACAGGAGTCACCGTCTATGGAAACAAGAATGTCGTCTGTGGTGGCGTCCCAGGTAAAAGTGGAAATAAAACCACTGCACAAGCGACGAAAGAAAAAGATCAGACTGAGCTTGTTGTTGGGAGGAAGAGAAGGGCTGCATCGGTATGTTTCCTCAGAAATATATATTTACTAGACCGGTCTACTAATGCAGGGGCTAGGAACCGGTTGAGACCCCGGAAGCGAAGAGACACAACTCCAAGTAGAGCATGAGCCTCAACGTGATTCAGGATGGCGTGACTCTATATGTTGCATCAAAGTGTTTCTTTAGTCTATAGTTCAGAGGGAACAGAGCGAAGAGAATGAATGAAATATCTCTAGCTAGATTTAACAGGGTCGGATCGTTCTCCCTCTCTCCCTTTTGTTAGTTAGTTGCTTCAATTTGCGTTCATCATAATATGGATTCTAGTCAAGTATGGCAAATATATACAGTTTCCTCGTTTTCAATCTTATCCTGGTATATTAACTTTCCTGGTGCAATGGACAAAGGCTACACAGGGCACCTCATCTCGTTAATATTCCGATTGAGAAATGAACCAACCTAATAATACTAGCAAAAGCATTCACCACCCAGAAGCCCTTACACTGCTCGGTCTTATACAAACCAATTTCCAAGAGAACAACATCAAATCAGAATCTGAAATCTATAGTCCCGCAAACATCTACTTCACTAGCTAGATAATTTTACATCCACCTATCTTTCCATCCATATCTCCATCAATCACCTTATAAAAGCCTCTTCGCCATTCCGTTTTGAAACAGAAACAGAAACAGAAACAGAGAAGAAAGAAACCCGATTCCAAACTCGATTATACCTCGATACATGCCTCTTTTGATTAGAGCAAGACCCATCGGGACCATCACCATGATGACAAACGAACAAAGAAGCAAAGTAAACACAGTAAGAAAGGAGGTTTAGAAGGAACTAAAAAGAAATAACAAAGATGGATGACTCCCAAGGTCCTGGATACCATTTATTTTTTAACCGGCTCATGTGAACCCAAGTTTTTCCTTCCGGAGGGTTGAAGAAAAGAAAGGGCAGTAAGCAGAGGAAGAAGGGGGCGCAGCACAGGAACCGGAAGTACATGAAGGTTCAAAATGGAAATGATACCTTGTACAGTACAGGATGATAGGAACAGAAACAGGAAACGAAAAGCGCCTTCCCACTATGAATAGGTCACCCAGACAGACCTTGCGCCCAACAATAAGTAGAATAAAATAACAAAAAAGGCCCTTACATCCGGTCTACCACTTCGATGCCCGGGAATATATTGTTAATGGTCGTAAAGATTGATCGCATTATTGGGATATGGAGCACAGAAAAGCTAGCAAGTTTTCACCAGCTAAGCTAGATCTGATACCCGCAAGCGCTGCTTCATGATCGAAGCGGATGACAGCAATCCATGCCCTAGCAGATGCGGTCAAGTATGGAACAGTTCGGAATGCGAATGACACTCGGTCCAACGGCTCCTTCCAGCCGCATCTCGATAGTGAAGCACGTAATTGAATCTCCGAATCCATGCTACAGAATATCATTGTCCAAGCAATGCAGCTCATCGACCCAAAGGAATATCGTGGCGGTGTAGATCTTTCGACCATTCTGGTGTGACTCTGTCTCGTTCATAGAGAAGACCACAGTTATGGCAAAGAGACTTAAAAGAGTTAGCTAGTATTCCAGAGACAGTCAAGACCTCACTTACTCTGGGACCTGCTGGTCCATCTCTGACAGCCCAGACGGACGTTCCCCAGACCATGCAGTTGGCGCATCTCCAGGTGGACCGCTCCCTAGAAAACTAATGAGAATCATGAATCAACCAGCGTGGTCAGGATAACATACCAATCGGCCAGTGTACCACTACCACCTCCATATCCAGCTCCGCTAGTGGTGTCGGGGGTCCCGCGTCCACCAGGCGTGCCTCCTCTGGCCAACGGACTAAGACTACGGAATCGTCTCTTCCGTTTGCTCCTCTCTCCTCTACCTAGCGGCGTATCGGCATCAGGGACGTCGAAGTAACCACCGCCAATCTGCCTCGAGGAGTCGGGCGTAATGCCCGCGGTCGACGAAAATCTTGCCGTCTCTCTCCGCAGACGTCTGATCTGTCGCTCCCTATCACCCTCACGCTTTTCAATTTCTTCCTTAGATAGAGTCTCAACCTTGGGCTCCCATTCATCACCCAAGCCGTCAGGATCATAGCGCCATCCCGCTTCAGCTCCGTTCGCAGCCTGATTGTCAATCTCATTTCCATAGCCACCAACTCCACTGATCAGGCCTCCACTCTCACAAACTTCCTTCTTCAACTTTAGCACAGCTTCGTAAATGCCATGTGATATCGCGGAAACCCATTCTCCACCTAAGCCAAGATCGGCACATGTCACTTTCGCAAATTCCTCCGCCATACCCGGAGGATGAAGCAGGGACCACTCGAACTTGTCCGTGTATAGCCTGTTCTGAAGATTGATGTTCAAGTTGACTACACACCTGTACGCATCATCCGGATTTAGTACACTGTCATTGACAAGCGCTTCCTTCGTTACGCCGTTAGGGCGATTTGAATCACTCTGGGTTGCAGTCACAGAGACATCCCTTGAAGTAGGTTGGTTTGAATTCGTAGTAGCATCACTAGGCTTGTTTCCTGGTGTGCTCTGGAACAGCGGATGTAGCGCAACACCTGCATACTCTTCCAGTTGTTGTCGAATCTGATTGCTAATTGCAGTCGTCATTGCTGGAGGATTAGGCAAGTCTAGATCACGGACAAATCCTGTCGCAAACTCCTCTGGGGTCGCAAGAGCTTCATGAAGATTCCATAGAAATGTGTCCTTTATCCGGTATGCAGGCGCCGGCTCTGGTCTTCTGTAACCTGGGAGGGTTGGGTTGAGGCCTGGTTCAATCACTCCCCGGGGTAGTGGAAAAGGTTCTAGCGGTTGATGCGCTGGTACTTCCAGATCAATACGGATAGGAATGAGGGTTAGAGGCAACTGCCCCTGGATCTGCAGCTGGTCTGCACATCTGGAAAGACGCGAATATAATTAGTTAATGAACTGCGCAAGCCAAAAAAAACTGAAGTCAGGGACGTGGCAAAAACATACGCTGGCCTCAGCATCCTCTTGATCATCCAATCTCTGAAGATTCCTTGAACTTGAACCGGAGCATGGACTTCCTTTCCCACCTTTTCGCTCAAGGGAACCTTGTCTAGACTCGAGTCGTCCCGACGCAGACTCCTGAGACCCGTGGGCCTACGAGGACCCTCGCTATCATCGAAATCATCATCATCGAAGCCATCCTCTGCGTAGTTGATCGCAGTCGTACCGCGTTTCGTTGTTCGCGATGGAGCTGCTTGCGTTGGAGGGATCACTGGTGTGAGCAGCGCATTTCCATACTGGCGCACTCGCGGCGGATATGAGCTGATATAACCTCGAACAGGCGACATGGTAGGCGCTTCACTCAGCGTCTCTCGCACATGACCTTCTCAAAAAAAGGTTGAACCGTTGCGATAGAAATCAGGCGCTATAAGCTTCAGTAGATGCGGAAGGGCGAAGCTTGGGCCGTGGCGGAGACGATTGCGAGTGCGGAAATGTTTGTAATGGCTGCTATATCCGAGAACCTTAAGAGATTCAGCCGATAGAATAGAAATACTGGAAGATGGCGTTCGAAGTCGAGCAAAATGGCGTGGAGAAAAGGCTTTGCAGTGGTCTAGATCCGCCTAGCTGCTCTTTGGGGGGTTTACTCGTCCGCCGCGTTTTCTCTGCGATTGTCGCGCGCCTGCACCCGTTCGGAGTCGGATCACGTGATATACGGTATGCCAGCGAGAACGCGAGGGGTGCATAAATCAAATCAAATTACAGAAAGACACCATTTGCAATATAAACTATATATTCTAGCTAATTCTTCAGTAAGAAAGAAATATAGAACGTAAGATGGCGCAGTGTGCAGAGATAACAGTCTGGACCAAACCAACAATCAAGCAGTCCTGCGTATCCCAACCAACTAGCTAGTATTAATACTATGTTTCTGCCAACTGAAGCTAAAAGCGATGCATGCTTACCATGACGCCTTTCTTTGCCGCCGTTAGATGCTTACTCGGGTTTAGTGAACCCTGAAGAAGAAGAAGAAAGTATATCTTCAACTCTGAAATAGACAGAAACCAGAAAAGGCACAGAATCGCTGTCTCAGTGGTATAATTACAAAAGAATTCCAAGGAAAAAGGTGCAGAAAAGAAGACGAGAAGACCCAAACCCTTGCTACCGCAATCCAATAACGCTCTGTAAAGTACGTTAGCATAGGGACAACAGTAGGATGGCAAAAGCGATAACCCACCATTTCAAGCGTCCACACTCTCCGAATCCACACCTTCAATTTGCCCTGGACACCTTCGACACCTTCTAACTCTACACCCTCCCACCAGCATCGCCTAGCAGGCTTCCTCCAGAACAGGAGAAGTTTTTGGGCCATGCCGAGGGTATTATTATTAGCTAGATCACCCTTGATGTCGGTCCTAAGCTTGGCCAGTGCAAGACTGCAGATGACCGCTTTATTGGGCTCGCCAGCCCTATGACCCCAGCGATCGTCGTGATTAAAGCCACTGTTATATATTAGAGAAATTATGCCATAAATCAGATCAGGCTTTGAAAATAAACGCACCCTGCAGTTAACATCTCTATGAGATGTTGCTCAGTGCTTCCCCCCTCATCACTTTTCCTCAGACCGGAAAAGATCCCATCCTGTTTCAACAGGATCTTGGCTGCAGCACGTTTGACCTCAATCATCTCGGAATGTTCCATGTCTGATCGCGGAGGGATAACATAGAAATCGAGGTCTTCTCGAAGCACGATGATACCAGCTCTGTCCTGGAGCATATCCCTCGCAGAGCCCTGCATCGATTCCATCGATGCATCCATATCTGGGGACATGCTTGGGGAAGGAGATGATGATGGGATCGATTGTGCTACGGAACGGAAGAAGTCTAGCATATACTGGAGGGATGCTGGGTCATACTAGAACCAGTGTTAGATGGCTTTCCCCATAGAATGATTGACAAAAGTTCGAGGAATCATGTAATAATTTTTGACTTACATCAACTGGATATATGTCACCTTCATGGAAAGAACCCATATGGCCGTCCGGAAGTAGACCGTTCGGGAAAAGAGATAACAAGACAAACTCGGGCAACGTTAATAGCTCATCTCGGGAGAGTGTGAAGCGGGTCCCTCTGCATGTCTAGTAAGCATATGCATGGAGAAAATTCCGATAGTAGAATAGAATTTACCGAAGGTCCAGCGTGATATGCTCATCGCCGCTGATATCTACCACAGAACACCCTATTAGCAGGGACAATATCCGGACAGCTTGCGCCCAACGTACCTCCTAGAGTGTTGATCGGAGGCCCTCCCTGCTGCACCTGGGTGATGATGCTCGCGGCACCTCCAGCAGCTGCCATGACGTATGTAAATGATTCGATCGGACTGGATCCTTCTGTGTAAGGCGGTGGTGGCTCTGCCTCCTCCGACGATTTCCCGGACGATTCCCCTTTCCTTTCTTCACCCGCAGAGAAAGCTGCCTTGGTATCCGCGAGAACTGAGGATGCAGGTGAACGGCCTGGGACTTCTTCAAACGGAGGCGCTGGTGCAGTTGCTGAATGCGATGCTGAGGGATGTTCTCCAATGATAGCCTCAAGGCAATCGATATCCGGCGAGGGTGTCGAATACAGGGAAGAAAATGGAGGTGGACCAGGAGAGGGCGCTTTAGAAGACGAAGGCTGCGATTCTGGAGGATCTAGCGGTGGATCTGTATAAGATGCGTCCTCCTCAATGGAGTCGATCGGAGGAGGTGGCCGCGCCGTGGCAGGCGAGCCTCGAGTACTGCGTGGATCCGACAAGGCGAATACTAGTTATGGATTTGAAGGTCTGTAAGAGAGTGAATATAGCGTCGCTAGTCGAAAGTCTGGCAGCGACACTGAGCTACTGCGGGATCAACAATAGTGGACGCTGTAACGATCGCTGTATGGGATCGTAGATGCTGGGTCACGTAACACATGTGATCAGGGGCGGTCCCACTGTCAAGAGCTCATCCTAAGTCACAGTACGTGGGAGTATAGCGATCAAGAAAACATAAGGAATGGTGGTATGTCCAGATAGATCTTGCGCAGATGAGAAGGACTGGGGATAAGTCTGGGAACGGAGGTTGGTGTGATGGGAGAGCGACGTGCTGTGGTGAAGTTGCGGGCGTCTGAGGTACAGTAGCTCCTAGTCAAGCTACTCCGCCAGGCGCCCGAATCGGGCCTTCTGCTTCAATACTACGCCCAGTGCCATACGAGCCCACTTGGTTGTACATTGGGCTGTGGGGATAGTCGACCGATCCTATTCTTACTTGCAGTTCAAGTAATCACAGTCGTATACAAAAATACAGTCGTTTTGTATCGATGGAAGTTCCCGACTTCTTGTACGGGACTGGGTATGGAGATTCATCTGCCGGTAGCGCTGGAACCACGGAGCTATAATCTAGGATCTGATACTCCTTGGTTAAGATATCCCGCAATGGTCGCAACTAATATAATTCGACTTAAACGAAAAAGATCAGAAAATTCTGTTCCTTGCCCTGCTTCATCGATGGTCTTATATTTATTCTATGTTTTTTTCTAAGCGAGACTAGTGTAGACTCTAGACATTGCGCTCTGCGTAGCTCTCGATCAAACCTTCGAGTGTAGGCTCGTACTCTTTCAGGACCACCTTGTCTCCCTCCAAGATGGTGTTGGCCTGAACAAAGACCTTTCGGGGGATCTTCTTCTGCAGAACGACCTCCCGGACCTTCGTTCCCCACCAGTCGTCCACATATGTGATCCCATCATACAGCTTCTTACCCGCTTCAAAGTCCGCTGTGCACTTGTACACATGTAACTTCTGCAGGTACTTTTCTACTGCAGGCCGTCCGTGTGTAAGGATCTTGGAGCGGTCCAGGTGAATCTCGAGGTCCGAGAGATCATCCTTGGTGTGGACCAGCTTGACAAAGTCGTCTCCAGCATCGAGGAATGTTCGTAGAATACTGTAACGTGCCTGCATGTGTGCCTGTCCCCATTTTCGGCTCTTAGGATCCCAGAACTCAAGAGCAACTACTCCAGCGCGTGCCATCTGCAGGTAAGCAGCAAATAGAACATCCCCAGCCTGATTGGACAGGTCCTCTTTACCATCTCCGAAACCAAAGATCTTGAGGATACTGAAATCACAACTCAAGGCCATAGCCACACACTCTGCGCGACATTCTTCATAGGATGATGCAATAGGACCGAAAACGGAGCTCCATGTCTGACCCGACTTGTACCAGGTTGAGACAGGCTTGTTGGTGACCGGGCTGATAGGCGGGCTGGAAACATCAAAGTTGTACTCTCCTGGCGCTGTCTCCTGCAGCAACTTGCCGGTACCGTGCCCAAGCAGCTCATGAATTCCCACCTGGACTTCAAATGCCGGATCGCGGAAGTTACGATATACCTCGAGATCTTTCTCTGGAATAAAGGGAACGGGCTCATTCGGGGCTTTAGCACTTAGAACATTGCCAAGCGAGACATTCTTAAATCCGAGATTCTGACGGATATCATCATAGTTTGGTAGGTTGATGCCCGCCGGAATACCACTGCCTGCGAAGCTCAATACTTCTAACGAAGTAAAGTCAGGGCTGAGGAACTTGTCCTTCTCAAAGTCCTTGCCCCAAGGCAGTTTAGGAATCATCTCCTCAGCACTAGACACTAATTTACCAAACGCTTTAGTCCGTTCAACGTTAACCTAGAGCAATTAATTGTCAACGTCACAGACTTAAACAAATTGAGAGTAATTTCATAAATTTGGCGACATACCATAGCGACAAATCCCTCCCATTCTCCTCTCACGCCATGAGGGTCCCGATAGGTTTCCACGAAACCAATGTTTGTTTCGATTTCAGGACCTTGGTCCTTAACCCAAAGCCTTTGACTCTCCTTATAGGCCTCGATAGAACCAGTCCTGAAAGATCTGGCATATTGTTCGAGCATTTTCTTCTCCGTGTCGGTCTCCGCATGGAGGGCCGCTTGCTGGATGCTATTGGCTATTTTCGACATCTCTTCGGAATAGTCGCCGAAAGCCAGCATGAGCTTCTTTCCCTGAAGCTTACCATCCAATTGCCAATGATCAGCGTCCCCAAGGTCCCGGTCCTGTGTCGGAGGCGAAGACAGGCCAGACGCAATTAAGAGCTCAAAATCTCCACCACTGGTTTTCCTCAGTCTTGTGTTCTCCAACGGCAAGCCCTTTTTCTCCAAGAAGTCCCCAATTGCAGTGATCTCATCTTTTGTGATCGACGGAGAATCCGGATAATACGTGGTCATATGGCTGCTTTCTGGGTAACCCAGGTGCATCAGAGCCTGGTTATCAGTCTCATAAATGCCACCGCCGGAAGCCGTCGCCTTCGCCCATGCTGCCTTCGTCTCTGGAGTAGCAGAGGCTAGTGCCTCAAATGCCGCCGGCGAGATTCTCGGTACTATCTTCGAGTCACCAAAACCTTTATAGTTTCCGCAGTTACCGAGAAATTGGGCGGCATATTCGAGAAAGAAGCGGAGGTCCTCAGGGCTAACCTTCGTCTTCTGAGCGAGATCTGACCAGTTGCCCTGACTAGCGGTATAGAGAGAGATGATTAGATCGTATATCGGCTCTGATTCGGGAGAAACCTGTCGCAGTGTCACGCGAGTGCCTTCGAACGCGGCCCTAGACCCCAGTCGGATTATATCAGCATCTTTGGTAAACAAACAATGCGATTGCGGAAACGAGTACAGAAGAATAGAAATACTGAATATGGATCTGCGATAGTACTGACCTGCTTAGGAAATGTGCGTATTTTCTCGACCTCTCATCCTTCAGTCTCTCCCAGTGCGGCTTGATTTCAAGACGAACTACCGTCGGCGGAGAATCCGCGAGGTATTGTTGCTTTGTCTTCGCATCCATTGATGATCTCCGCGGCGCAAGCGGGGTTAACGAATCAAGAGAGCTGTTGTTGTTCTCACTGGTGCTTGTTGAGCTGTGCTGTCTGAGATGCTGCTGCAATAGCTGGACACGATGAGCAATGGGGGAAGCTGAAGGTCGGGGGAGAGCTAGACGATGGGCATATCCAGCAGCTCTGGAGAAGCTCCTCAGAGGGATCATAGCAGCTGGACACAAAGAGGGGTTGCTGCGCCCACCCAACGGAAGTCCGATTGCGGTCCAGCCTGGTAAAGTTACGCTGCTGTGACCTTAGTTTCTTAGTTCGGAAGGCGGACGGCTTCCCCGCATTACCCGTACTTTACGCTGAAACCACACGTGCACAAGCTTGAGAGGTACTACTAAGCAATTCTACTGTGCAATCTTACATTAATAAACCAGAAGGAACATCTCCACTACCGGCATCGCTGAAATTGCTTCTAGTGGCAAGAATGGTATCTTTAAGAATTAAAACATCAACGAAATGGGTATGTCTCGTATACAGCAAGGATGTAGGCCTAAGTGCTTAATCCAAGAACTGATTTCGTAGATCATCAAACAATTCCCAGGTTATTACTGGTATCAAAAGCTTTTGCTCAATGTTGCAAATGTGTAAAAATAACACAATCAGAGGCAGTCGGGTTATAGCAGACTTTCGTACTTATCTAAGCCCTGTTTTTGCTGCCCTGTGGAAAGTGAACCAGAAGAGTTGGGAAATGCGCTAGACAGATTACCCCACTGGTTTTGGTTCGAGTTGAAACCAGCCGTACTTTGCAGTGTCGGTATAGACATAGTTTGAGGTTGCCGTGGCGTTGTCGTCGAAGGAGGAGGTGGAATAGCGAAAGCTGAATAATTGGGCTGCATTCTTGTACCTCCGGTATTAGTTAGAGAAGAGCTGGACACCGTTTTTGTTGTTCCTTGTTGGAGGCCTGCCAAGTTCGACAAAGAGCTCGACGGTTGTGCTGGAGAGAATGATCCCACAGATGATATTGACTGTCTTTTCATGGGCTCAAGAGATGGAAAAGCGCTCATATTTAAGTCAGGGGTGATCGCACGAGAGCTCATTCCCAGCTGCCCCGCTGATGACTGACTGTTCATTAGGGTCGTGGTTCCTTTTGCGTTCGATGACCAAGAGAACGTCGGCGTGGATGGTTGAGTCGACGCTTGCGTAACAGTCAAAGGTTTTGAAGGTTGCGAAGCCCAATCTTTCCAGGGGTCATCGTTACTGACGATATTGGGTGTGGCAGACCTTCCGAGAACAAGCTTTTCGAAATCATCTTTGGTCTCATCGACAGCTGAATGACTAGCGCGGCCAGCAACCGCAGAATTATCCCTGGAGCCATTTCGGAAATTGTCCGATCCATTAGTTGAAGACAGTTCCTGTAATTTCTTCGTCTGCTCACGTTCAATCTTGGCGGACAACGATTTGATAAGTGTCATGTATTCTTCAAATTGCTGAAGATTGAGAAGCGGTCCAAGACTGAAACTCCAGAGCACAGGAAGAACTTCCAATGCGAGGAAATCTGTATCTACAATTTTACCAACCTCGCGGAACACTTTCAATGCTGCCATCATAACGGCCGGTTCTTTCGTTCTGATTGCCTTTAAGAGAGGCACAAGCTTTTCCTGAACAGTGTACTTGTCCAATATCGAACTTGTCGTCTTTTTTGGCTTGCTGCTTTCTATCACTCCGGATAGGTCATCTTCGGAATTCGATGTGCCGTCCACTGTCCCTCCACATAAAACCACAAAAGCTTCCAACCCACGGACTTTTATAGCAAGACTGCTTGTTTTGCTGAATGTGGAGGCGATTGGGGGAAACACTTCGTTCTTGACAGTGGAGAAGTCTAGAACAGGGAGTATTACCGACAGACACTTCATTGCAGCGTCAACAAGTGCATGAGTTGATGACTCCATTCCGAGTTGAATAATAGGCAATACATCTGCTTCAGAGTTAGTTTCTCCTTGACTTGGCTATGCTGCACGGATACGAACCATCTTTAAATTCCCTGCCAGAACAATTCTCCGCAACGATATTCATATTTTCAAGCACAACCATGAGTCCTGCCTCTTTGTTGGTGTCCCGTTCCCGAGTTGCAGGTTTGTTTTCTCCAGCTAGAAAGATCTCTTTCAATTGTGGGATCACTCTTTCAGGGAATATCCTACGACTGTTGGGCGATCTTTCAATGATCTTGAAGATATTTTGCAAAATGAGTGATAGAAGTTCACGGTCCTTTGTCTCCTCTAGCAGGACTCCGAGAACCTTCCTCTCTAATACCGACGTGGGAAATCCGGCTAGTACACGCTGCAGTCCACGCAAAAACTGAGCTTTCTCGTTTGGCGTCTTCGTCGGCAATGATTCCAGAAATCGGATAGTCGACACCAAAACATTATCGAAGTACTGCGATTGCTGAAATTCCCGAGCATTCATACGCTGAGCGGGTCGCCGTGTGATCAATCTGGGAAGCACATGGGATGCAAGATCATTAGGCAATGGTTTCGAGCTGAGAAAGCCATTACTCTGAGTAGGTGTGGTTGAAGGAGAGCTGAGCAGCTTTTTGTATGTATTCAGGTTTGAATGGGTCTGAATAGGGGAGACGTGTGGAGAATTATACAGAGCAACAATGATCAGACCAAGAGAGAAAAGGTCTGCGGATGCAGAAACATTTGAGTCCATGGCAAAGTCGGGCGAGGTATAGTCAAGGTCGAGCTGCACTGACTGGGGTAGTCGCGGATCATGGTGCAGAACTTCGGAGAGCGCTAGCGGTGGCAGAGATGACTGTGTCTCCGAGGAATCGGGGGGTCCAGCAAATGCAAGGCCAGAGATTTTCCAATCAGACTTGGCATTAATGTAGATGGCTTGTGGGTTAAGGTTCCCATGAACAATGCCGGCGGATTCATGTAGGAACTCCAAGCCCTTTGCAATCTGGAGGAGGCCTTTCTGGATCTCAAGTTCGTCCATCTCAAAATCTCCTCCCGTTCCGGTCCCATTAGCACCTGCCGCATAACGAGTCCCTCTATCCTTTTCTTGCAAGGCGCTAGCCAGCGAGGCAGTGACCGGCTCTGTTGCAAACATCAGGCCCCCATTTCGTGTCTCTTCCACAGGTTCTAGCACCTGAAGAATTGAAGGATGTCTCAAACGGGATAGAGTGCTGGCTTCCCGCTTTAGACGCTCCACTACTTCATCATGTAATTTCTTCGTTGACGAAGAGTTTGAGCGCCCACCGAAACCTCCCGATCGAGGATCTAGCGATTTGCGCTCGAAAACAAAGACAGATGCAGCATTTCCAGTAGATTTTTTCTTCCCGTCGTAGATCTTCCACGGGCCAGAGACCAGAGTGGGATTAGAAGCAATCTGATAATTAGAAGAGATGTTGGAAGTGAACGACTTTAGCGCAGATGAGAACATGATGAATGCGCCAAATGCAATGATATCTTAAACCAAATAGGCTTTTTCGTAAAACTGGGTATCTAAGCCGTCAGCATGTCTGTCTAGCCGGGCCCGACCAGATGTAGGGTCATCTAGCAGCTAATCTAGAAGCATGCTGCCATTAACTTTCCCCGGACAGCTAACTCGTGGCGGTTCATGATGTGTCCGGCTGGAACCATGCATGTTCACGTGACTCGACCGTCCTCACGTGGTGTATTACCAATCAGAGGCCTCGGGCAGAGGTCCGACGTCGGCTCGGCCCCCGGCTTCCAGAATGACTAGCTGGGTAGCAGATAATTAACCACCGTTATTATCTCTCTGTACGACTGTGGCAGCCCCCCGGAAAGAGTCACCGCAGTAAGCGTCACTCTTGCTGACCGCCTCGTTTCTCCCTATTTATATCTCCACTCTCGTTCCTTTTCCTACTTCGTTCAATTCTATCCCAGTCATCTCTTGTTATACTTGCTGTCCCGCAGTTACTGGTACGGGACTCCGCATAATGAGACTATCTCACCGATTAGTCTGCGCCTCTGGCCTGCGGACGAGAAATGTGGCTCCTATCTCTTCCTTGCAGGGCATTGCTGCAAGCCGACTAGGACAGAAGACCTACAGCACCAAGCCAACGCTTCCCGGACTGGACCCGTCGAAATTGACTGTCTCGGAGACTACGTCGCCAAAGGAGCCAATTCCGTCACATGAGCTTGTCTTTGGAAAGACTTTCACCGGTATGCAATTTCTCGCATAATTGTGCACTTTTTGAGTAACTACTGATGTCTCAATGACTTTAAAGACCATATGCTCTCCGTTGAGTGGACTGCCTCCGATGGATGGCTAGCTCCAAAAATTACCCCATACCAGAACCTGAGTCTCGATCCCGCGACGTGCGTCTTCCACTACGCCTTCGAATGTTTCGAGGGTATGAAAGCATACAAGGACAAGAATGGTAAAATTCGGCTATTCCGCCCTGATAAGAACATGGCACGTCTAAATAAGTCTTCTGCACGAATTGCCCTGCCGACGTTTGACGGAGAGGCTTTCACGAAACTGATCGGAGAATTCGTCAAGCTGGAGAGCAAGTTTATTCCAGAGTACGTCAATCTCCTGAAATTTTTCTAGGGAAGTGGCTGACATGCTCGCAGCACTCGAGGCTACTCGCTATATCTCAGACCCACGATGATCGGTACCCAAAAAACCCTCGGTGTTAGTCCTCCCGGCTCTGCTCTTCTTTTCGTTATCGCCAGTCCCGTGGGCCCGTACTACCCTACAGGATTCAAGGCTGTGTCACTAGAGGCTACCAACTACGCCGTGCGCGCCTGGCCAGGTGGCGTTGGAGACAAGAAGCTTGGAGCCAACTACGCACCTTGCATTGTGCCCCAGATCGAGGCTGCGTCAAGAGGATTCCAGCAGAACCTGTGGCTGTTTGGCGAGGAAGAATATGTGACCGAGGTCGGCACGATGAACCTCTTTATTGCTTTGAAGAACAAGGAGACTGGCCAGAAGGAGCTGATCACCGCGCCTCTGGATGGAACCATCCTGGAAGGTGTCACGAGGGACTCTATTCTTCAGCTCGCGCGTGAGAGACTGATTCCTGAGGGATGGGCGGTATCGGAACGGAAAATCCGGATGGCGGAAGTCGCGGAGGCAGCGGAGACTGGACGGATGATTGAGGTCTTTGGAGCTGGAACTGCAGCTATCGTGAGTCCCGTACGCAAGATCAGCTACAAGGGCAAGCTGGTGGACTGCGGCTTGAAGGAGAATGAGGAGGCCGGTGAGATTGCTCTCCGGATGAAGAACTGGATCGAGGGCATCCAGTACGGCGAGGAAGAGCACAAGTGGAGGTGAGTCCATCTTTAGGCATCGAGTATCCTTACATTGGGACCAATTGCTGACTTTGATCTGCAGTTATGTCCTCTAGACGACAACTGTTGCGACAGGAGAAAAGGGAGGAGCATTTCCATCGATTTTTTTTTATCTACGATTCATTTCCAGAGAGGAGCAAACAGCGTTTATTTTTTTCCCCCTGGCTCTGTAGATTCCAACATATTAGAATTTAGTAGTCATGCTGAAAGCTTGTGAAAATAGCATGTGAGCTCTCTTACCTCGCAGACGGCCTAGCCTCTTTCTCTCTCTCTCTCTCTCTCTCTAAATACAGTAATACTTCAACGCATGGCCCTATTATCGAGTCTCATTCCCGCCGTGGCATAGCACACGACAGTCCAGCTAGCCCCGAGTCATTGTGACTTATATAGAAACATCAAATCACAGAAGCAGACCAGAAAGCTGAACTGCCTTCAACAACATTGGAATCAATTGACCTTGGCTCGCTTGGAGACTGGAATCCAGAGATCCAGTCAATATCCAACCTCAGTATAAATAAACAAAGAGACTATCTCTCTAAAATATTTAGATTGCATAGCAATCAACGGATAAGATAAAATAATACTGGTGGAGTAGACAACTACCAAGCTCTACGATTATTCAACAATTTATTTCAAGATTAAGGAATGTGTATCAGTTTTATACCAGTTAAAAATCCAGTTTACCCTTCTCGGAAGTCTTCTGGAGGGTGGATCAGGTAGACATCATCATCTTACTATGACGTACAGTATTCACATTTCACATTATTTGTAAATACTCTTCTGCGTAGAGCACTTCATTTGACCGGTATCCATTTACTTTTTCTAGTGCTCCTTATTTAAAAAAAAAAAAGGTTGCGTATAGCGGGGTTTATCGTTTAGTGTCATCTAATCGTCAGGCCCCCCAAGGAATGCAAAAAGGATATTTTCTACTTTTGATCCTGTTTTCCTAGGAAAGGTAATATCTATATAATTAAATTCTAAACTTTCATATCTTTTCTATTTCCATTTTCCCAAACATACAATGGCACCAACAATCCTCTTCGTCCCCGGCTCTGGGAAGGCCCAACCGTCTTCTTTACCGTCTCCTCTCTCCTCACCGCGGACGGCTTCAAGACCGATATCGCAGTCCTTCCAAGCACAGGAACCACCTCTCCCGGTAACCCTGGCATGAAGGATGACATCGCTGCTATCCGGACGCAACTAGAGCAGCTAGTCCTGCAGGGAGACGATGTGGTGCTAGTATTGCATTCGGCCGGAGGATTCCTTGGTAGTGAAGCAATGCAGGGTCTAAGCAAGAAGGACCCTGAGAAAGTAAGAGGGAAGGGAGGGGTTGTTGGGATTGTGTTTCTCTCCGGGGCGGTTTTTCCCGAGGGTCATGAACATCAGGCGTTGCCTTTTGCGGTTGTGGATGTGAGTTGGGTTCTTATCTATCTATCCATCTATCTTTCTTCCTTCCTTTCTGATTATATACATCCATATATAATTTGGTCATTACTAAAAGCTTTAACCATAGGGCGGGGCCTCTCACTGCGCTGACCCAGAAACCCTTCTTTTCAACGACCTACCATCAGATGAAAAAGCCAAATGGTTAGCAGCACTCAAGCCACAGCCATCGCAGGATTGGAATGACAAGGTAACATATGCGGGCTGGAAAGACGTCCCGAGCGTGTATCTTGTCTGCGAGGGGGATAATATATTGCCGGTGCCGTTACAAGAGCAATTGGCTGGTCTGGCAGGTAGTAAGGTGGAGCGATGCAGTGCAGGACATATTCCTCAATTGAGCCAGCCGGAGAGAGTGGTGGAGGTCATTAAGATAGCCTCCGATACTTTCCAGTGAGCATTTCCCGGCCCCTGTTCCTGCAAAAAAGTGAAAATCGAACGGGGATTGATAAAGACGGAGAATGTGCCATTTTAGTACGTAATTATGCCTTGTCAATTCTTGTGCATAAGTTGAAATGAATAGATGTGTTCGATCCCCCCCAATAGTCTTGTTGGTATGTTGGATGCGATCCATGAACATGGAGTTGAGGTGGCCGCCTGCTATTCCAAGAGAAGCTCCTGGAACCTTAAAGTTCTTCAGGACTGTTCTATCTCTTGCTTCTACCGTATGATCCGGCAGAGTATTATTAATATATCTGGTGGATCTCCTCCGCCCTACTGACGAAATTGCAGGGAAGGAACTAGTACAGAGATCTTCAAGCTACAAATAGAAATGAAACAAAAAAGAGGACCCCAAACCCCATTCTTAATTTGAATTTGAATTTGGATTCTATTTCTCCTTTATCAGTAAATAAGACCCAAATATTGATTTATTCGGATAAAAGTAAAAGCAGAGGCAAAAAAAGGTTACAGAATCTAAGCATTACTCAACAGACTAGACTAGACCAAACCTCACCTCACTTCAGTCAGCATTGACCACCTCTCTTCTCCGCAACACGGGCCTCCGTCTCCATCCCCCGTTTCCCAGAGGAGACCCAGTCTCCAAACCGAAGGAACCTCATCCATGTCCCCACCAGTTAACAAAAAATGCAAATCAACAAGAAGGGAGAACAGCCTTGCGCCACAATTGATCTCACCCCCTCCAGATTATGGCTAAGACGAGCATTCGACATATTCAGCCTAGTAGTCTCGGCTGTCAGTCATGGATTATAATTAGATCTACTGTAGGGGGTAGATGCTTAGCTTCGCTGCTGCTGCGAATTGCTACGGAGAAGATTACTCGAGTAAGTGCTTATGGGAGCAGGGGGTTGTTTTAGGGGGGTTAGTGACCGACATGGTCTGCAACGGGCGGGTTAAAGTTCGTTTTTGGCACTGGGGAAGGATTAATGTTGTGCAGGGAAGGACGGTCGGTTTGGACTACTTAAGTGGTGGATTTTGCGTAACGTTACTACTAGTAGGATTTCTGCTGCTGCTGCTACTACTGCTGCCGCCGCCGCTCTGCTCTGTTAGGAAGTACTTGATGAAATAGCCTCTACTTACCTTGCTGAGTTAGGGCATTATTCTATCTCTTTTTCTTCAGTCCGCGTGGCTTGGATCGTTTGATGATACGTGTAATTATGAATCTGTTCTATTTGTTAAGAAAGAAGAGGTCCAAGCGAAGCTTTTTTTGGACCAATAGATTGTGGGTCCTGAAGAGTTGAGTAGAGTAGAGCAGAATTGAAAGTGAAGCTGCCAGCACTAAGCTTTTCGGAGGAACTGACATTTTAACTCCGACTAATAAGAATAGGGTCTTGCCATTGATAGAGTTTCGTGGTGAATATGACGCAAGGCTCGTAGGTTATGCGATTGGAAGACCATCGGGGGATGAGGTAGTATCAACCGATTCTCACGATGAGGTGGAAATTGGGATTTCTCCACCGGTGCGGTCGCGAAGGGCTGTCAAGACGAAAAGGGTCCATGGGTTGCGCGATTCAGCTGAACTTGAATAAAGTGCCACGTGCTGAAGGGCGTTGGCCGCATTGATCCTGTCGTACGATGTGGAATCCACCGATCAGTAAACGCAAGGATGCCCGGGTCCTCAGCTTCTTTTCTGACCAAGACCAAGCCCAAGCGCCGGCTGTTTTGACTTTGGATGCGGACGAACAAATACCCCGCGACCAAACAATGGGATGCAAAATGCGGATCGGAGTTAAGGGACCAGGATTGGAACGGACGAACTTGGGTCGTGCTGGGGGTGGGTCGAGCCACGTGTGGGAGACTTGGGCTCTCCCGCTCGGGCTGAGTAGAAACCCCAGGTTGGAAAATGAACGAGCTCTCCACAGTCCAAGTGGGAAGACAACAGATCGATCCCATCTGGTTCGTACCTTTAGTCTGTAGCGTGAGTGATGTAGAATCGAACGAGACATTCCAAACCAGATATGGTGATCGAGACCAGCCCATCATGCAACATCCATCGGGGGAAAACAACACTGGATCTGTCTATCTGCTATCTAAGCGCGATTATCGGTCCCCCCAGATGATAGGTCTTTCGAACCCGATGACGAGACCGGGACTGTCTTCGTCCGCTAAGTTTAGTTTAGGGACGAGTCGTCGGACGGGCCGTAATTACGGAGAGCAATAGGCTAAACTCCTCAGTCGCGGAGATTCGGCCGACGAACGCTAGGCGGTCATGACGTCCGGCACTGTTCAGCCCTACGGCGTGGAGACGGGGATGGAGACTAAGAGACGTGACACGAGCGCCGCCCCGTTGCTATTGCCACGACTGACCACGCAGGACCACGCACGGCTCCAGGATCTCTTCGTTTTGGGGGCCAAAATTACGCTTTCCAGCCTGGAGGGATCTTCCTCCACTATCCGTCGCTCTAACGGTCGAGTGTCCTGCGGGATGCGTCTCTGCGGCGTTAGGGATCTGCGATGATCAATCCTATCGGTGCTCGGACATCCAGGATGACCGATCGAATCGTTAACGGTGCGAGCTTGGTCATCACCCTGTGCTCTCCTTCTAATGTTTCCCCGTCGCTCAGCAGTTCACTCATTGCGAAGGACGCCTGAAGTTTGGATAGTTGAAGATAGTTGGTGACTGCCCGAACCTTGAAACCCACCAGCGTAGAACAGTTTAGCAAATCCCCAAAGTGGCAGGAGCTTTGGCCACATGCACCCCGCTGGAGCGTCACCGATCGATATCATCTAATCATGCTGGGATCGAAGGTTCCGGCCGTCAACGAGGCGGGAGTTTACTGACATTGACCATTTCGCATAGATAGGATTCTCAGGGGGGATGATAATCACGATCGAGAGTCTGGATACTAGTTGTCACATAATCACAACTATAGATAGAGTATGAGAGCGGAGCCCTTTGGGGCAGGTAGAGTCAGATCCTTAATTGTATGTACCGAGTAGCGTCGAAAGCCTCCTGCGACTGTGCAAAGATCAAACGGCGGGTGAACATTCACAGTAGCGCCACAGCTTACTCACCTCGCTGAAACGCCATGCTTGTCACGCCTTTCCATTCTTCTACCAAACGAGCTCGCTATACGAGCCAATCGCTACCATTCTGGCCATTTGCCCGATTAGGAATTTGGCCTCATCCCGCCGGAAGCCGTTGGCGGGCCCATGGATCAACGGATGGGGGTGGCTTGGAAATTTGAAATCCGGAGTCTGGAGTATTCGACTTGATGACTTTATTTCTAATGTGCTTAGCGGCTTACCGATCTGATTATTCTAGCAGTGTCGCCTTTGTCTCTCTGGACCTGGTGACAGTATTGTATGGGCACCCTTTTTTTTTTCGTCATACGCAGTTTGATGGCTATGATAATCCTTGTTGAATGACCAATATCCAGAAGCTCGGGTTTTGCACCTGTCTAGCATTCCCTGCTAACCCAGACAGTCGGGAAGTTTTGCATGTCGGGGTTGCGGCCGTTGTTGCCATGAGGATGGCTTTCAGGCCTGCGGAACGAAACCGCAATCATGCATGGATATCGTTGAATCTAATGGGACTTTCCCTCCCCTCAGTTAGTAGACAGTGACAATGAACATGTATCATATTGCCATATGGCTCAGAGTGAAATTTGGTTCACCTTCAGGGAACAGCAATGTTAAACTGAGTACCGTGTCTCCCGTGTAATACTATAGTATCGATATGATATATGCAGCCATATCAGAGCTGCAACTAGTACTGCCTATACTATCATCGATGACCATATTGAGCTCTCCTTCAGATTATCTTCAATGGCTTCATTTGGGAGAGATCTGCACATTTTTCTCTTGGCTGTTCCATGGAAACCAATATCCTCCTGCGGACAACATGTGTGATATGCTCCAGGAAATTCCAGACGAGTCCATGTCGTGTCTACGACTATGTATTGGCTAGTAGAATAAGTGTGGAAAGATTTCCCTAAGAGGAAGAGCGGGAATATTGTTCATTTTGATTAGCCACATACCCTCCATTACAGCGGGCATGATTCTTCGGGTCGAGCATTATAACGGGTCACTAGACAAACCACTCATTAGCGGTCTGGTCCCTGACATCCTTAACCAACTACTGCCCGAAAGACCTGTCAACTAATCGCCCAGAGCAACGGTGACCAACCATGGGAAGCCATGAGGATCCGCATGCAGACGGTTCTCATGTCAGATCTCAACTTGGTGCGTCGGGACAGGTCCAAGCGGCGTTGATTAAATAATCTTGACCGCCTGGGCAGCTTTGTAAGGTGTAGTCAAATTTAGATCTTCTTACAAAGCGCGCTGCTTGCTCGTTAGTCTCGCCTTAAACAACAGGGGAACAACAGGCGAGCAAACCGAACCGCGGGGCTCTAGCCAAGCAAGTCGCACGGCCGAAAGGTTTTCAGACCGCCAAACGTCAACCACAGTCGCCAGCTGCTTGTAGACGATCCAGTATTATTCACCCTCGCGGCTCGTTCCGAATGACTTGACTCCACAAGCTGATCTCCCCAACCTGCTGGGTCGGCCAACTTCCGCCCCCCAGAATCACTCAAAGTGGCCATCCTTGTACAACAATAGAAGTTGCCCACGGGGGCTGAAACGGAGCAGAACAGCGGAGACTGCTTAAACTTCAGGGAGACTTTCGGGATTTGGGCGCCAACATCGGACGCCCACAGGGGATCTCCCAGGCAGCGTTGCTACAGATGTGCGTGGTCATTTAGGATCCAACGAGATACAGTAGTCATACTGGGAAGACGGTTGATTAGGCTATCCCCGGTGCCCCTGGCGCAGCCGCATCTCGTAGATTAGTGACTTTGAGGTAGGTACCACCTAGGGAGCTCGCGCCAGTCCCGCTGATCAACAAGGTCAATTTTCAAGCGGCGTATTGTCCGTATCGACGCGGAGTCCTGTCCCGTACACTTGTTTGTTTGTTTGTTTGTTTTATTATCTTTTTTTTTGCAATACACAATGATCGTGACAGAGGGACGGTTCCCTTCGACTGATTCTCTGGTACACGTTAGTTTCTCATCCATGGTAGCTCTCTGCGGACAACGGGAATTGCAACGGTCATAAGCGTCCATCCCACTGGTCTGTTCGCATAGTCGAGGTGCCACACCCCTACGATGACAGATTAACGTAGCGGTCTAGACAGGCCACGCGACATGGGGAAGCCAGCGACATGTCGTTCGAGAAGCTCAGCCAGCATGGCGGGAAATGCTAATTCCCAGAGGTCGACAACGTGGTCCGCCAGGCCTCAGTGGGAAAAAGCGGCGACTGGGAACAAACGTCTCTGCAGGCCTGCAGCCCTAGAGAGACCCATATGTTCTATTCACGGATCAACCGGTCAAGTGTCTGGCCTACCAGTCGCTGGACCGGCGACTCGAAACGGCAGCCGCTGGTGCTCGGCGTCGGCGAGATAGGGACGTGGCAGGACGGCCTTTAGCGAACGCAGCCTGAGAGGACCATTGCCTAAAAGAGAGAGTCCTCGCTCGAGCCGGTGCAAGCCTCATGGACGACTTCACTCCAATGATCACGAACGATTCGAATGGACCCGGACCTTGTTACAATCCGTTTTTACCATGAGCAGGGACCTCGCGACAGCCGCAGCCCTGGATCAGCCTACTCGGTAGATCCACGACCCCTGCTCGTCTGGGCCACGGATTTCCCCTCCTCTATGGCGACGCATCCATCGGACAGGAGGGGCGTGCACCAGAGAGCTCGAGTGGGCTCTACCACGGTTTAGCAGTGCAAGATGGCCCTTCCAGCTGATCGGCCGCTAATAAACGAGTTTCGTACGGTATGCTTAAATACTTCATGTTTGTCCAACAGGTCCTGCCTGTTTCTTCCTAGCAAAAAGGCCACCAGTGCGACGGAACGCCTGATTTCTATATCTACCCTGGATCCCCCCACGGGCTACGATAGTTTGGTCAGACAGAACATTATATACTGTGCTTATCGCCTGTCTATATTCTTCCCCGCAAGCCTTCCCAGAGCAATTGATATACTTGCACAAACAAACTAGCCCACCATGCAGCGCAGCAGCAACTACCACTACCCATACCCTCCGGCGGGTTCACGATACTCCTCGACTCATGGCACAAGTAGTGCTTTCAGTGCTAATGCCAATCCCAATGAAGATTGGACCAAGATCTCAGACCTGGCGGAGAGACGCCGGATCCAGAACCGCATTGCTCAACGCAACTATCGTGAGTAGTATCAGCCATTGCCTCTCAACCGACATCATGTACTGATCGAGTGCGCAACAGGTAAGAAACTAAAGCGCCGTCTTGAGGATTTGGAGCGGAGGGCTGCCTCTGCCTCTGCTTCCCCCGAACAATCACACGAGGAACTTGAGCAGGGCAAGACGGAACAGCCAGAGGCTTCGCGGCCCCAAGACAGCCACGCTCATACGCAATCACATGGAGACGGACATTGGGGCGGCGCACGAGGATCACTGCCCACTAACGAGTGCTATTCCCATGATGAGCGCTCTTCTCTCTTCACACAGAGATCCACAAGACAACTATCGACATCCCCACCTCCGGTCTTCTCATACCCTCCCTACCCGTATCCTGAGACCTATGGACAGCCGACATACTCTCAACACTCCGTCTACCACTCTGTGCCGGCTCCATACGGCGACCTATCCATGCACGGGCAGTACCTCGAGCCTCTGCCTTCTACTCTTCCTGCAATGGGCCCTGCGAATCCTGCCGCCAAACGGCGCTCAGCCTTTGCGGAGGAGGACATCCTCAGTCCATTTAGCGTCAGTTACGCCACAATGGCAGGCATCGATCTTCCTGCTACATCCTCTTCGCCACAGGAAGCAGCCGTTCATGTGAGCTATCCTCGTCATCCCAGCAGTTCGATCAATCCCAGTGCTGACGTTCTGATGCTAAGACGCCTCCTCTGACTTTTTCATACTCATACGACCTTTCGGGATCAGCATCTCCGGAAGGATCACTGCATAACTTTCCATTGACTCCGGGTTCTGTGCCCTGCTCTCCTCAGCATCTATCGCTCATTTGATCTACTTCTCCATTGTGTTGTATTTCTTTCAATTGCCTTTTTTTGTCACCGGCATACCGGCAGACGAATATTTACCAACTAAAGGGGGGGAGGGCTTTTTCTTTCAGTTATTCCATTCAGCGTGAGATGATATCCTTTGCACTTTCACTCGTTTACAGGGACATGATACGGTATGGATGCATTTGGTGGGCGTTGCTTGTTTATGGTCTAGATGTCTGTACATTTATCTTTCTATTTTTGTCTTATTTCTCGGTCCTAGGTGACTGCCTCATGCAGTCACCCGTCAAGAAGACTATCGCTACAATTGCACACTTCTCGAAAGAACCTCCATCCAAGTATCGTACTGCGTATCTCTGCCAATTCACGGAAGGCCGGCACACCCCTCATGTCCTCGGCCCCCAAACATCGTGGATACCAGGATTCTCCCATTTTCCTGAACGGGGTCTCTGCCTGCACTAATCCCAACGAGGCTCTAGGATGCGCCCACCACATGCTTCTGAAGGATGGAATTTCGCTGCCTGAGTGCTACGAGACTACAAGGCTAGCAGGGCTCATCTCGATCCTTCATACATATCATGACGAATCCTCCCTTTTGACAGACAACCTCAGCTCAACGAACTCGCGTTTACCAAGGTAGAGCCTTATCCTAGGATTGGTTGAGCTACAACACTGCGGGAAATATACCGCTAACTAGCGATCCCACGGGAGGCCTCATAGTATGATTTGTTAATCACATCAACCCGGAGCGCGAACCCCGTTTCCTACGACCCTACAGCGAATCATGATTGGTCTCCATGGCCTTATTGGAAATGACATGAATATTGTCGTATTCAAAGTCCTAACTCCGTCACGGACAACAAGGAATCCCCGCCTCGTCATATATATCGCCAGGATCCTGCCGTGCGCCCTTCCATTCAGCCCTACCCGCTGGAGAAGAGTTCGGGGGAGCATAGAACAAAGGAAACGGTGTCCGAGAGTAACGCACATTAGTCTCGGATCTAGAGACATTTGAGTGGTGGTAGCCTGCATCTCGTATTCTGCATGTATGTACATGGAGCGTACGTATAATTGATAATCACTGCTTGCGGCAGTGCACTTGGCCTTGCTTGGCTAAGCAAGGCCCGGAAATTTTTTATGACATTCCTTCTCGAACATTGAATTTGAATGCTGACGATCTGCAGTCGTGTCATATTCTAGTGGGTTTCATTTCGTTCCATGGTTTCTTCTTATTTTTTTTTCCAGGCCGCCTGTCCAGTATTAGGGCGGGCAGTCCATATTCATGAAGTTGGGGGCCTGAAGAGAACATGGGATTGGTCCAATGGTCTCTGTTTTTTTCCTTTTCATCCCGCTCGAGTGTATTTCTTGTTCAGCTCCATGCCAAAAACGGTAATCAATTCGGTCTTAGAAGTGATGGTAGTAAGTGGTTGCGGCACAGATGGGAGTGCGTTGGTACTATCGTTATTATTCGTCCAGTATTTTGGAGCCTGGAAGGCCCCATTGTTGTATCCTCTGCAATGTCCGTGCTTTTCCGGAGAGAAACGTGCCAAAAATATCATAAGCGTTCAAAGTGGGCTATAGATCGTTTCGAGTCGTTCTGTGGAGGTAACGACGTGTTTCGGGATACTCAGCCATTGCTGCGCCAAGGGCCGTGTAAGGATTTGAATCCAGTATTCAGGCTAACTTGTACCCCTCACATTTGGAGATTCATTGGGTCAAGTATCTAAATTAACCCTCTCGAAGTATAATCTGCTCACACTTCGCTTTAGGCCCTGAGGCGGTTGTGAGGCTACGTGCTATGACCCGAATCATGCGACTATCTATGATCGCTACCATTTAACTAGCTCTTAACCGCAGTAAGCCGTGATCAACTGTTTCAGGCTCGACATATCGAAGCTGAACACTTCCAGTTCGCAGTCCTGTCCGCTTTCGGTCCCTCCGATACCGTCAGGGATCCAACATGACCATCAACGCGGGGGCCTAATGATAAAGTTCTTAGGCAGACCATTAATCAACACCACAGCAGGGAAGCTGATCCATCTCCCACCCCATCCTTGCTCCCTCGTGGGCTCTCTTGGCGATGTCTATTGACAGTGCCCCGAACACGAACAGCCCAGACACACAAATTCTCTCATTCTCCGTATCCTATCATAATTGGATCGGATATCCAACCTCATAGCCTGCCACGACGCAGCTGGTGTGTTTCAGCTTCTCGATAAGGCGTACCAATAATATAATCCAGTCTCCCGCAGTGACCTTCGCATTAAGTTCCATTTATGGACCCTGACAGTTAGGCTGGGCTAAATAATAGCAGTGACCGCTGATCGATACCATCGCGAGGTGCGGATCACTTAGACTCCGTGCCGGGGGTATCGAAGTTGACAGTTCCGACTGTGTGGATGGTGAATAGAGCCGAGCACGAGGGAACGGATCGTCCTGTGTCCTGTTCTGTCTCAGACATATACTTTGCTGCGTGTTTCCTATCAGGTTTTAATTCCCCGCCCAGGCGTTCTGTCATATGCAACCCGGGTTCACGTGCAGCAAACGAACTCCAACTACATTAGATAGATTGATACCTAACCAGCTCCCTAGCCCATAATGAACAATAGACAAAATAATAATAATAACACCTAAAGACCACTACGGCTCGTAGCCCTGCCGCCCAGAAATCTAGATTCCATTTTTTGGCCCCCACCTGCACGAGCCTCGCGTGCGTAGAGTGTACGGATGACTGATCATATTCTGTACCGCCAAAAAAAAACCCCCCGGAGAGTATTTTGTCCGGTCCCATGCGGCTTAAAATCATCGGGTTAACGGACTGGGTATGTTGCGTTATCCCGCAGGGATATCACTCGACAGTGGTTCTTGTGTAACGATCTATAACCGAACAGATCCGCCACGAGAGGATCGGCGAAAAATGGCACCTTTACTCTTACATTTGTCCTTGGAGAGGATACTACTTCTTCGGGGGATCCTTTCCGAGAATCGGTCTTTGAATAAATTCCGGGAGATTGTGGGAAAGTGGGAATTTCATGCGGTGGATCTACAACGGAATCCTCAGGTATCCACAGAAAATTTATATCTTATCCTTTCCGTACCTTTTATCAATGCCCAGAACTTCGTGCATAACTAGGTCATTGATGCCGTCTCTGTCCAGCACCTTCAACCCGCTATTAGATCAGAATCCATCAAATCCCCAGGACCTAGCTTCTTCTAATTAGGCTAAATATGGCTCGATTACCCGAGACACTTGCGGAACCGCTTTTGAATAATCATTATTACTCAATGGCATTGTCTCTTATTCACTAAAACTCGAGAGTTTCTTCCTATCCAGTTTATGACTACGATGGTTCTCCTGTTGGAGTAATAGGAGTGTTTGGGATTTTATATAGGAATCTATCAGAATGAACCGATGGATATATGCTATCAGGTAGTAGTGAATAGTTGATCCCTTCCATAAAGGGAACTCTATTTCATGTCTGAGAACCTCCACTAACGAAGCCGTACTACCGTTCATAAGTCATATATGATCGAATCCTCAGCCACGGAAGCAAGATTCCAATTTTGAGCAGTATGAAGAGTCAAGCCTGCTAAACTACCAGCTATCTAGAATGACTGGAATCTATCTTATTTTATACCTACATATAATGCAAAAGGGTAAATTTCCGCTTCTGAAAATGGTGATCTGGCTTTAAGTTACATATTTTCATGGTCTATTGATGGAAGCAGATGATAGCTACATATCTGTCAGCGCCAAAAGCTTTCCTATATGTGACCTGTCAAACCACCTCTTTGATATAGTTCTTTGATTAGCATTTGATTACTAGTAATCAGCTTCTTTATCCAATTAGGGGATAAATATGGGCTCACCCCCCTCCCTAGATTCAAGCTTCAAGCAGGCGATTAGCGGTTATCTAGATCACTTCAGATAGCGAATGACAGTTGCTATGCTTCCGTACCTCAGGATTCGACAAAAGTTCTGCAGCTCGTCTCCACACGTCTGGTAGGTACTGATATATAAATATCTATCTGGATTCAAAGTAGTGAGTTTATGTATCCACCCTCCCATTTATACTCTTGTGAGAGTTCAGGGCCACCGCTGTAAAGAAATTTACTTATGAGGTCATGCGTCTCAGTAACCTACTGAAAGACTTGGATCTGTCAGCGAATAGCCGCGATATTGAAGGCGAACTGCAGCAGACCTCATCTACCCGAAACAGCGGGTAGGCAGGTCTCATTCATACCCATCCTCTTTGATCAAATAGATCATTAAAGGAGACATCCTGCAAACGGCTCACCGCTCATTTAGGTGGCTCAAAGGGAGATATCGTTCTTTATTTGTCGTTTAGCATAAAAATAGGATAGATTCCGTTTAGGTAGGATAGTAGGCAATCCAGAGGATTTACTCCCGAATGCTAGTATCGCTCCTAATATTGTCTCCGTACTCTAGGATTCGACAGGATCTCATTGTTTTTGATATCATTGAATGACGCTAATAGGTGGTCATCACCTAGATTATATCGGTGCAAAAGCAATTACATGCTCCCGTATAATGCATACTATCCCCCCGGCAAAAAGAAGGAAGAAAGTAAGAAGGAACCGGGAAATATGTCGGCGCCGGAAACTTACCTGCATAGATGACCTGGTAAATCGCCCTTTGCAGTTAATTCTTTGACTGTTGTGGAATTTAATATATCCCTAGGATATAGCTTCTCTTCTAATTAGAGGATTAAATATGGGTTTAATTCCCTCCCGTAGTGCCCCCCTAAATCCTAGATTCAAGCGGGCAGCGAGCAGTTATCTAGAACATTTCAGGATAGTCAAATACAGTTGCTATGCTTCCGTGTCCTAGGATTCGACAGATCATAGCCCTAATCCCTGCTACGACTCACTACGTAGAGTTAATTACCTGATACAGACGGTAGGATTATTGACTGGAATTGATCTCGCAAACCCATTCCATTCTTCTCATCTTAAACTTTAAACCGACCAACTTTCTGAACACCCTGCTTTCCACTATAAACTATGCCCTAAACATTCATTTATGTTGAAACTTGGAAATAAGATAACCACATGAAAAGATGACACTGCAGACCAACAACAATATGGTGAGGACGGATGATGGTAAAGGAGGAACTTGGAGGGAAATAATAAAGGAGGAATGAAGATGGCAAGACACCGGAGACATGATTCGAATTCAAGAAGAGCAGAAAATTTATCTAAACAGATGATCGAGACAAAAAAAAAGTTAACGTTCTTCGGCCCGGAACCCCATGTCCTGCTCGTGACAAAGTGTATTTCTCAACAGTATCTTTTCCTAACCAGCCTCTCCGCCGTTCAGGCTCATCTGATCGGGATTAGTCGAGGCTGCCGGTCTGCGTCTTCGAAGAGGTGCCTTCTTCCTCCTGCTAATCGCCGACTGCTGTGCCGTGGCGCCAGCGGTGCTCATCTCTGTATCTCCGTCATCACCTCCCTCCTCATCGCCCCCGTGGGTCGCATGGTATATCGCAGCTTCATTCAGCTCGTTGATATCTTCCGGTTTCATTCGAAGCCACTTCATACGTGGACCTGATTTGGCGCGCTCAGAGACCCGGAAGCCGTAGATCCGCGGCTCATATACCCTGCCCTTACCCAGACCAGGTGCAAGATTGGACGTCAATACACCATTGATCTGTGTCGGCTGGTTTGCTGGTGGTTCAGGAGAAGTGATAGTCATGGCAGCAGAAGATGTCAAAGAGGAGGAACGGGACTGGGACTGATTTGCATTCGTAGCTGGCGAGGTGGGAGAAATAGTAGGATCCAGACGATGCCCGATGTCCAAGTCCGGGAAGGTCATAAAAAACAGGCAACCAAACGTCGTACCAAAGAACGCACCATCGACAGACTGGAAGCGGCTATTGGGAGGTGTGTAGATGTCCTGGCAGCCGGGACAGAAGAGCTTTACGGTATCCTGTCCTGGAGTATCTGTGCGGCCAACAGGGAGAACCTTGCTACCATTGCAGAAGGCCCGAGGGCAGACGCCAAAATGCTGCATCTCATATTTCTCCAGCATCTGCTGGATACCTGGTCGAGAGGTGATATAACGCTGATGGATCAACCCGTAAAGCAGCTCTGCGGAACTCTCGATGACGCTTAAGTCGCTTGCCACGCGCATATGCCTCCGGTCTCCAGCTCTCCGATAACCCAGCGGCTTCTCATCGCCCAATATCTCATCCTCATCCTCTTCTTCTTCCTCTTCCTCTTCTTCCTCCTCATCGTCCTCCGGCTCAACATCCAGAATCATCTCCAATGCCTCCTTGTACATGGGAACCTGAGACTGCAACCCTGTCAGATTGAAGTCATCTTCGATGAAATCTTCTGATACCTCCGCAAAGTACTCATGGCCCATGAGTGAGCAAAACGAGGATATCCATGATTCGGGGGCACCTTCAGACGACGACATGGCGAAAGAGCTGAAAGAGGACGTTGATTGCGTTGATGCCGATAATTGACTCAAGTCCAGCCTTTCGAGGCCCTCAGCCAGCGTCGTTCCTGTCTCTCTCGACACGATGTCCAGCGGATTGCTGCGTAACCGTCAGGAAAATGGGAGGGTTCGCCCCTCTTTGGTAGGCGTTTGGTGAAAAATGATACTGACCACCCCGGTATCACCTATACTGGCGAATTGGGCACAGAGGTCAATCGAAGATGGCTCTCGAGTGAATTGCTGTGCGTAAAGTGCCAGAATAGGATTATTGTCGTATCAAAAGACGGGTCATAACAGCAGACGCGGCGGTGACGGTTGTTGTGCGACGAGAACGAACACGAAGCTGCGAACCGATCAAACCACGCTCAGTTCCTTGCCTCGAGCATGTATTGACCAAGAAGCTCTGATTTCAGTCAGCCACAAGATCCCTTGCGACAAGCATGGAGGTAGACGGGGGTTAGAGGCTACCTTGCCAGGCGTTCCTATCTGGAAACGATGCCTGTGCGTTCGACGGAGTGCAGGGACCGGATGCCGAAACTAGGTTCGCGGGGCACTGAGAGGGGAACACCGCCGGTGGGAACTGAATAAAGCTCGGGGACCCCGGTCACTCAAGCGGAAAAAAGAAGCTATACCAACATCAAATGTTTGGAGTCCTCAGCAAAGATCGCACCGCACTCTGTTCTGGTGGGCGTTGACGTTTGCATCCTCGCCTCTTGTTGCCCGCCGTCGCTGATCGGCGCAGAATCACGTGCAGGCGATCTAGACTCCAGTGAAGACGCTGTTCTTCTGCCACCCAGTTGCTTGTCCCATGATCTATCTTGTAGACTAGGAGATGACAGCGAAATCAGGTCATATTCTACAACTACAAGAGGGCAGGGAAATGTGCTAAAGACGCCTGACACTACCTGACGAAAAAAGTGGAGCAAAAGACCAGATGACATTTAGGGGTATCCGCCATGACGAGACAACATTTTGTATAATTATAGAGACCTACGGGCGCTCTCAGATCCTCACGCGTTTCAGAATAATTCTCTCATCACCCGAGAGAATTCACCCCCTCCGCCTAAGATTGCTGGCAGTCCCTCGCCGGTATTTTGAAGCTCACCTTCCGTTCCAACAAAACCGTTGATCCCATCTGCCCCTGGGTGGGATGCGACAAAATTTCCATAGCCTCCCATCGCTTCGAAGAAATTTGTCAACTCGTGACTGATCTGTAATCCGTTCATCGGACTGTTTCCAAGTTCACCGACTCCGCTTAGGTGTCCATAGACGGATAGGTCATCGATGGAGTGACCGGCCAGACCAGCCATAGCAACTGCCGCCGTGGAGTGAGCATCGTTGGTATCTGGATCTAAGGGTCGCGCCAACAGGCCGAGTTTTTCGCCTGTCTTGCGGAGACCCTTGATTGTCTTCCAAAGGCGCTTCGATACGTAGGATTTGGCACTAAATCCATTTACCAGATCTAGTGCCATATAAAACTCATCTCGTACCTGTCGATTAAATTCGACGGGCGCATGGCATGCGGCAAGTAGAAGGACAGCTAAAGAGGCGACCAGGAAATAATTATAGCAGACCTGCTGTGTGCGGTAGATATCCGATGTCTGATTCAGTCGTGTCAGGACCCGAACCGAGTCCTTGGCAATATCCACAACTGCCTGAGCGTGTCCTCGATTTTCAGCTATACTAGCTGCCGAATGGAGGACCGGTCGGTAAATGAGAATCCGCAGATGATTCATTCGCAGGTACAGAAGTACGCGTAGGCGCCGGAGGCCACGACTGACGGACTCTCCGTTCCGCGGTGAGTCCATCACGTAGAACTTCAGACTCTCTGGTATTTGTTTGTACCATTGAAGGACTTGATAGTCCAGGAAGCCAATCTCATCGCGTCTGATGTCTGTTGTCCCTTCCGATCCTAGGCCGGAATACCAGACTTTGGAACAGAGACGATTATAAGCAACCATGCATTTTAGATAAGGCATCGTAGCGTCCTGAGAAATGTCAATGAGTGCCAGTAATATGCATATGGGAATCTTGGATTTACCGGCTCAGGCAAATTGGGATCAATATCTTCATCCTGAAATACGAACGGGAGACCCGTGCCAAAACTCCACCGGCGGTCCAGCGAATATACTGACCAAAAGATCTTAATGATTTCGACCCATTGTTCTTCATTCGGAAAAGATTTCAATAAGGCGTCTCGTCGATGAAGGCCCATCTCGAAGCACAAGCGAGCTGTCACGCCGATGAGACGATATGCCATAATCTCATCATCAATATGAAAGTGGTATGTAGCCTGAAGTAGGTCACCGTTAGCAGCGGAACATTGAGAGAGAGAGAGAGAGAGAGTGTGTGTGTGTGTGTGTGTGTGTGTGTGTGTGTGTGTGTGTGTGTGTTTTAAAAAAAAAAGAGAAGAACTTACAGCTAGAGCAAATAGTTGGATTGCTTTGATATCGACCGGCTCCCACAGCTTGGCCTGAAGTACAGGCGCTAGGCTGTCAAAAAGTCGTCTCCCGAGTTCACTTTCTCCGTTTCCTTCTACAATGAGGGTAGTGGACAAGATTAACTTTAAGATGATCGTATCATCGTCTTGAAGGCAGTCTGCGCCAGGAAGCCCTCTTTGTGCAAACCCAGTTCGAGTAGCTGCTTCTAGAAAAGTATAAAGAAGATTCGTATGATGAATGACCTTTTCGATGTTGACGGAGGGATACATAATCCCTACTTCCTCCTCGTAGACCCGACACAATCTGATGGCATCCTCGCGTTTAATAATCCATATGGGATCTTTAGATGGATGAATCACCGGTGCTGGCCCCGCGAACAACTGTCGGGGAGGACTGCCAGCGGGAGTCACCTGCGCCGTGTCATCATGGACATCCTCTAGCTGAGTGATGCCCATGGTTTGAAGACTGGATTTTGCAACGTCGAAGTTAAAAGCAGAGCTTGTCGGGCCCCTGAAATGTGGAGGTCTCATGCGGGTCTTGGCTGGCGAATGTTGAACCGACGGAAAAGCAGGCTGAGACAGTGAAGCAGAGTGCGAGCCGTCGCGGGAGAGGACGTCGAAAGTTGATGCTTCCGATGGCAGTTTGTGGACTCGAAGATCATTGAGATTTCCAAAGAGCGTATTCACCTGTTGCTGCAGAGACTCAATCTGCTGCTTCATCGTCTTGAACTCCCTACCAAACAACGTCAATAGTCAGCGCATGTCGAGACAAAATCTTTGAAGGGCATGAAGCCCACAGGGAGATTTACTCAGAGTCCTTGAAATTGCTACTGCAGCAGTTTGGGGCATATTGGCCTGCGTATCATCGTCAGGCATGATCCACAAAGCAACAAAGGCGGATTGCATACACTCAAGATTAAGGTGGCCGCAACGATGACACGGCACCTGACCATTGCATTTAATCTTCCGTCTCTTACACTCATTGCTGTGTATCCCAGACCCGGTTAGCAAGATGACATGAGGGTGGAGACAGATAAGGCATACCATGCGATGGAGATGTATCTATTCCGCTTCGCGCGCGTATGAGTTCCGCTGCCCGATTCCGCCTTTCTCTTGGTACTGTCGGTGCCAGGTGAGGCCGCTTGCCCATCCACCGTCGTCGACAATGACACTCCATTCGTGGGGGACGACTCAGAAGCCATGTCGCGAAGACACTCAGTATTGATGACCTGTATTCCAGGGGAAGATCAGGACACTTTCCCAGTGCGGTTGGCGGTCGGGAGAGAACAAAGAGGAGTGCGGAACGAAGAAATTGCGGGGTTTCTTCCCCGGACAGGATCCACTGGAGTTCGGGGAATGAACACGATCTGAAGTGGCGGCGAATCTTGAGGGAGAACCCAGACGGCCGGGAAAGACGAGTATCCACAAAATCCTGCAGGTCGTGAAGATCATGAAAAATAAGTTCCAGGCGAATTCCATCGTAGGTGTTTGCAACCATGCGGGACGGAGCCAGGCTTTGTCAAATTTACGGTATTGTAATCTGGATACATATCTAGGTAGTCACTCTCATGGATTTTATGTCCTGGTTGCATTGCCAGGCAGAACTACTTGTTCTGTCCAGAATTTTTTTTTTTAAAAAAAAGAGACACTTTCTAGAATTCTCATACGTAAGGAGAAGATTTTCTGCTCGAATAATTCGCTGGTGGCTCCCTTGATGCTGGATACCCACGTGCCAAGCGTACGTTCCAAGCGATGCCCCGAGCGTCGCGGAATCGGTCCCGGCATACGGAGATCTCATCGAACTCCGAAGCCTCAAACTGCCCACTTCGCAAATTGAGTTGACATACAAGTTCTAATTATCTCCGCGATCAAGAAAGTAGACGACTGGATGAGGGCTCTCCAATGCTGTCGGACGTTCAATAACCCATTGGTACGGGCCCTACTTCAGGCTTCTCAACCGCACAGGTCGTGTCCCTGGAAGATCAATTGGAGATACCATGGTACTCTTTCACGTTCACCATACCGTCCAGTCGACGTTCTTGAGGATGGCAGTGTGACCCATTTTCACGATACGTGCTTCAAGTCGGAGCGACCAGCTCTTCTCCCGCACGGTTATTTTCATGACCTTCCAGCGTTCCAGCGTTGGTTCGTACGAGACTCGCCGTCTACGACCCGATTGAATTACGAATACTTGCAGCAGTCTGGAGATACTTTCGTGCCACTTGAACTTACCGCTACTGAGGATGACAGTTTCCAGCGGTTCAACGCGCCGCTGACCCTCTTCCTGGAATGGACTCGTACGGCCGAGACGCAGTCTTCGCGCCTCTACCTCGCCCAATGCCAGCTCACCGACCTCCCACAGTCTCTCCAAGACGATCTTCCGACACCGGTCCTGGTGGTGCAAGCAGGGAGGGGTGATATCTATAACACAAATATATGGATGGGAATACCTCCCACTTATACACCGCTCCATCGTGATCCAAATCCAAATCTATTCGTCCAGCTAGCCGGGGAGAAAGTCGTCAGGCTGCTATCACCAACGGCGGGAATGCGCGTCTTTGCACGTGTGAAGCAGGAACTGGGACAGGATGCAGGCCATGGAGCAGCCGTGTTCCGGGGAGATGAGATGATGCATGGCCCGGAGAGGGCCCTTTTGGAAAAGGTCATCTGGGAAGACAACGATGGAAGACGTACTACAGACTCTGCAGACCTTGAGCTAGATAACCAAAGTTATGAAGCGCATCTTGGGGCGGGTGATGGGCTGTTCATTCCAAAAGGTTGGTGGCACAGCATTAGAGGAATCGGTAAAGGAGTCACAGCATCAGTATGTCACGTTTTTTGCCCTTTACTGCCCAGAACTAACACTTTTTAATAGGTCAACTGGTGGTTCCGCTAATATAATCCTGCTCGTTTTCTTTAAAAGCTTACATAGACCAGCTCTCAACAAGTACTCTATGGTCACGGCAAATCAGGTAACAGGTACGATGTCTCCTATCATTTTCAAGACTCGGATACTACTCAGTGCAATTGACTTTGCACATTGAGAGGAACATGTTCATTTCTAGTGCCTTTCAATGCGGAAAGAGCATCCCAAATTCGGACGCTTCCAGGTAAAGCCTATGACGATAGGCTAGCAACTGCGTCGCACATCCGTTGCAGATGCAACTCAGTAGACAGCAAGAAACACGATGAACGATTCTGCATCTTCTCTCTACGTTCGGTATTATCATCGTGAGGATAAAATATTTCCACAATGCTACAGTAAAAAATCATCATACCGATTTGTGTTCAAAGTAGCATCGGATCGGATCGGAAATATCATCTATCTTAGCATTTAAAATAGATTAGGTTACCAACAAGCATTGGTGGTGTCATCTATGATGCTAGAATGGGCATTGATTGGTCAACAATTTTCCAAGGCTTTGAGGATCTAGTTAGGTCGTTGGATCTCCCCGCAGTGGGATCCCCTGGCGGTTAGAGATCGATGCTGGCCAGTAGTTTGGCTCGCCCGATGGAGATCTGTTTCAGCATTAAAGGAAACCCAACGAGTTCCTCAAAACTATTCAATGACACGTTATCTGCAGCCCAATGACTCAACCTGAACGACGAGGTGTTGAAACTGAATGATCGTCGCCCTCGTATTAGCCTCGAGCGCCTTGTTCGTGGCGCGCTGAGTTCCGCGTCCCGCGTCCCATTTACAGTAACCAGTAACAGGACAAAGCAGCGTACCTTGAAGGGCTCGATGGAAACCACCACTTTGCGGCGCTAGAGGCTCATTGATGGGCATGAATGGCTATTGTTGCCAGATATCTATTGCCTTGTGTTTCATGGCCTCATCATGCCTTTCTTTCCGCTTGGCTTCGTCTTCGGGCCATGGCTCAGGCTGTCACGCTTCGGGACCCTGCTATTGTTGTTTCCGGCACCATGAATCACGGTGAATAGGCTTATTGCCTATTGTCCAGCGTCTGTTACATAGCGCTTTATTCTCTGTATCTGTCGGTGTTAGCAGGCACCTCTTGCTCTAGTCCTCATTTTCATTCCTGCTGCTGGTCAGATCCGTTCTATATCCTGTCATATTCGAAGAAGACTGAACTCGTTGATCGATTCCTGTCCATTTTATTCTTTATTCTTTCTTGTGAGATAGGTGATCTATTCTCGATTCAGAAATCCTCTCTCCTACAACTGACTCATCGATTCTGTCCTTCATTCGATCGTATCCTGTCTGGGTTCATCCTCAGGCCATATGAAGATGGCACTCTTTCCCAAATCCCTGGCTGGCCCAGGCTATGTTATCCTCAACACTATTCGTGTCATGAATATCATTGCACTTCTTACCGTCATCGCCGCATCTGCGGTCATGCTCGTCAAAATCAAGTTGATCAACAGCTTCTTCTTTTTCGAGGCAGTAAGCCATGTTATTACTGCGTCTGTCAGCAGTAAGTGCCCAATCAATAGGAAAAGATTATCCGTAGCATCAGTTAACTGACTACTTCAGTTTTCCTGATTGTATCCGAACTGAACGTCTTCCGCGGATATTTTAACAAACATTGGCCCCTTCTAGGACAGGAGTCGGGATTCGTGACCTTGTCCCTGGCAATGGCTATTCTTGGAATCACAGTACTAGGAGACCTTAACACGTCGGAGACAAGCCAGAAAACTTTGGGGCTCCCGTTCTGGAGAATAATCGCTGCGGCAGGTATCCTTGCCATTGTGATGGCTTTTATTAATACCGTAACGGTAAGCCGAGTTCATGTGCGGACCTCAAGGCTCAGAATCTAACGATATTATTCTCAGAGCTTCGTCTTTGCGGACAGAAAAGCTGGTGTGACTGCACGTCACGTCCGCGCCTACGGCGCCGTCGCTCCTCAGAAAGTCATCTCGCGGTCTAGCAGTCGCAAATCGTTCCAACTGGGTCTAAATCGTGACGAGACTCTTCCAACATATCGTCCTAGTACTGCAAGTACCAGATCGATGTCGATGCGCAACGCGTCCCGATTCCCCTTGAAAATATCTTCTCCTATCATCAACCACAACCCATTTCAGTACGCCTCTTCGTCGCGATATTCTAGGGATGAGAGCGATCTCGCTGTTCCGAACTTGGCACATCATCCAGCAATGTACTCGGGCCATATCTAAATGGAGAATTCGGCATATCCCTCCTGGGATTATGATGTAGCCCTGGCTCCTACTTCCCAGTCTGGATGTTCTGGCATCGAGACATCCGCTCCTAAAAGATTGGACCAACTTAATTGCTCCAGTAGCATTATCAGCACTGAGTTACGATTTTTTCCCTTCTTTTCAAAATGTTTTTCTATTATTAGGTGTACATAATAACTGTTTTTGTGGTTCTTTGAGCGGAGCGCAGTTTGGGCAGGTATACCCGGGGATATTCAGGATCGGTCATTTTACTTTTCGAGAAAAATCAACTGATGTATTTGTCATATTTCTAAGGAAATGAGCGATATTATTATTATGTTCATACTTTCTTTCATGGTCTAGGTAGTATGTAGCTCTTAAACGGTGAGGTGATCAATAAATATAGTTTCGTCTTGGCATCCAGCTGCCCTCCGTAGCTGAGAGCTTACTCCGAACCAACACCGGCCAACTATTGTATTCAGCTCTGTACATGTCGAGTACTCGCCTACTTCAGCGACGCAGCAACAAGCATTTTTCCGGCTTGGTTTCTGCTGTCTAGATATGTGACAGTAAGGTCACAGAATTCCAGCAAGATGGTGGAAATAGGGATCTCCTTTCAGACGTACGTCCGCAACAGGTGGCTCTATCCGTTATGGAATCTGGCTAGCTAACAACCTTCTCCTCTCCAAACAGTATTAAGTCACTTCTCATATTCTTCGCACCGATTATTATTCCTCGTGCCATCAACCTCTACCGAGGCCTTCGAATCTCTCTCTCCCAACAAGGCAGAACTCCACCGCGCCCGCTTTCTGCGCCTGCCGCTCGAGCTCTCAATGTCCTGTTCTTCGCCATCGTCTTCTTCCTACTCCTCAGCTTTCCGTTTAATCCGCATGCTCCGACTGAAAATATTTTTTCGCAGACGCGTTCGCGGCTGAATACCCCGACTGATGTGATATTTACTCGGTTGGCGCGTCATCGGGTAGAGAACGTGCTCACGGAGGAGGATACGTTGTTACGATCGAAGTTGACCTCGGTGGCTGCGAGGAAGGCCTATCTTCGTTTTGGGCCAGATCCTTTGATCAACTGCCAGTTCTGCTCTTCCGGTAGTTTGCAGTCGTATCTCTTCTACTATTTACCGTTCAATGTGCTGGTACCGCACCTTTTCCACATGTTTATCATTGGCTTGGTGACATCTGCACCGTTTGCTGGTCAGGAGGCAGCGCGATGGAGAAATATGTTCACTCTTTCGGGTCTTGCTCTGGCTTCGATTGACTTGTATATAATGGCGACTTATGATCCCGTGCAGTCCGCGTCTGCTGCTGTCAAGCATAGTCAGGCGCCACCGTCAGCTCTATACTATCAAATGGCTCTTGGGCGGCCACTGGTGTTTACAATCTTCGACGTCGCGTATGCTGCGCTCATCTACGTTTCTGCCACAGGCCGTCTGTTCTTCAGCCCTCCTTCTCAGGCGGAACAAATCGATCAGATTGTGTCGACGGCGGCGTCGTCGCTGACAAATGCCAGTGCGAAACTGCACTCATTGAGCGTAATACGCAATGCTGTGGTGAGGGACAAGGCGTTGAAGGGTCGGGATGATGCGTACTGGCGCGCAGTTGTGGCTATGGAAGGTTCAGGCGATAATGCCGGCAGCAACTCAGGAAGTATCTGGGAAGAAGAGGAGGTAGTGAGAGCAATGTCGAGAGCCATGAATGGCCAAGCACGAAATGGAGGCGTGGACTTAGCGAAATTAGGAATCAATGCGGGCGAATACGTCGACGGGATTACAGCTGGTCTGGAGAACGATGCTGTCGAACGCCCGGAGTAAGGTCTGACATTCGAGACACGCGATAGAACCTCAGCATAGATACCAAATAGATCGTGATAATCTTTTATTAGTATCTGTCTGGCTTCATATAGCGACCAAATTGGCGTCATCAAGAGCGATACTTCATGGAGTATAGCACGCAGCCGCGACTCTGGCCCACGTGGAAGTCAAGACATGGAATCGGTTCCGCACTGACTCCAAGACCAGATCCGTAAAGCCACTGTTTTACTCAGGTTGAAACGTATCAATTCGAAACGGAGGGCCAGACACGATCACCGGTACTGAACGGCACCGTCGACATATGCCGTACTACCTTGAAATGCTTGTCATGTCGCATCCCCCGGCGCCTGCATTGGTTGATGATCTCATGGCGGGACGAGCCTCCTTGCAAAAGGGCAGTTTTTCTTGCAGGTAATACTCCATTGAGCAATGGTTGAGCCCAACCAGACACTAAACCCTCTGAGCCTCGGAGCATGGTCTTGGCATGCGATAGACGAATATCCCTCTGCCTGTTGGTTGGAATCACTAGTCCGCCAAGCGTCTGGCGGTTGATGGAATAGAAACCAGTAGCACGCCAGATACTGCCAGTTGTACAATGGAGCAACAATTCAGGACCTTAAAGTCCCCTGTGACCAGTTCGCCGTGTCTCATCCGCAGTAGCTTCAACAGCAACCTTGAGATGTGGAGAGAGCGTGGAGCATCGTGCGGCCATCATTGGGGCTTCGGCTTGTAGGCGGTGAGAGGGGCACGAAGATCGGAGCTTCTTCCGCGAGACGATCGACTCCTCACCAAAAGACACTACAGTGCCTTTCTCCCGCCCCGTCACATTGACCTCGTTTCCTTGCTAGGGCTTGCTTGCTTGTCTGGGTTGGTGGATGTGTTTTGTCTCTGCTCCCCTCCATCTTTCTTTGGTCTTCAATCGTCATCTTTTCAGCCTCCTTTGTGTCTGTTCCAGCTGTCCGGAACCTGTCAGGCACAGGCTGTAACTGTCAGGAACCTGCGGCAAAATCAACGGGCTTTTCACAACACACACTGCCGCTATATACCGACCCCTCACACTTATCTGATCCGCACAGCATCGCATTATCGGGCAAACGACTCTGGGCAATCTCACTTTCACATCATGACCATGTCAAAAGAGATGCCCCCGCCGTCGCAATCGGTGACGGAAATCAATGCCTGTGTTTCAACCTCCAACGGCAACCGGAGCTCTAAGGAAACGACCTTTCGAGAATGGCTGTTGGAAAACCAGATTGGTGCGTCAATGGCTCTATAACCTAGATTAGCATTTTCAAATTGGCATGTATGTTATTATATAATTCATATTGACCACTGAGCAGGTATTTCTGTTACCATCCTGGCGATGCTCATGGCGGTTCACAACTTGTACCCTTCATTGAGACCTTACACTGCGCCATTCTTCCAACTTTCATACTACCAACCCGACACGGGCTTTTACGTCCAGGGCTGGGATGACATTTATTTCGTTTTCTCTTCCGGTATTGGTTTCACAGCAGTGCGAGCAATTACGATCGATTGGGTGTTTCGACCCATTGCCCGGCGTTCAGGGTTGAAAAAGAAGGCTTCGATCCGGTTTGCGGAGCAGGCTTGGATGGCCCTGTATTATGGCTTCTTCTGGGCATATGGAATGGTCAGTTCTATTCCACTTATGCCGCCGTAGAAGAGACTCACCCGCTGATATGCTTACTGGTATTAGTATCTCTGGACCCATTCCGACTACTGGCTCAATTTCAAGGCTCTCTGGTCGGGCTGGCCGTCGCGGCAGATGACAGTTATGATGAAATGGTACCTCTTGACGCAGTTGTCATTCTGGGTGCAGCAAATTTTGGTCATTCACGTCGAAGAGAAGAGAAAAGACCACTTCCAGATGCTTTCTCATCACGTTGTCACAATCGCTCTGCTGAGCTCTGCCTATGTCTACGACTTTTTCAACGTTTCTAACGTTGTTCTCTGCCTGATGGATACTGTGGACCTCCTTCTGCCGGTAAGAGTCCTCGCAATACACCAGTATCCCTCCGACCAAAATTCTAACAGATAACGCTGCGCAGATCGCAAAGATGCTGAAGTACTTCAAGTACGAGATGTCCTGCAACGTTGCCTTTGGCGTATTCCTTGGCACCTGGCTTGTTACTCGTCACATGGCTTATCCGGTCCTCTGCTGGTCTATCTACAGAGACTTCCCGGCGGAGCTTCCGTACGGCTGTTATTCCGGTATCACTGCGGAGATGATCTCAGCGAACCCATACCCTGATAACTGGGGCCACCTCCTGTCTCCTTTCCGCGACATTAATGGTCCAGTCTGTATGAACCGTCGCATCAAATGGATCTTCCTCTCTTTCCTCCTGTTTCTCCAGGGCCTTTCCCTGATCTGGTTTACAATGGTTATTCGCGTCGCTCTTGGGGTTCTACGTGGCAAGAATGCCGAAGACAGTCGAAGCGATGACGAAGACGAGGAAGAAATAGAGATTTCAACGGATGATCAAGCTAGCAACAATGGAAGAAGGAAGGTAGCTAGAAGCAACATCGGTGAGAGCTCCAGCTCGGAGGCAGCGTTCCGCAGATCGAATACCTCGCATCCTGTTCGGAGCCGCGGTCGTGGAGGAATCCGACTAGGCGATCAAAGCGATAGAAAGTCCCTACTTGGCCGTATCGGATGTGATAAGCCAACCTAAACTTTGTCTTTTTGATATACGATTTTTTTTGTTTTTTTTTTCCCCCTGTTCTCCAGGCATGATGTCGCTCTCAATTGTTTCTCGTTTCGGCCAATCTATGCATGTTATGTTCAGTCGCCTTGACGTCGGATTTTGATGGTAACGATGAGACGGAAGTTTTTTTTCTGTCGTTGTGCAAAGCTGCTCATTAGCTCTTTTATCTCTATTCTTGGTGATCTAAACGATCTCAACGTCTATAAGATCTGACACTGCATTTGGTCATCACTTGCAGCTTGGCGGAGGAGGGGATGATATGTACGAATGTTCACGTGTTTCTGATTGCAGTCTCAGAAGAGACTGCAATGCAAATAAATACCCAGTCGCAATGCTTGTTTTTTTGTCTGTTATGCTTTTATGTTTGGTCGTCATGTTACGTCATTTGTGAAATTATTTGCTTACTGTATTCAATGAACACAGGTCACGACTATATCGAGTCAATGTCGGCATCTTAGAGGCTGATGGGGTGAAAATAAAAGAAGAACACGAGGTGAAATGAATTGCTTATACGCGCTGATTCTCTATCCTTTGTCCATAACCCGTGCTTTGAATCAGCTTGGTTGCTGCATTAAAAATAATACGAGCCAATGTACTTGAGATTGAATTCATATATCTAACTCCTATGTAGAAGCATCGTGACTAGGTTAGGTTTAACCTCTCCGTATAAATATGCCCCTTTCGTAACTGATTGCCTAGGGATGTGACAGTCTGCGCTCCATGACGATTGAAAATGGAGATCTCCAAGTGCCATGTCCGCTGAAAGACTATCTTCCTTCGGTCCCAAAGCACGGGCTAAGCTTGCGTCTTGAACAGATAGCTTCGTTTCTTCATGAGACCGATCGCGGGTGGTAGATGCTGGTCCGGCGTATACCGGTATCACTCCATTCTGATAGGGGGTGAGTACTAGTGTTCGCAGTCTCAAAGGTTGGCGGGGTGATGTAGTGGTTCTTGAATATCATCCAATCTCTGCGGCGCCTGATATCTTTTCTCCAGGCGACTGGTAGATGGAAGACCCCAGTAGCTAGTCATGGTGGTGGATCATACGATCTTTCCTCAATATGTTTGTGGAGTCCCCCTTCCCCCCAGATACTACTGTAGATCGCATGGAGAAGTTAAAGCACCCTGAAAATATGGGAACATATTGTTTGCTATGTTTCATACATTTCTCCGAGACATCACCCGCCTTTTTCTCGAAGCTTGGCCAAAGCGGCCGCGATGCCTTCGCTCATCCCCTCCTCCTGACGCGGAGGATGAGGCGTCTCTGAGCTCTCGGTATCCGTGCGCTCTGCTTCTCTGATGCTGGCCTCCTGAGCTTCGAGAAGCATTGCCTCCTCTTCCTCCTGTCTCTCGGGGGCACGGCTTTTCGCACTAGTCTCAGGCGGTCGATTCCTAACGGGAGCGATCTGTTTCTTTGCCTTTTCCACACGAAAGTCTTCTCTTACGGCACCGCACCACTGCCGTACCTTTTTCTCTCCCCAGCCCGGTACCATACTGATCTGCTCGGGTTGTGCGTTGATGGCTGCCTGCAGACTACCAAAATTCGAGATCAAGCTCGCTGCATCGGATTTGTTGATGCTTCTGGGTACCGTGACAAACTCTATCAAACTTTCCTGGTAGGACTGAGCCTGCTGAGAGCGAATCGCAGTCGGTTGTGCATTTTCCGAAGACTTATATAGCTCCAAGTAGTGAGCGGCTTCGGGAGCGGACCAGCAGAGCATCAAGGTGAGATTATTGATGATGGATGTTTTGGAGAGTTCCTTCAGGCTGTCTTCATGGTTTGGTATATCGACCATCACCAGGAGGATTCGAAGGTTGTATTTGCCGGCCAGTAGCTTGATTCGAGAATAGATGTATTCTGGATGGAGACGATGATACTTCAAGGATAAGAACAGCGCACATGTGGTGCTGCCAATTACGTAGTCAGCAGGAATATCTGCATACTCCCATGGCACGAGTTTGATATGATTTAATATTGGATTTCCCCTCTGCCTGCTCGAGACGAGGATCGCAGAAGGGGCATTTCTGCTAGGAAGTGCTTGCGGCTTCGGTTGCTGGACCTTGGTTGGTCGTGCAGAAGTTCCAGAACTAGAAGTTTCCCCAATTTTCTCTGATTGGGAAGTATTTGTATTGGGTTTATCTGTTTCCATCCTGGAGAGAAATCAGGATAGTGGTTCCTGATATTAATAGTAATTCTAGGAAAAGTTAAATAATTATATCTCTAGAAAGTAGTAATGCAATACCTTTAATATCGCTGGATGTGGATCGACCGCCAAGAGTCTCTCACCGCCCGGAGCTCCGTTAGCGTTTGTTTCGCCGTCAAAACTACTTTTTACTTTTTCTGCCGCCCGCCATCTGAAGAAATAATTCAGCAGCGCAACCATGGAGGAAGCACGAAAAAGAAGACGGCTTTCGGAGAGCGGTAGCTTCCAGGTTGAAGATGCCGTTCAGGAAGCCATCAAGAATGACACAGGAGCTGCTGAGCAGCAAACTGATCAGCAAACCGCTCCATCTGCAGCCCGTCCGCGGAAAACGCTCTTCGTGCGATCTCTGCCCGCCTCAGCGACGACCGAAAGTTTGACGGAGTATTTTTCGCAATCCTATGTGATAAAGCATGCAACTGTTGTTATAGACCCGAAAACGAAGGAATCGAAAGGTTACGGTTTCGTCTCATTCGCAGATCTCGAAGATGCGCAGCGTGCCTTCGAAGAATTCAACGGTTCTGTCTTTGAGGGAAAGAAGATCAAAGTCGAATATGCCGAACCTCGTCACCGAGAGGTTGATGAAACTGTCGGCAAGAGTCAACCCACCGCTGAAGCCCTCAAACTAAAGGAGGAGAGAGAACGTCGGAGAGCAGAGGCCCAGCCACCTAAACTGATCGTGCGAAACTTGCCATGGAGTATCAAAGAACCAGATGATCTTGCTGTTCTCTTCAGAAGCTACGGAAAGGTCAAGCATGCAATTCTTCCGAAGAAGGGAACTCAATTGGCGGGGTTCGGATTTGTTGTTCTGCGAGGCAAGAAAAATGCAGAGAAAGCGCTTGAAGGTGTCAATGGAAAGGAGATCGATGGGAGGACCATTGCTGTCGATTGGGCGGTTGACAAAGAGGTCTGGGAAAATGTACAGAAGTCGACAGAGGAAAATGCGGACGCCAAACCAGATGTTGACGGAGAGGAAGTCGAACCTGCTCAACGGGAGGACGAAGGTCAATGGGAAGACGCAGGTTCCGGTTCCGAGGCTGAATCAGACGCTGAAGGTAGTTCTGATGAAGATGAAGATGTAGACATGGATGACGCAGAGGACGAGGATGAGGAAGAAAAAGAGGAGGAGGAAGACGAAAGGAATGCCTCCACAGTTTTCATTCGAAACCTACCATTCACCAGCACCGATGAGTCGTTATATGATCATTTCACCCGATTCGGACCTGTGAGATATGCTAGAATTGTCCTTGATGTGGAGACGGAACGGCCCAAGGGCACCGGTTTCGTCTGCTTCTACAAGGCTGAAGATGCGATCTCGTGCGTACGAAACGCTCCCAAGCAGACTGACCTGCTGCTAGCCACCGAGAAGGATAAATCGAAACCATCTACGACATTGAAACACTCTGTTCTGCAGAATGAGAATGCCGATCCTGCTGGAACCTACACCATGGATGGTCGTGTTCTGCAGGTCACCCGTGCAGTCAGCAAATCCCAAGCTACGAGACTGCAGGAGGAAGGTGTCAACAATCGACTTGCTAGAGACAAGGATAAGCGACGTCTCTATCTTCTTTCTGAGGGTACGATCCCCTCTAACTCTGCTCTCTACAAGAAACTTTCGCCTACAGAGATCAAGATGCGAGAGGATAGTCTCAAGCAACGACAGACGCTCATCAAGAACAACCCCACGCTCCATCTCAGTCTTACCCGTCTTTCGGTTCGCAACCTTCCTCGACACGTGACCTCGAAGGACCTGAAGGCCCTCGCCAGAGAAGCAGTCGTTGGCTTTGCGAAGGACGTCAAAGCAGGCCTCCGTCAGCCATTGTCGAAGGAAGAATTGAATCGGAGCACCGACACGATGAAAGAAGCCGAGAAGGAGCGGAAACTCAAGGGCAAGGGAATTGTCAAACAGGCCAAGATCGTTTTCGAGGGAAGAGACGGCAGCAAGATTGAAGAAAAGAGCGGTGCGGGAAGAAGCAGAGGCTACGGTTTCATCGAATATGCTACTCATCGTAACGCCCTCATGGGCCTTCGCTGGCTCAATGGTCATGGCATTGATGGAAAGATTGAAAATGGTATCCAGGAGAAGAAGAAGCGCCTCATTGTCGAATTCGCGATTGAGAACGCGCAAGTTGTGAAGAGGAGAAGCGAGCACCAGGCCCAGGCCCAGGCCAAGGCCCGCACTTTCAGCAAAACTGGCAAGAAGGACGATGAGTCTCATTCCGACAAGAAAAGAGGACAGAAAGCCTTTCCGGGAACACCTAAGCGGGGAATGAAGCGGAAGAGGTCTGAAAGCACCAACAATGAGAAGAAGCCAGGAGACAAGGAGAAGAGTGGAGACAGCGGAGAAAAGGATAACAGAGTCGCGAAGAGAAATCGCATTATCGCTAAGAAGAGGATGCAGAGAAAGGCGCGGAAAGGCAAGGCTTGATGTACAAAGGGTTAGGGAAAAGTTTATGTGTTGTATAGCGTTCATTATGTCTAATATATGTCATGAGGCCTCTGGTTGGGGGCCTCTTTCTTCTGGACATGCATTCTTGAAAGTTTTTCGGTAGTTCTCGATTTTTTCCCCTCCGAGCCATAGCCCAGTCTTTATTTGGATACGCAGATCCTAACAACGTAGTGGTATCTAAATTCGATCAAGAGGCTGATGGAAAACACCTCACAAAACACAGTTCTATCATCCTATGGTAGCTCCATAACATCCAGGTATCTGCTTGTTAGATTCAAATTCATAGATCCATATAAATCAAGTATTCGTGGCACCCGCAACCTTTCCAACAATATTGTATCGTTTGCTGAAAAACGTATACCATTCATTCAGGACCGTCTTCTCCTTGTCACCCAGATCATACCAGTCAGGTACGCAGTCTTCGGGCTTCAGTGAGGAAGAGCCCAGAGCGCGTGAGGGGTCTTTGCCGGCGAAGACTAGTAAACAAACTTATCATCAGCATGCGCACAAAAAAATCCATCTGGGACATCTCCGGAAATAACCTACCGCGATACGATCCATTGGGACCGTATGCTGGGTTTCGGGTCACGTCAAATACGACTCCCTTGATGGCAACCAATGTTGGACGGCTAGGGTCAGTGCCTATGTGATGTGGTCAGTAAGCTGTACTTCCAACAATAGACATGGGGGGTATTCACATACCATCACACTTAGATAGCTCTTCATAGGTTATAGGGTCATCCTTCGGGGGGTCCAGCTGGACAGGCTGCTTTGGGTTGAACTGTTTTGGTTCCGACTCGTGGCTAGACATTGTGTGTACGGAGCGTCCAATGGGACAACTTAGAGGAAACGATCAGTAACTGATTTAGGTACGATAAACGGCTTAGACGAGGTGCATACGCAGGAATACTCACAATGTGCACTTAACAGCTTCTGGGTAAAGTCAAGGAAAGCTCCGGCTTAATCGCCGACCAAAGCCGCAAAAACGCGGGGTCCTCGGAGACGCGGGGTTTTAAACAGACCGGTGTTCGATGACGAGCTTCGTTCCGGGAACTCTCGGCCAAACATATCCAGATGATTTGCACTTCCTCACTTTATGGCATACCCATTGTAAAAGGATACCATTGACCAGATTCCGCAGGTGGGTTAGAAGCTATGTTGATTAATTTCTGCCTACGCCTGTCTCATGTGCTCCGTTGGAGATCCTGGTGTCACAAAGAGGGTATGTGAGCACGGCAGACAAGTTACTACCATTGATATAGAAAGACGGCAGATGAGGAATAAATAATACTCTGGATCAATATAGTACCAGGCTCTGATTGACTGTTTAGATGATAGACAGTTGTTCCATAACGTGCTATCTACGATCTCTAGAAGGCCAGGTACCGGGTATCCTATGTACACTGCTATAGAGACTAGAATCTAGTGTCCAAACTCCATGGCTATAACAAGCCACTGGGAAGGATGAGATAGTACTTACATAGCATGCATCGCATGTGAGAGATTGAAGGTGCAAAGCGAGACTGGGGGTGATGGTAGTAATAAATATGAGTCCCACTGAGCGCAGCTTCTTCCCTGATTCCGTCGGGTTCATCTCCGCCCACCTTAATCTTCGAGAGGGACAATTTAACAACTAACAGAATCTTTTCTCTAAACACGCTCGCTTTTCTTCGTGGTCTTTCAAAAAAAAATTCCCTAAGATGTTTCCTAAATGGACTTCGGCCACGCACATTCCAGATGAACGGCTTGGCTTTGACCCTAATTTCTAATGAGAATGCTAGCTGGGGAGCCACAAGGTACCAATTTAGAACTATCCAACCAACGCATCGCTTATATCTTACTCTAGGGTATATGAGAGACAGCAGATATCACTAGAATCTCGACAAGTGATGTGGATTGGAGGTTACACAGTCATAAGACAGTGGATCACTACCGCGACGAGAGCCCTCACCCACCGCACAGACACTTAAGAGGAGCGTCTGGGTTATCTATGTCCTTGCCAGATCGATTTACTGTGGCGTGTCTAATGCAGCTTATCTCGCATCCAACACATGGCCAAGAGATAAATGGCTGGAACGGTGACCCTTTATGGGAGGCCTTGCCCTGAGCGCTAGAGGGTATGCATGATGCATGTTTTTCTGATATCTAATGCGAGGGCTAGTCCAATAAGCTCGAGTACCTGATTCCGATCTTTAATACATGGCCTCCAGTTGACAGACCCGAGGGCATTAAATTGATATCAGTTTAGCCTGATTCGCATCACCGGCTTTCACGAGCAAACATGCGACTGTCAAACGATTGTCGTATCACTATTTGTCACATATTAAGGACGCGATTCGCCCAAGCAAAAAAAAGGTGCCTCGGTTGAATGCCGGACGAGAGTTTAATCTACTAAACGGGAATCTATTCCTCTCCCGGCAACGCTTACACTCGGTTCCCGCGTCGAGGGGCTCGGTCAAAGAGAGGGGCTTAGTCGAAGACTGGGGAGGATTCCCGTCATACCTCGCCCACAGCCAATTGTCCGCTGCGCTAGTACTATCAATCGCTCGAGGGACGCGGGTTGCTGTTACCTTGAAAACTTACTTACTTCTTCCGGTGGAGCATACTGGTTGCGCCGCGCACATGGAGTCGCCGTTTTCTACAATTTTTTATTTTTCTTTGCCCTTAGTGGCTCGGCCCATAGCATCTGTTTCTATGACGCGCCACACTGTCTGCGGAGAATAAATACCATTCTCCGGAACTATTTCAAATGGGAGTGGCCCTGCTTGTCCGTGTTTTCTTGTCTACTGCCATTTCAATTGTCCTCTGCCAGCGTCGCCATTGACCTATGGCAGTCGATTTGGACCTCCCCAATGAGCCGATTTCTCATACAGCTCTGGCTGCGGCCATAGGGGACGGTGGTTATTCCACCGTCGTCCATGATCCGGAGTCAGGCAGTATAATCTCGACCCGACGGGCAAAAGGAACAGCAGAGGCTGAGAAAACCAAAATCGTTGAAGATTATACGGATTCCGTCCTGAATGTCTCCATTCAGGAAGGCACAGATCATACTCACCGTAGGCTGAAGCCAAGACACATCCAGCTGATCGGTATTGGCGGCACTATTGGTACTGCCTTGTATGTTCAGATTGGGGAAAGCTTGCAGCATGGTGGACCCGCAAGTTTATTCATAGCATTTGCTTTCTGGTGAGTCGCCATCGTTGCTCTGTTATTTGTTATTTGTTTTGCGTTTTGGTTTTCTTGGTAAGTTGGAGATCCATGTGCGGGTTGGAAGATTATGAATTAGCTGGGTCCAGGAAAGTTGTAACCAAATGGCCAGGGTGGGTGCCCGGCGCTGATATAATGAAACACTATTTTTGAAGACAGGAAGGAACTAAGTTGAAAACCATTTGTTTTTGCTTTTCCTTTTCTTTTCCTTTTCTCTTTTTTTTTCTCTTTTTTTTTCTTTGGTTACCATCTCTGAGCAGTCGGATATCGAATCTTATACCACTATATAGGTGTACTTTTATCTGTGCGATCTCTGTCTGTAAGACGCCCCAGTTTTTGTTCTTGACTTGAGCCATTGCCTTATGACCTTCACCCTTCCTACTCCGCCAAAGGGGGCCGAACTTGACGCTACAATGTATTGTTGCAAACTCCCGAGTGCGTCGTTGAGTGATATCTTCGTCAGCCCAAAGCGCCCCATATCATCGCCCGTCGTTCCCCTCTGAGACCAATGGATTGATCTCGTATATCAGTCTTTTGGCATCTAAGATTATCTTTGGATGTAAACATGTGCTAAAATGTAGGATTTCCCGGGTTCAAAAGGCATGGCTGAAATGGTGACCTACTTACCAATATCATCGCCTTTCATTCGATTTGCGGGCCGCTATGTCGATGAGGCCTTCGGAGTCGCGGCTGGTTACAACTTCTTCATATTCGAAGCTGCACTTGTGCCTTTTGAAGTCACAGCGTGCAATCTAATAATCAATTACTGGAGCGATATAGTCCCTGTGGGCGCAATCATTGCGATTATACTGGTTCTTTATGCGTGAGTATCCCTCCCACAGTTCCTGCTAACCTGTAACATGATCATGTTAGTATATACGAGGTCTCTGATGTCTGGATAATAGATTACTCAACATCTTCGCCGTTAAATGGTATGGTGAATCCGAGTTCTGGCTGGCATTAGGCAAGGTACTCCTCAGTGTCGGTTTGATCTTGTACACCTTTGTCACTATGTTAGGAGGTAATCCTCTGGGTGACCGCTTTGGTTTTAGATACTGGAAGAACCCAGGTGCCTTTGCAGAGTACTACAAGAAAGGGGACTTAGGCCGTTGGCTCGGATTTCTGCAGTGCCTAATCCAGGCAAGTTTTACCATTGCAGGACCTGACTATGTATCTATGGCTGCAGGAGAGACGGAAAATCCGCGCAAAGTAATGCCAAAGGCATTCAACGCCGTTTTTTATCGACTCACTGCGTTTTTCGTTCTCGGAAGTCTGGCTGTTGGTATCCTGGTCCCGTATAACGACCCTACGATGAAGGCGGCGTTCGACCAGAGCCTACCGGGAGCCGCTGCATCGCCCTATGTCATTTCCATGGACCGACTGCACATCCCTGTGCTGCCACACATCGTCAATGCCATGATCCTCACAGCCTGTTTTAGCGCAGGGAACAGCTATGTTTACTGTGCAAGCAGGAGTCTATATGGGCTAGCGCTCGAGGGTAAAGCTCCGCGAATCTTGAGGAAATGCACCAAGAACGGTGTTCCGATATATTGCGTTGCTATCGTCCTGATGATTGCTCTGTTAAGCTTCCTCCAGGTGTCCAATGGCGCTGCGGTTGTGCTGAACTGGTTCGTCAATCTGGTATGTCTCCCATGCAGATTTGATATCTTCCTATTTTGGATCTACAGAGCCATTTCGAGATGTTCTAACAGAGGTTAGGTGACTGCCTCCCAACTTATCAACTACGCCGTCATCTCCTTCACTTTTATCCGGTTCAAGAAGGCTCTAGAGAAACAAGGCATCTCGCGCGATTCTCTACCTTACAAGGGACGCTTTCAGCCGTATTTGGCTTGGTATGCGCTGACTGGTACATTCACCATGGCCTTCGTTGGCGGCTACACTGTCTTCCTTCCGGGAAACTGGAGCATTGCGACCTTCTTCTTTTCCTACACCATGATTGGCGTCTTCCCTGTTTTGTTCATCGGGTGGAAACTCATCCGGAAAACAAAGTTCAAGAAGCCTGAAGAAGTTGATCTTAAGCAGGATGTCGCTGAGATTGAAGAATATACGCGGAACTTTGTGCCAATACCACCGAGGTGAGTCTCCGCCTGCCATTGTTTTCACCTGAGAATGAATGCGAGCGGCAAACTGATGTGTTATCTTGTTCAGGAATGTTTTCGTCAAGTACTTTGATAAGATTTTCAGTTAATAGATGATGAACCTATAAAAACTTTTTTTATGTTATATTTTCGCCATTCACTCTACATTAGCTATAATGTTCATAGCAAGCATGGCCTTTTTTGTATGTGTGCATATCTGGCAGACATTTCCGGTCCACTGCAGTTTTTCATGAGAGCCTATGGATCACTTATAACATTTAGTTCTGCAAAGAACATTGTGATTACGCAGATGCATATATATGATCTAGAATTATATTAACGGACGTCAATAATAGTACAATGCTTCTGTTTTGATCATGCATCGAAGATGATAAAGAAACAGAACTCCATGTTGTTTCTCCGTAGGAAATTACCTCCTGAAACGCCAAACAACAGAGTCCTATGCTTGTATACTATGCAAAAGCTTCAACCTGGAAATCAAATCTCCTCAGCCAAACATATCATCACGTCCCTCAACCAACAAATGCAGGTTCCTCCCGCCATGCACGCATCCCCTGGAGATCATCCACAGTCCCATTCAACCCTCAATCTTCTCACCCGCATTACCATTATTCGCCGCCTTAAGCGCTTCCAACCGCTGCTGATTCCTCTTCCCCAGCACTCGCAGGGTATTCTTCTTCTCGATCTCTGTCATCTTATCCCAATTCGAGATGCGGCTCAGTGATCCGTCCTGGTTCACTACCAGTGGACCCAGGTGATCGAGCTTGACAGAGCCGCCGGCGCCGGAGACGTCGAGCTTCAGTGCGCCTTCTTGGGGCGCGGCTGGGAGGGCGAGGGGTGTAGACTTGTTGTTTTCAGTGGATGTGGAAGAGGAAGTTTGCTGAGCCTGTTCGGTAATGTCTGCCGGAGAGGCCGTGGCGGCCTTGTGTTCCTCATTCGCAGCCATGACGTTTGGAGTATGAGAGAAGAATCTCGTCGCAGTAGTGGTACTTGGAAGAAGACTGGATGTCACTCGCGGAACAGACGCTCGAGTCGCAGAAGCTGAAGGAGAGAAGAATAGGGCAGCACGACGATACAAGCCCTGATAAATGAACATGTCTCTCGCAGAATAAGTAGCAAGGATCGCGACGGCAAGAACGAGACAATAAATCAGCCAGTTGTTAAGACGAAGACATCGCCCCATTGAATCTGGTACCGGTTTCGAAGCTCAATTGCACCGTTCACATTTGAATGACCCTACCTAAAACGATTCTAGTGCAAAGTTACTGCCAAGCTAAGAGGTATGACGCATGAAGGCGGTGGGCAAGGAGCCTTCTAGAAAGAACGCGGGCGTGATGAATGAGGGAATTCTGAGTACCACTGGTAGCGGACATCTGGGTGGGTAGAGAAAAAGGAGCATCATCTACTCAGGAGAGTGCTATTGAATGACTAGTGTGGGCTTATTATTCTATCTTCCTAGTCAGCAAGTATCGGGAACTGGCCAACAGTGATGCGTACCATAATGCCAACCCCGCAATATCATTGGGTTTAATCCATTTGATACTACTTAGATATCTGGTGATCTTTTTCTTCATTGTTTTGAAACCGTATTTTTTAACTTGGGATAGATACCAATCGTTTTAGATACTATACCGGAGCACTTGAAATGAAGAGGAGTAGATCTACATCTCACCTATCTGTGGAGAGGCATTTACTGAGTGCAGAGTACTGCGTAGACTTCATGTAGTTACGCATCTGGTTACGCGTTGCTTCGCGCTGATCTCCCCTGCCTGCATTCTACGTCTGATTTCAAACAGCACGTTATCTATATCAATACAGGAAATCCCTAGGGAAAATAGTTGCGATGCAGTCTGGGGGCCATTTTCTCTCCTGTGTCCACAGTCGCTTAACAAGAGGGATGTACTCTATAGAGTATGTGAAGTGTCATTGTCGCCTGGCTTCTGCTAGATGCTGTGTTACCACAGCGAGACGATCGTTCTTATATGGGCTAAGACGGCCTGCATGAACGATGCAGCAGTGCTGTTGTATAGTAGAGTTGTTGTCATCGTTCCCTCCTACGAAATTCAGAACAGTCATCGGTGAATAGTGCTCTCTGAGGCATGTTTCATGTCTATAATCGGTATGTATCAACTTCCGCCATCCTGAGTATACTCGGACGTGAATCGTCCTCTCGGAGACGATCTTCGGCCACGCTGGAACGGGCACAGGGCCGAGTGGAGAAGGTCCGTGCGAGGCTGGCCAATCGGAGCAAACGATCCCAGCTGGATCAACCAATTCAGCAAAGGGCTGGAATCGCGTCGATTCGCGAGGACAAGAAAGAGAGGGAAAAAAGGGAGCCGGCAGTCGGGGGAAGAGGAACAAGCGACCGGAATGGCAAAACCCTCACTTTTTTTGCCGTCCCGAGTGCCTCTATAAAACCCTCACACCGCCCGAGATCTGAACTGCGTCTTATCCGCTTTTCCTCCCCCGCTCCTCAAATCAGCGCCAGCCCCGGTCATCGTATTGTTAACCGTGCAAATCCTCCCGGTCTTCTTAGTCGATCACTAGGGACTATTATCTCTCACGACCAATAACGATTTAATCAAGATGGCCCGTGGTAACCAGAGAGAGAAATCGCGTGCGAAGAACCAAGCCGCGGCAACGGAAGCAGCCAAGGTGAGTATTTCTTCATCAGGGCGCCTTTCTATCTATCTGCGATACAAGAGTTGCCTCTGCTAAATGCAGGATAATTCTGACGATGGCTGGTTGGACAGAAACACAAGAACGCCATGACTGGCTCGGAGTTCCAGAGAGCGAAAGAGAACGCCGCCGCCATCATGCGTGAGAAGCAGAGACTAGGTACGAGACCCCGAGAAACCTCATTCTGACCACCCCCCTAGAACATGATATGCAAGCATGGCTCGAGTTCAGAATACTACGAAGAGGTGATACTGACTTTTTTTCCCCCTTGAACAGCGGACGAGAAAAAGGCCGCTGAGGCGGCGGCTGGCAAGAAATGATTGCGACCTCTGGTTACGCGTCCAGGACTGCATGGTCCTTCATTTCTTTACCCAAGCCTTTTACTGTCACCGGTTTCTAGTCAGTTTGTGCCAGCAACGATGCTCTGAGACCCCTGAGATTGTATCTTGCATTCAACCGACTGGAGACCCGGGATAAACAGATGGAGTCCGGGTGTCACTTAGATATATACCCATTTAAGAAGTATGATGAATATGTGGCTTTGGAGTAAGGCCCCTGTATATCGGGTTCGCTTGCTTTTGGTTGTTAGCGAGGCGTCCATTAGCATTATGCAGCGTTCTTCCGAGATCGTCCTGCGCCATTTCTATACTCTGCAATCCCCAAGATCAATACATTTTGGAAACCTGTAGACACCGTGGCATCTACATCGGCCGTGCCACTAATACCTATCTAATATCCCTTCCCAGTATATCATAGACGTGGCCGTTATCATACCAGAAAATCTGGTCTAGTGGACTAGTTCGTCATTGTATCGTCTGGTTTTCAGGCATCTCCCAGAGAGCCCTCGCTCTTGTAAACCATGATTTCCAGCCCTGCGGGGACAGGGAGGTTGTGACTAGAGGCCCTTCTGAAGATGGTTTGCTGACAACCCTATCATCCTCTAGCAAGCCGAATGACTGCAGAGTCTCTATCACTGGAAACTTCCTAGCCGCCAGATCGATAAAAGTCCAGAGACTTTCTCCATCCCAGCCAACATGCAAAGCAAATCTGATGACTTTGCCGACTGCATCTCTCTGAGCGTGCTCAGAAGCGGCGGCGTCCAGAAGATAAAAGAGGAATGTCCACCCAGAGATATCCCGGGGTTCGGCTAGACACCATGCCTGGCACCGATCAACTATCCATCCTGCCAGCACTGACAAATAGGGGGGTGAATTATCTCCAATCAGACCTCGCGAATTTTCCAAGTGGCGGGATAAGACAACATGTAGCTGGCGTATATAACTAAAAGCATAATAATTCCTAGGGTGCAGCTCACCGGCTCGAAGCACCACATTAAGTTCATCTTCTAGCAAACGTCGCGCTGCCTCGGGAGTGGTGGCATTTGCTGTGCTGTCACAGTATTGGATCTTGATAATTTGGTTCATGATCCAGAATCGATGATGCCACAAGGTTGGCGACTTTGTGTGTCGATGCAACCGCGAGCAAAGATAAGTTGCCATGAGGGTTCGTTCCCTTTCCAGGAGCTCAACGAGGTATTCATCTCGCTCTTCTTGGGATGTACTTGCGGGCCTTTCGCTCCCAATCAACGCAGCTATTCGCCTCTTTCTCCAGTTGCACGCTGTCAAATGTTCGCAATCAAAAAGGAGCATGATTTCTGTGGCCACGGCAAGATCGTCAGTGAATCTTTCCCCTGAGGTCCCATTCTGAATGCCAAGTCCAGCCCTAGATGGAGCGACTTCTCTGCCAGCATCTCCTGAGTGGACTAGACCGCCAAAGAATCTGTGCCTGGCAGGGATATAAGCCTGCGCCAAGGTCTTCTTGCTAATCCCTATGCAGTTTCCATCCTGAAGGAGCGAACCGAATGCCGGTGGGATGATTTCGAACTCCAGAACCTGGTTCTTCCTGTTCGAGAAGATCTGGTGGAGCTGTTCGTAAGATTGCTCCGGACTTGACATTTGTGTTCTGGAGCAGAACCCTGCGCTCAGACAATGTGATGCATGTCCAGCATGTCAGTTGTAAAGTAGTTCGAGCGACAACGAACAGTTTGAGCTGTAAGGTTTAGAACGGCGTGTGGTCCGAGCGGCCCCGGCGCGCATGGCCTTTCCCTTCGGTGTCGCTTGACCTTCAAAACGTCATTTGTGCTCCCTCACCGTATCTCTTTTCTCAACAACGCAGGCAGACTGCGGCGGTCACTCAAGCTCCCTCACGACTCTGCTTGTACCATAGGCTTGCGAAGGAGAGAGAGATACACACAGAGAAGCTGCAGTCATGAGCACTGCGAGCCAACCTTCTGCGCGCGAATGGGCGCCCGAAGCCAGCAACTCGGATGCGCAACAAGATACCAGACCGGATCCTATGCTTTCTCTGGTTCTTATTGTCTTTTTCGTTCACCTGGCGATATATCTTGTTAATACGATCGGTGCAGCTACGATCGATAGCCTGGTAAGAACCTTTTTGCTTGCTCTTGTGACCTTTTTGGAGCGCCATTATGCCACATGTTCGCATTTGCGCTCAACGTGGCATTTGACTCCTACTTTCTATTCTCGATGTGCAATAGAATTGACTAGATGGCAATACAGCTATGGACTATTTATCTCAAATTCCCAACCCCCACATCAAGAAATGCGAAGGAGCAGGTGCGACTAAAGCGTGAAGTGGTCCAGTTGAAGCGAGAGATGAACGCTACGAGCTCGCAGGATGAATTCGCGAAGTGGGCGAAGCTGCGGAGGAAACACGACAAGATTCTGGAGGAGTGTGAGGAATTGAGTATGTGTCCCTGAAACTTTTCCTACGGCGATGGGAACATATGGCTAATATGATGAACTTTCACATAGACCAAATTATTAGCTCCAACAAGACCTCGTTCGACTGGACTGTCAAAATTGCTCGTTGGCTAAGTACCAACGGATTCAAACTCTTCCTGCAGTTCTACTACAGGAAGGTAGCCGTTTTCGAGCTTCCACCGGGGTGGTTCCCATACTATGTGGAATGGGTGTTGTCCTTTCCACGAGCGCCGCTGGGTACGGTCAGCGTACAGGTTTGGGGAAGTGCCTGCGCGGCCGCTATATCTTTGACAGGAGAAGTCGTCGCATCTGCGCTGACTCCTTCGAAGACAAAACCAGCGCAGGCTGTCCCTGCCGGAGGAGCGAAAGCAGCCGACAAGAAGACGCAGTAGATCTGTTATGAAGAGACCAAAAAAATTATTCTTTTTTTTTTAATTTTCAAGACTATAAGCGACTATGTCAAATGTATATAACTCATGGTCATTCCACATATTTAGGGTTCGACTGCCTCCAATCACAATAAGGGCATTTATGATGTTCGTCAGATATTATTAACAATCTTTATCGTCAACGACGCCGAGGTGTATACCATGGTATCTCTGTGCTTGACTCTATGATTGGTATATCATCACTCGAACATACCCAGATAGAGTAAAGATAAAATCCAGAAGCAAGAATGGAGTCCGACCCCTTCGACAGGGTTTCTGCAAAGCGAGACATCAGATCTTTCATCAAGATTTGTTAAAACTCCACTTCACCGCTTTACTATAAGCTACAGACTCAAAAGAAAACCATGAAAATGAACTCCTCGCCTCAAGAATGAGCCCCATTGAGTTACCCACACAGATCCCAAGGAATCTGCACGAGCAATCGCATAACTATACAAACACGACGAAAAGCAACCCAATCAAAACCCCTCTCCCCACCCTCGCCACACCACCATTATTTCCACCAAGGAATCTCTCCCTCGGCGTCGGGCACGGTCGAAAGAGCAGGGGAAGGAATAGGGCGTAAGCCGCTATCGAATTGCTTTTATGGCGGCGCGTTTCCGCATTGCCTGACTGAGCCAATCCTTTGAAAAAGAACTGGGCAGGATGTCCGGGGACTTTCTCCCAAAGCTTGAGAATGGTATGAGTTTATAGAAAAACTCTGTGCGTGAGCTTCGAATGCGATTCTTTGAGCGAGGAGTTGGAAAAGAGAAAAGAGTAAATGAAGTTTTGGGTGGAACGGAATTTTTTTTTAAATGGTTTGGCTTGAAAATGTGGATTCTAAGCTAGTCCGTTTTTGGATTTTGGTCATGTGACGGTGCCGTTTTGCCTTATTGGGATATTTACAATATACGATTATTTTCGGTCGATGAATCATTTATTAATGTTTTTTTCTATAAAATATGTAGTTAATAGATTCTAAAATCACAGAAAATAATACAATATTGTGGCTCCTACCATGCAAAGATCCTAGGTTACTCCTAGACCCATAATAAGGAAACAGTTTCAAGATCCTAGTCAGAGCGACTAGAAACATTCGCTTCTAACGCCTCCTCTACGGTAAATAATTCTTTGAGAAAACTACAATAATATGATCATTATATCGAAATACTTCCAACCGAGTTAACTCATCTTGCTCTATGTATATCAGCGACGATATTAATGCAAGCTGCCGACACATGACGCGGCAAAGTCCGATCCACTGCAGTTGACAGCTCACCGCTTATACTTTTGATCACATCTTTTTCTCCCTATAACTTCTGCACAGCTGGCGCAGTGAATTCTATCTTATTTTTTTTATTTTCTATTATATCTGCTGGGCTGAAATAATCTCTCCACCCCACTTGAGATACGGTGTAGACTACCTAGATGCTTAGGATAATGAGACTGTCTAAAGTCTGGCACTGGTCTGAAAACACTCTATACCGTCTCAAATTACCTTTATTTACTAACGGAGACAGTTGAATACGCATCGCCTCTACCAAACATCAAGACATAACTGAAAAGGACGTGGCCAGAAAGGAAAAACCAAAACCAAAATGAACTTCGAAAACGCCAGGGCAAACATGCTTGGCGCGATGGGCCCAGTAGTGCCCAAAACGCGTGTCTGTTCCGCATGCAAGAAACCAGAGCCCCCGGAACCTACTAGTGAGCAGACCTTAAAGAAATGCGCCCGCTGCCAGATTACTATCTACTGCTCTCGTGACTGTCAGAAAGCGCACTGGAAGGCAGACCACAAAAAAAGGTGCATATGGGGCGCAATCAGCAATAATATCTACCTGGATTCACTTTCGGAAGAAGCAGCCATGGAGCAATTGATTGATGCGTACCGCCTGCGTGTTGAGGATGACTACAAATTTCGTGGAGATGTCCATGGCCTCTATTCTATGGAAGATCCGTTGGATGACTTTGAAGAGTTCCTGGACCTTGCAGAGGCGCAGATGAGTAAGGAGGGTAAGGATGGCCAGAAGAGATCTGGAATCTTGCCAAAGTGGTGGTGTGAGGAGAAACGGAACGCTTGCGAGCGCAAGGCAATGAGGGGTGGTTGGAGTAGCATTCCATGTGCGGTTGAAAAGAGTGATATTCAAGAACATTATAAAGATGATACGATGCCGATGAAGTTGCGGATGCTTGCTGAGACGGTTTACGGTTTCAATGTGATGACAACTACGTGAACTCAGGAAATACTAGTAAGATTAGGTATGATTGAAGGAGAAAAACGAATTTATGAAAATTTGTATAACTATGATCACTTTTGTGCATGTTCTAAAAGAAAACGCCCCTTTTGGTATCCATTTTTAGGTCCGAAATACAGACTGCAAGGCGGTGCTGTCATCGACTCAAAGAATACTAAACATGACCGGATAAAACGAAGCCTTATGTGAATGCAAGTACAGAAATACAGAGAATTTCAAATGGCAGTATGAGACACAGGAAACGTAAGGTTATTGATCAGCTTACGCCTTGGACTTCCTCTTAGCCTTCTCCGCCTTCTTTGCCTTTTTAACTGCGGGAGAAGCGGTAGCCTCCGCATCTGCCTCATTCTTTGACTTCACCTCAACAGGCTCCAACTCCACTTTCTTTGCCTTCTTTGCCTTTCCTGTAGACTTTGGGGTGGCATCAGCTGGCTTCTCCGCATCCTGCGCGGGAGCCTCGATAGCCTTAGGCTTCTCGGTTTCCGCCGTTTCAAGAGCAGGCTTGTCCTTTCCTTGCACAGGGACCTCGTCGACGCTCTTGAGTTCAGGAATCTCGAATTCATATCCGAGCTGCTTGAGCTTCTCGAGTTTCGCGACTCTCCGCCGCTGCTCCTGCTCAATACTCTTGGTCCACTTCTCACGGGGTTTGCCACTCTCCAGACGCTTCTTCTCAATTTTGTTCCACGGTGTCTTCTTAAACCGCCTGTTCGCACCCTTCCAGATGTCGGGATGAAGCTGCTCGTTGGGAACGAACTTGCACTTCAGGATGTGACCGTACATGAGATAGTTGTTCATGGTCTCCGCAACGATCTTAGCAACGGAGTCTGAAGCAAATTCTATAAATGCGTAGTGCTTAGAACGGCCAGTCGCGCGGTTGCGGGATAGACGTAGACGAGTGATTTCACCGAACTGCGAGAAGTATGCACGCATCTGGTGTTCGTAAAAACCATGAGGAATGCGTCTATGATAGTATCGATAGTTAGTATTTTTTTTTATCTCGACGTCTCGTAAAATAGAAGCACATTCGGGATAACTTACCCAACATAAACTGTGCCAGGTTCTTCTGGCTCATCCGTCTTCTTCTGCTTTTTCAACAGCTTACGCTTAAGCTTCTTTGACTCGGGAATCTTAGGAACAGATTTCTCAGGGTCAAAGCCTTCGTCACCGGAGGCATCCTCTTCATCACCACTGCTCTCGAAGCCTTTAATGAGTGCGGCCGTCTGGTCATCTTCTTCCTCTTCCTCCTCATTCTCCTCCTGGTCAGAACCAGCTGAGCTAGAGACGTCACTGAAATCTTCATTAACAGTTTCCTTCTTCTTGGACTTGGCGCCCGTGACCGGCTTGCTGCTCTTCTCGGCCTTCGACTCTTGCTCCTCACTATCTGCTTTCAAGTCTCCATTCTGCTGTCCGTTCTTCTTGTCTTTCTTGGTAGACTTCGCCTTCTTAGCCTCGGGCTGTATCTCCTCCGAAACCGCCTTGGATCCAGCGTCCTCATCATCACTGAGGAAATCGGCTGCCCGCTTGCGGGGCTTAGCCTGTCTCGTAGGTTCGCCATTGAGTTTCAAGGACGATTTGGACGAGGCGCCATTAGCCTCTGCGGGAGCAGCGGCCTTCTTCAAAATTGATTTTGTTGGTTGCTTGGATGATTTAACGGCCTTGGACTCGGCCTTCTTCGATTTCTTCGCAGGCGGGTCGCTTACCGCAGCGGCTGCGGTCGACGTCGCTGTAGAATGTTAACAAGGGAATATAAGATTGCAGTAAACCTATGAGGTTTTCTTACCTTTGCGCTTGTTCACTTTCTTCTCCGGTGCCATTTTGTCTACTGGTTATGCAACAGGACGTCTCAAGTCGAGTTGTATGTGATCAAGCACGGCTCCAGAGAGTGCGGAAACTTTTTTTTCTGGCGAGGCGGCGCCAAGACTTGGAGCTTCAAGCTCTCCGCAGCGGTCACCGATAAGGCCTCCACCAACGACATCAACATCAAGGAGCGTCCCGCAACAAGTGGATGCTATGGGGAAGAAAAAGAACACAAGTCGAGATCTGACACATGAGGAGATATGGGATGATTCAGCTTTAGTCAGGTCTTGGGATGAGGCCGTTGAAGAATACAAAGTAAGCCGTTTATTATGAGCATCCGGACCGTTCACGTGATCAGTATATTAACGGTCCTCTAGCTCTATCACAGCATCCATGCGAAAGGTGAAAATGTGGAAGATGTTTTAAGACAGGCTGATGCAGAAGAATCTGCACAGCATGAGGATCTCGGTTATGGAGCGGAGATGGAGATTGGAGCAGCACAGGTGGATCCTGCCATGGCCGTCGATGATGAATCTGAGAAACCAGTCGAAAATATGAAAGAAACACCCCAAGTGGATGTACGTGGGTTCATTATTTTCATTTCTCCTTCCTAAACCGTTCTCATCAGACAGCAGGTTATATCCTCAACAGCACAGCCTCCCCAGCAGGGAGAGGCTCGCGGTATGAATCCAATCCCCGGTGGAGTAGCTCCTACGCCCGATATTCTCCTGCAAGGTGAGACGCGATCTTTCCCAGAAATTTCTGCGCGAAATGTCTGAAAGCTGACAATTTCTTTTTGTGGCTGGAACCATAAGGCCAGGATGATAGCCTCAAAAATCTTATAATGGCATGGTACTATGCTGGGTACTACACCGGACTACACGAAGGACAACGACGAGCCAACCAACGCAATTCCTGACGCTTGTCACTGACCCGGTTTGGAATCTATTGGGACACTACAAGTCTCAGGCACAGACGAACTGAGATGTTGTAGGATGCTACTAGATCTGGAGGTTTCTTTGGTGTCAATCTTGGCCAACAATAATGTATTCTATACCGAGAACGCCCGGTTTGGTAGGTGGAAACCCATTCCGTATACCATGACTCCCACCTATAAAAACCTCAGGATAGCAGGATATATTCTTCAGCCTACGTGGGAGATTGGATTGAGGGGGCAAAAAATTTCGAACGACTATACTAATGCGGTTCGGAGGAGGCTCTACATTCGGCCATGGTATCAGAAAAAGGAATTGCGAGCCATGACCACCCGATAGGTGTCTAGTTGGCCATAATAAGGACAGGGATTGATGTCTATGCCTCCGTGCAGAATACTCTATTCGTAGATTAACAGCCCAAAGAAGGATCTATGTAGATGAAGGGGAACGGATCGGCGCACCCTGAGACAAATTGCCCTTTTCGGTGCATCTCGGACCCAGAAGCGAAACAGCGAGTAGCTTGATAGGGTCGAAAAACCACCCTCCTTCCTCGAAGAAGGAGATTGACCTGACGAGGTGGCTTCGTATCGATCCCTTCTTGGCAGTGGCCGTGGCTCGTGCGACACACCGGCGGCTCTTTCGAAACAGGGCGGATGGAGGCCGAGACGCAACGCGCGACGCTTTTCCCCCTCCGCTAAGGTTAGATAGCCTTTTACGGTTACTGTGCACCGTTAAGTGCAACCATCGACTGCCTCAAACGTGCACGATTGATTGCGGAGAACGGTAAGATTTCTCTTCATGGAACAGGAGACTTTCCGGATTCTGATTCATGAGACTTCTTGGCATTGCCCCTTCGGGTTGCCGAGATTGTTGGCGAAGCTTGATGCCTTCATAGTTCATGCGAGATATAATCATGGCCTTCCCACCAGGCATCGTGATTATCTCTTTTTCTTTCCTTTCTCTGTTCCTAAACCAATCTGTATTCACGCTCCTCTCTTTAGTCCCTCTCGTTCACTTTCATTCATTTTTTTGTCTTCGTGTCACGAGCAGGCCCTCGAGAAGTATATTATTACACGTTCCTTAGGTTCTTAATACTACGGTGCACTCCACTCTCCGGTTGGAATTCTGTGAACTCTACCGACAATTGACTTTGTCCTTTCAATCATCAGCACTATCGGAAAACAGAAAGAACATTATATGAAAATGGCAAGATTCTTCGCTTGGATTCCTTTCCTTGTAGGCGTAATGGCCTCTGGGAACAATCAGGGAGAGTCCATCTCTGTCGGGGGTCAGACCATCTCAATCGCCGGTCAATCCGTCACAGTCGGTGGTCAGTCCGGCTCCGGTGTCAGCGTCAATACTGGTTCGGGCTCTTCGACCATCATTATTATTTCTTCGAACAATGGAGGGTCTTCCCAGACCCAAACTTGGAATAAGCCGTCGATGCAGGCTGGTACGGTCCATCAGGTAAGACAGAAAGCAGCTGTTCTTTCTCCTTTTATGTGGTCCATTATCTAATATATATTTATACAGGTGACCGTTGGTGGAGACGCCGGTCTTGTCTACACCCCTGATAGCGTCCAGGCTGCCGTCGGTGATATGATTCAGTTTAACTTCATGTCTAAGAACCACACCGTCACACAATCTTCTTTTGCCGAGCCTTGCGTGTCCATGGAGGGTGGTGTTGACTCTGGCTTCATGCCTAATGCGAACAACACCATTAACCCACCACCAACGATGATGTTCCAGGTTATGACGACCTCGCCTGTCTGGATGTACTGTCGCCAGGAAGGCCACTGTGGAAAGGGTATGGTCTTCAGTGTCAACCCAACTGCGGATAAGTCCCAGGCGACTTTCAAGTCTGCAGCGATCTCCATCAATGGTACAAGCACCGATACTTCAAGCGCTGCGGGTTCTTCAGCAGCTGCTGTTGCTGCTACCTCTGTTGCTGTTGCCCCGGCTGCCAGTGCTAGCGTTGTACAGGGCTCTGGTACTCTTGTCAACGGCGGCGGTGCCTGTGATTGCTCCTGCCTTTGCGGAGTTAATGCATTCCCTGCTAATGCTGGCCTGGGGATGTTCGGCGGAGTAGGAGGTGAGTCATTGTCGATGAAACAATATAAATCTGATAGAAAGATTCTAATGAATGACCTAGGTTCCATGCCTCTCGCTGTTGCGGGCCAGAAACGCTCTTACTAAGCAATTTTGAGTGGGTATATAACATATGATCTTGCCATGAACCTCCATAGGAGGATGACTTGCATACTAGTCTATGCCCGATGTTTTCAGAACTCTTTCGACTAAGCTACATGTATGAAAGTGTCTGATTCTCGGAAGGTTATCCTATATGTTGAGCTGCAGTATTCATTATTTTTTTATATTTATGTTATGTTACGCACATGATCGAGAACCCCAGAACGATGTAATAAATACACCGATGTTTTATTCCCCCCATCAAATGCCTCGTGTTCGTGCTTCTTTTTTTTAAAACTTTATTTTTTTCTCCAGTCATGTTTTTATTTATTCCCTAGATCTGCTTTTCTGATCGGGAGAGATGTAATCAGATATGGTTTGATACCACAATTACACGGCTTGATGGATCATGATCATGCACGGTTCTTTTCCTGTAGTGAGCAAGTTCTGAAACCAGTATGCTTATAGTAGGATTACCAAAAATGGAAATCTGCTATTTTGGGATATAGATGGTCCCTGGGTTTCATCCTGATTTCCCCTTTTAGGAAGGGTGCTCCCATCCCTGCACCCGCTTGACCCCTGAAAGAATAGACAGCTTATATGAAACACTACCAAATTTAATCAAGACCATCTTACTCTGAAGGAGGCATTCTTAATTAATGTCCTTGAAGGAATTATTCCTCCGACAAATCGACGACCAGAAAAGTTCCTGAGAATAAGTTGTATTGCTAAACGTAAAAAAGCTAAGATAAGATATAAAGCTCCCTTCCATCCAGCCATCAAGGTGAAAAAGCTGCTATATGCTGAATGGTCGTCAAAAATCGGAAGTTATCCATAATAAAATTTAACTACTTTCTTCCCCTCAGTTCATCCATTCTCTGCCACATCTCTCGTCTCCCGTTCACCAACCCAAGGTGTGACTGCGAATAACTTCCGCGCATCCATACACCTGCTTCACAGCATAATCGTTTACTTCGGAATCAGACCCCCACCAAGGAGGGAACCGGCAAGCGGTCCCAAAACAGGGATGGCCTGGAGGGGATTGTTGCTGGAAGACGTTGCAGTAGGAGTGGGTGTCGACTGCTGCTGCTGCTGAGCGGAGGTGGGCTCAGGGGTAGCATCGAAGTTCGGTTCTCCAGAAGGAGTAGCGAAGAAGTCGCCTTGGGCCTGTATTTCGTGTTTTAGTATACAGTATTATTTTCGTTGGTCCGTTCTAGGGAAGTCTCCTGAGAGAGTGGGGATAAAATTACCTCTCGCTCCTTGAGACCACCCGAGATGCCATGGAGAGCCTCGTCTTTGATGCTATTGTGGGTGAAATGGGCCAGCTTGAGAGGCAGAAAGTCAGGAGAGTCAGGGACAGGGACATTGTCCCCATCTTGGACGGAGTCGCTGTCTAGAGTAGGCAGAGTGGGCAGAGCGTTGGACAGAGCAGCAAAGAACATGAACGCCGCAACGATGGAGGAGCTGAGACGAGCCATTTTGGGTCTTGTAGATATTGATTTCTTTTTTGAAAGATCTAGAGTAAATATAATGAAGGAGCGGATAGGCGAGAAGAACTTGAATGAGAGAGTGCTTCTACTACCAAGGATCTTCCTGATGAGAGTGATGAAATCGGATGGAGAGAGAATACAAGGCCGAGCAAGACATCCTGGAGGTTTTATAATGATGAAAGGCAAGATCTAAAGGGATCAAGGCGCAAACAGTGCCGCTGGTAAGAATCCGTGTGGGATCATACGAAAAAGGATCTTCGTCGAGGTATGGTGACTAGTATACTTGACCCCCGTCAGCTGGTTCCTAAAAGGAAATCAAGGAAACGTATTGTTAGCAAATAGATAGGCGGATGGAATGGCGTCTGAGTCAAGCAATATAGTGGGAGCAAATAAGAAGACCATCCGTAGAAATAGTCAACTATAGCTTATACTGTAGTGTGCATTCCAACGGAACACGACTAAGGTGGTTTTGCACATCAGTGTCCGCCAAGTTTTCTTGTTCCTCGTGGGAGGGAATATAGGATCATCGTTGATCGGCAAAGCCTGCCGGATGGCCCTTGCATGACTTGTTATGTAACATCCACATGAAACCAAGGGGCTCTCTTCGTTGGACTTCCTTTCTGTACCTGAAAGTTTGAGCGGATCCAGCGGCGTGAGGACCCAGCCGGCAAACCCGAAGAAATACAAGGGAAGACAAGCGTGATGTGTCTACATTCCACAGGCTCTTCACCATCAGGCCGTTGACGGTGGCTTACGGAGAAGATCTTATCATTGGAATGTATCTCGCTCTATTGACACGTACAGACTCATGAAATATTAAGAGACCGACGCAACACGAGTGAGAACATCGAACGGAAAGGACAGAGTCCACCCCTCGGAATCTCGATATTGGCACAAATTTGACCTCGAATGTCATCAGAGCAGGACGGACGAGACTTCGAAAGCGCCGTCAGAAGGTCGACATCGAGTGATATTACAATGGTCAGTAAATAAAAGGCATGGAAAGCGCAAATCCTTGAACCCCGCGCGATCGGCTTCCAAACATCACAGAAGCTGACCAGGAAGGGTCAAGTTGCGGATTATTAACCAGCCATGTTGGATTATGAATGAGTCCATGGTACTGACCAAATTCCTATTATGTTAGTAGCTAGAACACATGCACTCAGTTCCGGAAGAGAGAAAGCATTCGTCAGCCCATCAGTCCTGAATTAGGCTATTGACAACGCCACCTCATCCCCAGACCAGTACAATCCCTTGCTCTGCAAAGAGACAAGGACAATGTAGACCATGGCGATGTATGCTCAAAAGCGAACCCAACCACCTCGTGGTTTGAATCAAAGGCACAAGGTGCTTCGATAAGAGGCGATGGCGGGATTAGAACGAGCTTAAGTCATTCTAGGTCTCTGTCTATAATTTGTAGACGGAATGAAGTAGCTTTGACGGAACAATGCCATCCATCAACAAGGGTATGTTGGAGACCTGACAAATGTAGAATTATGATGAAAAAAGAGAAAAGAAGGGGAGGAAGAAAAAGGGAAAATTTAATCTGTGGTGCGGATCTTGCTTATGTCAGCTAGTTGCGGTACCTAAAAGCGGTGAGAAATGGCAGAAATCAGTAAGCTTATCCTGAGCTTCATCACCGTCCAAGTTAAGTGCCATAGCAAGAATGCAGAAGATTAATATTTTCCTGTAAGATTATTACCTTTCATAGTTCCTTGATACCAGTCCCATTTTTTTTTTTTTTAAAATTGGTTACTGAGTAGATTTGGTAAGGGATCACATGTTAAAACTGATGACGATATTACTTTAACATGCTAATCAAAAAGAAATGCTATCGTAGTACCATTCGCTGTCTTTTGAAGTTCCATCCATCACTCACATTTGAACATGGATTACTTAAACTCTCTGTGGTAGTTGGATCGACTAGAATCGGGCCAAAACCTTTTCCTGGGTATCTCCCAACGCCCACGCGTTGCTGTTCTTCTTACTTAGTACAGACTTGGCTTGCTCCAATGTAAAACCCTTAGCCTCGACAGCAGGGTTATATCCCAGACCAGATATTTTTCCGATGACATCTGATGGTACCGGGGTGGCAGTTTTACCGTCAGCCCGCTTGTAAACTGTCACCACTACAGCACCTCCCAGACCGAGATTGTGCTGCAGTGCCGCATCTGTACCTTCGACAAGGCGGTTGTTCGCCCAGCCACGCAGATGCCAGACGAGTTCAGCACACTGCGCAATTCCTGTCGCACCGAGAGGGTGACCTTTGGAGATAAGACCTCCCGATGGATTGATAACCATCTTGCCGCCGTAAGTGATGTCACCGCGGCGCACCATCTCGTGCGCCTTGCCCGGCTCACTTAACTCGAGTGCGTCGATCGTGATCATCTCATTAGCAGAGAAGCAGTCATGTAATTCGCACACTTTGATGTCCTTGATATTGATGCCGGCCTGAGTGGCAGCGGCACGGCAGGCATAGCGCGCCATTTCGAAGCCCATTAGATCAATAGAACTACGGTCATAAATAGATGGAGCGTCTGTCGCAATAGTCTGACCCGCAATCAAAATAGCTTGCTCTTTCAGGTGGGGCCTTGCATCGAGAAAAGCCTGGGATACCACGACAGCGGCCGCGGCCCCATCCGAGGTCGGGCAGCACTGGAGCTTGGTGAGTGGCTCATAGACCATAGGAGACTTGAGGATCTGTTCCAGAGTATATTCATTTTGGAATTGCGAGTATGGGTTGCGCTTCGAGTGTTCATGATTAATGCGGGCAATCTCTGCGAAATCTTCTAACTTCGCCCCATATCTTCGATATTTTCAGTAAATATTATCGATTGCCACTAAATTCGGATGCTCTTACTTTTCCATATATTCGCGCCCCGCATTGCCAAACATCTGGGCGGCTCCGGGAGCGTTGGTAATCCCTCTCGTTTCAGCCATCATCATAGATAACGGTCCAATCGGGTTCTCCCGGTCATTATAGGCAGATTGGAGACTACCAGGGCTCATCTTCTCGAAGCCAACCACGAGGATGCAGTCAGCGGCGCGGTGAGAGACCATGGTTCGAGCCATGGCCAGTCCCGTAGAGCCGGTCGCGCAATTGTTGTTGACGTTATAGATTGGGATCTTAGTCAGACCGAACTGGTAGAAGACTCGTTGACCGCAGGTGCTATCACCATAGACATAGCAGGCCACCCCTTGTTCGACATCATCGTAGGTGATATGCGCATCTAGCATCGCCTTCACACCAGCTTCGAAACCTATCTCGTGGTAATCGACTTTGCCTCGCGGCTTGATAAACTTCGTCATCCCAACGCCTAGAACATAGGCGGGACCTGCCTGCTTGCCCATGGTGAGGGTTGTGACTAGTGGATTAATGAGGATGCGTTAAGAAATTTGGTGGTAGAAGGCAGGGTCTACCCACCAAATCTTCTGATGGTCGGATCGTATGTTAGGAGGAATATATAATTGCAACCAAGTGTATGCAGCAGACTGATACCGTCTGACGGTCTGGGAATGATGACTGATGGGGGAAGGAAATAACCGAGGATAAAAAAAAAAACGTTACGACCGTGATAAGTTATCCTAGAAGAAAGTGGCTGTGAGTGGTATTCAGCACCCTATGTAATAGGAGTTGGTACTTTGGTCCGTCCGGGGTAAAATGTGGCTTTGCGGGGATGACCGATGTCCCGAGGGATCTCGGCTGCCCCTTGAGCATTAGATATTTATTCAGATGTACGTGACAAAGAACGCATGTACGTTGAATAACTTATTGTGCGGCTTGCTAAATAGTTAGCGTTAAATACTGTTTCTTCATTCGACATTAGTTGCATCGCTGGCCGAAATGTGCAGCAGTTCTTGACATACGCATAGCTAGGTTAGTCTTGATGCGGTTTTATGCACTAGTGCTAATGTCTGTTAATGCCTGGCGATGCACATGAATCCATATTGGTTCTCCTCCTCGGCCTGATTGACAGGACTTCTCTAGTATGAGACACATACAGTGTGTCTGCAGAATGAAACTGGGGTTTACAGAGTAAGTTTTCGGATTTCGGTCGGTTCTCGGGCATCAGATCAGAATTATTATCCTTCGACATATGATCGCAATTGTCCACTTACTCTTCCTGCATCTGTGACTAGGTCAGAAAAAAAAAAGTTAGATTGCCCTCCAAACTTTTTGGCTGTGGCTAATAGTGATTGCTCCCCTGTAGAAGATGCCGACCGACCAGAGCTCAGACAGTTGGCAGTTCAAGTATATGCAGCGTAGCTAGCTAGGCCTGAGAAACCCTACGGTCGCCCCTTCGCTGTCGTTAGCCTATCACTGCGCTGTTATTACTGAACTCAATATCAAACCTTGCTCTCCTACAGATCGTCAAGCCGGATTTCAGCGTTTCGGATCGGCTCATGGTACGGGCCCCAGATGCGTTCAACGGACTTCAGCCCAGTAACCTATCCTGTGTCTTCTCTTTGGCTTCTGTAAAGTATCCGAGAACTACTACTATCCATTGGTCCTGTCACCATCCATGGTAGCACTGAACGAAACACTGGCATCTGAGTAACGTGAAAGTCTCTCACCATCCTTCTTTTGGATTGCAAATGTCGCGTGCCCAAAATTCCTCGACGACAGTCAGCATGACAAAACGCCACAAGGGGGTCCCTGCTCTCCGCCTACAGTAAATGGGCGATTGTTTCTCGAGCATTGGCAGTGGGCGTGGTCACTAGAGCGCGGACAGGATCTGCCAGCCTGCCCTCTCAGGATGCAGAAACTCCCTGTTGGATGGGTGCCATTTTTGAAAGCCATTAGAACCCTGGTCTCCGCGGGGTAGCATCCATTGAAAATATCCAGTATCGTTAGAGAGACGAAGAGGAAGCTCTCTCTGGTTTAACGCTTAACCGGGTCTGTTCATCAAGACGTCACCGGAGGCATTTATGTAAGCCCAGTCGAGTTCCACCCGTAACGGCCCACATGCGAAGTCCCGACCAGGGTCGCCGACTCGCGGGCGGACCTCATCCTCGATTAAAACCCCCTCCGTTGTGCTTCACGTCCATAGTGAGGGGGTTCATAAGGACCTGCTCGATTATTCCTGTCGGAGGTAAGTGAGACATGACGTTCCAACCCAACTTGCCCAATCTGCCCGGCCGAAGGGTAAGAGAAAGCCTGAAAAGCATAAATGCTGATGTTGTTACCCCCGCTAGCTCTGGATCTGGATCTATTTGAAACTACAGAGTGGACCGGAAGATATAGATGAATTATCGTACGAAGGATACTGCGCAGCCTTGATATATCGGACAATCTTTGCTATACTGCATCTGGTCAGCAATTGGAGGCAGTGGACGACCTGAAGACACAGACTCAGATCTTTCTCGCCGGGCAAGAGCTTTAGTGACAAGCATTCAGCTGCAAATATCGCCGCATATTCTATCCAGTATCCATTTCAGGTGTTGGAAATAAAGGAATTAAGAATCAACAAAGCTAGGAAGGGTTCAGCAGCCCAATTCATGGACAATTGTGGGACGTCAAACGGTCTGCTCACACCCTGAGAGACCGCTTGCGTTCCATAGGGTTCCCCAGCCCACCTACGAAGGAACAATATCACATCGTTCCGCAATTGCAATCGCAATCGCATTGTTGACACGAGTGATTGAGAGTGCTTGACGACTAAGCAACGACTAATTGACAGAATCACGGTTGCCCCAGATGCGACACGTCCAGGGATGACTACTTCAAACGAACACTCTGAACATGCGCCCCTCTCCTCTCTGTCCACAACACCGTCAGCAGTCATAAATGACCCCTCACATTCGTCAATAATGGACGAACACACTCGCAATAAGCTGTTGAAGCGGTACAGGACGCAGGTCGCTTCGGGCGTCTCAACCATCTGCGCGACGCTTGCTGTGGTACGTGGATTTGATCAATCCCAAGACCGAGTGTGATGATACAGGGAATATGAAGGAAGATATACCGTGACTGACTGAACCATATCTCTCCCACAGACCCCATTGGAAAACATCAAAACTCGGATGCAAACGTAAGTTCTCTCTCAAGGTAACAGTATGAGCCTTGGATACTAGGTTTACACCAATTAGTCACAATTTCCGCAACGTCTTTGAATGCGCCAAATATATATGGCGTACGGAGGGGTTTCGCGGATACACTGCAGGTACATACTCAGCTCTTCGGTCGACAGTGGGTTTGGTAAACCGTAAATCACTAACACAGCTTAAACTTCCAGGTTTTCTTCCGCCATTGGTTAGTATCACTGGCGTGCGCGTGGCATCCTTCTCGACCTACCAAGTCGCCAAACATGCTATTTCTGATTTCTTCGAAGCGACCACGGGGCAGTCGCCTTTGATTTATTACAATCAGGCCGGAAGCACTCCGACTATAACTACAATCTTCACATTTACGACTTCTGGCATGGTAGCTGGCATAGCGACATCTTTCATCGCTTGTAAGTGAGCCATACAGAGCTCAAAAAGTTAGGTTACTAACTTTTGCTACAGGCCCCTTCGAATTGACAAAGAATGTCGTTCAGACTTCGGTCCTTGTTTCTCACCGTTCTCAGGCATCGCCAGACGCTATCAGAGATCCTTCTCTCCGTAAGCAGCCTCGTCTGGGGACGATTGAAGCACTCAAACAGATTGTATGCCGTCATGGCTTTCGCGGGCTCTATACTGGATACCACTTGCATGTACTAAGGGACACGATTGGCACTGGCCTCTACTTTGGTGTATATGAAACCACGAAGCAGCTCGTCGCGAAATACATCGGAACTGAACCATCGTCTCCTTTTGGAGCTCCTATGGTGGCCGGAGCACTGTCTGGGACCATTCCGTGGATATGTGTAAGTGGGATCTCATGTATTTGAACATGGTGGGTGCTGATTAGCCTAGACATACCCTCTCGACACGCGTAAGACCCGGGCACAGAGTATTCTTCTCGGAAAAACGAAGGAGATTGGCGAGGCGTCCGCAGCCACAGCCAGATCAAACATCTACAAGGGATTATCTGTCAGTCTGTTGAGGACCTGTCTTAATAACATGATCCTCTTGAGTCTCTTCGAGTACATCAAAACCAAGATCAATGAGCTGGACGATTAAATAAACTCCTATGATAGGACTGCCCTTTTTGTTTTCTGGCAAAGAAAAATCTCATGA
>JAPVCE010000029.1:3736547-3960904 GCA_029606265.1 Paecilomyces dactylethromorphus | reverse complement strand
TTTTTTTTTTTTTTTTTTTAAAACAGTTTCTGCATCAATGTACATACATACATCGAGCGCAACGCCCGTCGGGTAGCGGATAGAAAATTCCACATATGGTGGTCTATGATGCAGACCACAATGTTTCCCTTTAGACACGACCTTCCTAAGTCCTTAAGCATTTACGACCAGAACATCTGCCTGTAAAGAGATCCGTGAATTCTTATTATCAGTTAGTGTTACCTCCTTCGGTATGGCCGCTGCCCTCCCGCCTGAGAGCATAAGAACTGTCGTCCCCGCCATTCTAACCATACAATTTCAAGATTACTCCAGCGCAAAAACCAGACAGTTTACGATATTTAAGTGTTTTCGTCATTACTATACGCGCTCAGCTTTCATTGGAAGCTAGAAAAAGATCAAAATGTCTAGGAACAAAGGGGCTGCATGTTCACTCACTAAATCGATAATCTAATTACGGATTCGGATTGCCGTGCAGCACAGCTTGCCATATGGAAGAGATAGCAATGCCCACAAAAACCCGTAAAACACATTGATTCCTGCACGGCGTGACTTGCAGAGAGTCCATTACTTCGTCTTATCTCGTTAAATATTGATCTTACCATTTAAATTAACGATGGTTGAGGACCCAATTAGACATAGTGGGAATTCAGTTACTGGGATTCGCAATCATCTATTTGGATCCGATTCCAGGAAATTGGAATCAATGACCACTGTTTCATGATTCAAAAGCAGGCGCCTACCAAAAGACGAAAAAAAAATAATTCCCTACTGGACTCTTAATCCTTAATTATGGTTCCACCAAGGATCCTTCAAAATTTCGGATATGGTGGCTCTCTCTGCAGGGTTAAGTTTTGTCATCTTAGATATCACAGTCTTTGTCTCAGGGTCAAGGTTTGGGAAATCCTCCTCCTTCCAGTGGCTGAATCGCATGCCGGGATCTTCAGCCGTGGCATCTGATAATGTCATCAAAATATTGCACCATCTTTCATCGTTAATATGTGTTATCAACTCAGGCGAGACAGGGCCAAAGAACGTGATCAAACGGCCCAAGATCTCCAGCTCAGGTTCGATATCTGCTTCTTTTAGCTCTTCGAAGTCCGGGTGTAGAGTTTCCATGCCTGTTATCACATAGAGGCACTGTAGGCCATATTAAGCAGGTACGCTTTTTAATAGGGAATAGACCAACTTACAAGAAGTCCATATGAGAATACGTCTGACGGTTTACCAATACCCTGTCCTACTTGCGCCTCTGGACTGCGCCACATGATGTTTCCTATCCCAGCATCGAGGAGCTTTTCGCCTTCGAGTTCCAAAGAACAGTCTAGATCGGATAATGCGACTCTTTCTATTTTAAGCTGGCCTTCTTTGTTTGTACTACAGTCGATCATAATATTGTCAGGCTTTATATCTAGACATGAATTTGTCAGTGTAGCTTTTTGATAGAACAATATTTGGCTTTTGTTCAACCTAAGTGTATCCAGTGTTTAGCGTGAAGCGTCTTCACTGCCTGCCCGACTTCTCGTAATATGAACTTTCTTGCTTGGACCGAAAGATTTGAGTTGTTCTGTACTAGGGAAAGTAAATCATGCTCGAAGTATTCATACACAAGGACCAGCTCATTTTCGTTGATGTCGACATGAGTCCGAAGCTGGCTAGCGTACAGAAACTGACGTTTGAGGGTTATGGAGTGTTCGAATATTGACCTAGAAACAGGCTTTAAAACGAAGGGTCGACCCTCACAACTAAGATCTGTTACCGTCTGAGCAGTAAAAAGTTTAGAAATACTAGCAAGATTATTGCGACTTACTGTGCGAGGTAGATATTTAGTTCTTGTCTTCTTGGATGAGCTTTAAGTACCTTGTCGCGCACATAAACACGACCTGAGGTACCAACAAGTGTGGAGAATATCCTGCCTCTAATCCCTCTAAATCTGTAAAGATGGGAATATGAATAGAGTTTAGTTCTTAAAGGGTAGCTGTACAACATCTGTCATATTTGTCGCTGCTGAAGTCTAGAAGTGGCCATAATCTGCCCAAGTCATTAGCCTCTAGCACTGTTTACCGAAATGTACTTAGTTTTAGTAGTGCTAACTTACCGAAACAGCGCCAAGGCATCAAACTGCCTCTTATGGCTCACTTAACCCCACGACTTTTCCCCTAATACTTTCACCTTATCACTCTGACCCTCGAATACGGGAGGTGCAAGTGGAAATGCAAGGAGCAGTAATTTGCGGTGTTAATTTGACTGTCTCTCACATTTGTACTGTAGCAAGACTTCCTGGATGAGAGACCTGCGCTAGTCCTTGTCGGGACCGATCGGATTGCTACTATTCTACTGAGGATGACGCAACCGAGGTGGGACGGCCACGGGGACAATTCTCTGCTAGCGGCTATAAATATGGATGCTAACTCGAAGATGATACTGTTCCTATATGATGGGCTCCAGTAGTCATTCGATGTTCGATGGCCGTACCCGATAGCAACCCGCGAGGTATGAGTTTCATATTCTCCGCACCTATCCATTGCTTTAGATCAGTATATAACCCATTGACACTATTGTAGCGTGCTTTCAGTGCCGCAGACGTCGGATTGTGTGCGACGGAGGCACGCCAATCTGCCGTAAATGTATCAAAAAAGGTCTAGAATGCTCGGGCCCTAGTGGAATTCGTTTCTCTACGGGCGTAGCGAGTCGAGGGAAATTGAAAGGAAGCAAAGTTCCAGTTCTGAACGTCTCTGCTGAATCGATACATGATGAGGCATCATCAGTATCATCCTTACCGCCTATTAGGTGGAAAATGGAGCGGACAAAAGTCGTGAAGAGAACATCTAAGCGAGAGAAATCAAAAGGACCGGAGACTGCCCGAAGATTGAGTAATGCAGCTATGCAATCGTCGAACTTTCTGAGTCCGGTAACTACAAAATCTGACGAAGTGGAAACGGAAATATATGGCCAAAATGAAGAGGATCTCGACCATTATCTCACATTGATCTCTTGCGATGATTTAGATCAAGTGGCTCCACAGTCTAGTCAACAAAATGCTCTGGCTTGCACGCAGACGCTCAGACCATGGATTGCACCCTTACACCCCCGAGTTCGCGCTTTCTTCTCTCACTGTAAGGACAAATGATTTTAAAGAAATTGTTATATTTTCAGCCGAGTCTCACGCTAATACTCATCTTGCAGTCTCAGAAGCGATCGCTCCGGTTATGGTTCTCCTGGACATTTCAAATGGATATCGAGAGCTTATTTTACCCATGGCATGTGAAGATACAGTTCTACGACAGGCTGTTGGTGTTGTCGTTGCGCAGCATCTTAGTATGCAACAGCCTAATATGCAAGCGGCAGCAGACGTTTGGCGCACGTCTGTAATATCTCGATTACTACAAGACTCACAGCGGAACTCTCTTGACCGCGTCTTCAACGTGTCCACATGGGCTACATTGATCGTTCTTTTGGTAGGAGAAACGGTGACAGGAAGCTCGGAATATATCCAACTTCTCCGAATATTGATGAGCTTCTGCGAAAACATTAATCATGCAAACGCAACGCCGCTGGAGCGGTTTCTGGTGAGACAAACACATATGTAAGTTTGCATCAGCTAAGTTACACTCTGGTACTGTTTTATAACAAATTCTAGGTTTGAATTTATGGGATTTCCCTTTCTAGGACAAAGCCATGGAGTTTCCGCTCTGCGAAAACTTTGCTGTGAGCGTCTAGATTGGCTTGACCACGAACTCCCTCCCGAAAGCCAGTACAACAATCTCATACACATGGTGAAGCAGATCTTTCTCAAGGGTTCTGAGATCTATCTGCACCGAGCCAATACTAATGAAACCTCGTGGGAGTTACTTGAGGAGTTCCGACATTTAACCTTCCACGTCCAACCTGAGAGCATTGGTGCGCACACACTCGTATGGGCATGTTTTATTGCCGCGGCAGATAGCACGGATCCTTTTCATCGTGAGTACTTCAAAGATTATATGATTAGGGTGTACTCGCAGACCCTATTCCGCAATATTCCGGCTGCAGTTGAATCACTCCCGACGATCTGGCAGCACCAAGGAACAAGAAAATGGACAGAGGATATAACCAGCCTGTCACCAATTCTGATTATGTGAATGGTCCTCGAAATAGCGCCATCTCAGTTGAGGGAACTTGTATGAAAAGGGTGTACTAGCACACTGTAATTCTGGCGGAGTGGTTTCAACCTAATGTGTGGAGTTAAGGGAAATGGGATGCGAAATTAGGAGTATATTGGTTCAACCTATTCTGTTACTGAAGATACTTTGAATTCTCTGATGATTTATTTCAGGAGCTTTATCTATTCCATTTGATTTCTCTTTCAATACTTTGTTAATTTTGCTACCTGAATAATTTCATGAAGACTATTCCGAGCTACTGAGAGCCGTCCCAGACTGAATAAATACCAACAATGACCAGAATACTTCAAAGCCAAATAAGGGCAACAACAACCCAGGCCGTGAAGAACTAAATAATAGATCAGTAAGAGTCCCTAGGACAGTACTTCCTCCCTTACTGAAAATGTAGTGAGCTCCATAGATTGGAAATGACAAAATAACTAGATGTATATAATTAAAACAGACGGTAGAACTCCATCCTCCACAAAAATATCTAGACTCTATCTAGCTAATACAAATAAATAAATAAGACACTGATTCGTTTATTATATAATGTCCTGTTCAGGTAATCACCAGTAGAATCCTTAATGTTTAGAAGTAAGCAGGGCTAAAAACAAACCCTCTATTTCCTTTTAGCCCGTCTTGAGTTTGATATCTTTCACGATACCTCTGAAGCCCCTGGCGATAACGTGTCTACCGTCCCAGACGGGGTATATAACAACCGCAATCAAGGCGAAGAATTGCCATATGAGAGACACCGTCACCCAACCGGCGAAGAATGACTTGCCGAAGATGTAATCTCTGTGCAATGGCAAAGGCCAGAGCAGAATTGTAACTGTCCAGTTCACCACCAGAAAGATGGCTGAGATCTTCAGCCACTTCTTCACATGCCGCATGGTCTCCTCGTCGAAGGGATGAACTATTTGGTCCAATGGAATATCGTCGACTGCAGGGTGCACTATTTGTTCCGAAATCGGTACCGGTCCAGCCTCGAGTTTAGCCTCAGGCTTTTTGTTTTTATTGTCAATCTCGAGATGTGGTTCATTTACTTCCAGAGAGCTATTCTGGGGGGATTGTTGTGCCGTTGTGTCTTTCGATGTCTTGTCCACAATGAGATTGATTTTGAGAAACTCGCGCCAATCGAATCGCTGCGGCCAGGCAAGTGATATGATAACAGAGAGGACGAGAGGTCCAAATAGAGCGACTATTGAGCCCCAGAGAGAGGGCATCTGTTCGCTAGTGGTAGCGATGGTAAGGGCGCCATACCAACGTTTCGAAAGACCAAGCCAGACACCAAGTCCACCGGCTAAGCCAAGGATTGGCGATACCACAGCTGCAAGCTTCGTTTGCCGGGACCAAGTCAAGGTCAGGAGAAGCGGAAAGATTCCTGGACATGTAACGACAGGCAAAAAGTAGGTGGTCCAATTTCCTACTCACATGTCAGTAAAATAGTATCCAGTTTGGCAGTCTAACAATAACATAGGCTTACCATTTGCTCCGCTATAGTTCATCATCAATGTCCAACCAGCGATGAGAAATCCATAGACAATTACGCCCAGGTGACTGACTGTAAGGATCTGTCGATCTGAAGCGTTCGGCTTGAAGTACGTCTTGAAGAAGTCGAATGAGAGGATACTGCTGACGGCGATCATGGACGAGGAGACCGTACTGGTAACTGCCATGAAAGTGAGGACCAAAAAAGCCCTAGTAGCACCATCGCCAAGTAAAGATTTTAAGACATAAGGTAAAACAAGCCCATTCCCGACGTCGGTGTCGCTTAGGATTTCGGGGTAGGTTATGAATGCTGGAGTGTGCTCAATTGCCCGGCAAGATAACCCAATCACAGTGCCGATGGTCCATGGTACAGCAATGATGGCGATGGAAGCAAGGTTGTAACCTGGTACCGTGGCAGAGACTTCAGAGGCGAAGCTCTTCTGCCAAAACGCAGTATCCTGAGAGAGGAAGGTCAGCCAGAATTATTACTAAGACCAGAAAGATTACAGCCATACCATGACGACTAACGCAAGATTGCCGATCCTCAAAACAACACCCCAGATAATTGCACTGTGAGACTTGAAGCTTAGAAGTGAGCCTTTGTAGTTCCCATCGATGTGGACGTCCAGTGCTTTCACTTTGTCGTAAAGACCGTAGATACCCCCAATGTGTTCGTTTGTGAGAACAGATAACGTGAAGAAGATCAAGAGGATGAGAGCAATGGTAGTGTGGAAGAAGTCAGTCAGGAAAGTTGCTTTCAAACCGCCTACTGCGGTATACAGCATGACTGATTGGGAGGTTAGTGGAACGAGTCAAGTTACGCCACTACTTGATCACTTACCTCCTACTGGGATCAGAAACGCGGCTGCTACAGGATGCATACCACTATTCGCAGTCATAATCAGTATGGAATATTTTGAGGGTGATCTCTGCGCGATACTTACGTGATTCCCTGGAAAAGCAGCATACCAGTCAAAATCATAGACCCGCATCCGAAGAAGTTGTTTATCAAGTTGAGCAGGATGAAGACTATATGGCCTATATTTCCATAACGTTTCCGTATGAACTCCATGGATGTATGGGCATGTGGCACTCTCAACTTCGCGATAATGCCCATGAAGGCCATTAGGGCAATCTGACAGCTGAGTCCGCTTGCATACCACACTGGAGCTGCAACACCCCACCAATAGGCATATGTGCAGGCATACACCGTCTCGTCAATCCACATCCAACTGGAGAAGACGGCAGACGCAGTAAGACCTATACCAACTGATCGGTTGGCAACCATAAACCTGAAATGATTCAAGATGTCAGATTCATTCCCTAAACTGCACATGCTGGATTTCGTACGAACATTTCAGAATGCTCCGTATCCTCTCGTAAGTAGCGTTTCTGGATATGTACTGCGATGAGAATAACGAGGGCAAAGGCAACAGCGAGCCCGATGAGCATGCCATAGCCAGTGCCTTGACTGAGAAGAATGTCAGATGCAGCCATAATGAATACCACCGCTCCAACTTTGCCCTATTTCTGAGGATAGCAGGTGATGCATGGCTCTCAGAACATGGCGCGTCCTTGTCTTTTCATATCTTTTTGCTGATGGACCCACGAATGCATAACGCGACGTCCACAAAGAATCACCTCATGGTTTTGAAGTTAAAATTTCCCGAGAGGGTTGGCCAAACAAACGGATCGGAAAACGAGTGAACATCTACTACTAAACTACCCAGTTCGGGTGGAAATGCCATTCCATGCCAGACCAAGGACTACGTGAGCGATTGCAGAGCTACACTGGTTGAAACAAAGCTTATTTTAACATTTATGCACGTGGCGGTAACTTAATAGTAATGGCATGAGAAACTTTCCTAAATTTCCTAGTCGGGAAGGAAAAGAGAGAAAATTCGACATCTCTAAGTATTGCGTGCTTTAAATAAGCTATGACTCTAGTTTAGTCGTAACCCGAGCGTTCAGAGGACGATGAGAACCCACACCGCGATGTCGCAATGGACGAATCCTCCTTTTGCAATACAATAATTATCATACCTTATTGTGAATCCTATCCAATAATTTCTCTGTCTGCCTAGGACCTCGGATATTCTTGATGTCGGATCGAGTCTCTGCTGCACAATCCTGTCCCGGCGCCTTGGGAGTGACTGATACGAGTTTCAAACTTTCGGTGTGAAGCCGACTGCTAGGGCGTAAATCGGGATGAAGTGACGAATTTTAACTTTCTAGATGTTCCTAGAAGGCGCTCATTTTACGCGAATGTTCTGATTCCTGCTAGATAATAGTATTTTTCTGGCAGAGAAGGGCAACCGTGGTGTAGTGTAGTATTAGTAGTTAATTCCTGGGCGATGAGGCACCCCGCGTGGCAGCCTCAGGCAAACAGCCGACGTCATCCCGCACTGGTTACCCCAAACGCTCAAAGCTCCATTCGTTGTCCAAACAAAATACAATCCTGGGGGATTATTTTGTCGCTATCGCGCCTCCCAACTTTATCCCAGGACCCAGGATGGCCTCGTACGTGTTTTCTCCTCCTCCCGCTTCTCCATCAAATGGAGGAGATCTTGAAAGATGGACAAGGTCATCACTAACATATTCTTCACAGGAATATCCTGCAGCTGCCGTTTCGGCGCACCCATACCGTATCCCTCTCGGACGCTATCACACAATATATATCTTCCAAGTATGATCAGAGACCTGATATGTTCGCTGAAGACCTGATGATCCTGGATCGATTGCGCTCTGAGGCCGTCAATGTCCAGGAGCCCCACGTCAGCGGCATCAGCCGGCTGGTCACCTATGCGGCCCAGCTGAAATGGCTGGGCGGCAAATTTCCGATCGACGTAAGATAACAGAGAAACGGTGCCTTGATGAGAATACGAGGTGGCGTATGTGCGAATGAGATGTTGACTTCGAATCCGTTGTAATAGGTTGGTGTGGACTTTTCGTGGTATCCGGCATTTGGATTCAATACGTCAAGACCGGGTGAGTCCCGATCGGTGGAAGCGCGTGAGGAGAAAATGAGGGAATCTTGAACTGATCTGTAGAGGAATGTAGTCTCGCAAAATAATCTACGTTTCGAGCTCGCGAACGTTTTGTTCAACCTTGCCGCGCTTTATTCACAGCTCGCCTACTCCTTGAATCGAACGACTTCCGATGGGCTGAAACAGGCATGTAACTACTTCTGCCAGGCTGCTGGTGTCATAGAACATCTACGTATCGACATAATTCCCGAATTGCGAGCCTCCCCGCCAGAGGATATGGACGAGATGACGTTGCAGAGTTTGGAACAGCTCATGCTAGCGCAGGCACAGGAATGTTTCTGGCAGAAAGCAGTGAAGGACGGACTGAAAGATGCATCGATTGCTCGGCTGGCTGCCAAGGTGTCTGATTTCTATGCTGAGGCAGGTGATTATGCGATCAAATCGAATGCTATTAGCACGGACTGGATTCACCATATGACCGCCAAGCATCATCACTTTGCAGCCGCGGCTCAGTATCGACAATCTCTGGACTGTTTAGACAAGCGTAAATATGGCGAGGAAGTTGCCCGATTGCGCGACAGTTTGACATGTGTCAATGAGGCTCTCAAGGAGGCTCGCTGGATAAATCGAGTCGTCCTGCGTGATTTGAACGGGCTTAAAAGTCGTGTCGCGGAGGATCTGAAGAGAGCGGAGAAAGACAACGACATGATTTACCTGCAACCGGTTCCACCGAAGTCGGAACTCAAGACCATTGACCGTGCATCCATGGTCGCCTCCAAGGCACCGCAGCAGGTTACTGACGCTATTTCCATGCTTGGAGAAAAAGGGCCACTGGGCCAGCCACTACTTGCTAAACTAGTTCCATATGCGGTTCACGTCGCGGCCAGTATCTATTCAGACCGCCGCGACCGATTAATCAATGAGAAGATTGTGGGGGAGTTGGAATCAATGACGGATAAGCTACGAGAGTAAGTGTTCTATTGCAACCTTTTACATCCTGAGGTTCATTCTCACGCCTTCTTCTATAGTCTCCTGCAATCGTTGAACCTTCCTGGTTCTCTACAAGCACTAGAAAAGCCTCTAGGTCTGCCACCCGCTCTGGTATCGCATGCCGAAGAGCTGCGCCAGCAGGATGGATTGAACCGCCTGCGGCGGTCTCTGGCCGATATAGAGAACGTCAAAGCAAATGACCGCGCCGTCTATAATGAGGGCATCGAATTTTTATCCGCGGAGAAGACTGAGGACGATGCAGCACGTACTAAGTACGGCACAGATCGCTGGACCAGGCCACCGTCAGAGGTCGCGGGCCAGAAAGTCTACACGACGGCGAACGAGATAGACGGATATTTCAAATCGGCACAGAGCAGTGACGACCTCATCCAGGGCAAACTGAGGGATTCGGAGGCAGTCTTGAGAGTGCTCACAGGAACAAATAGGGATTTAGAAGCATATGTCCCCAGCAGCCGGAGAGCAGAGGTCACGCCCCAGGTGGAGCAGGAATCCAGCCGACTGAGGAGCTGTTTGAACGAGGTCAGTCGTCTAGAGAATAGGAGGAAGCGAAAGATCCAAGCCTTGAAGGACAAGGCTAGATCTGACGATATCAGTATGTTTCAAACTTGTTGCGTCACCCGCCTCAGCTGCTGACACACATTCCAGATCAAGCATTGCTTAAGGAAACTGCTCGCCTCGAACGGGAGTTCCCCATGCAGCCTATCGAAGCTAGTCAATTCGAGGCCCTGTTCGAAGAGAGACTCCATCTCTACGACTCCGATCTCCAGATGCTGGAACAGGAGCAAAATGACCAAGATCAGATCGCCGCTCAAGTGCGCGAGGCTAACCGGGCATTCGCAAAGGCTCGGAAAGGTGACTCCTCGACTAAGGACCGAGAAAAGGCCCTTCAGGATTTGGAAAATGGCTATTTGAAGTATAAGGAGATCGTGTCCAACATCGAGGTTGGAAGGAAATTCTACAATGATCTAGCCAAGATTGTAGGACGATTCAGAGAGGATTGCAAGGCCTTCGTCCACCAGCGGAGAATGGAAGCAAGCCAGTTGGAATCGTACGTGACATGCGTTTTTCTCTACAACTCCCCGCCAAAACTTGTCCTACTGACCACGTTTCTAGTGACATTACCAACGCAGCAGCAATGGCCTCTCTGAACATATCCCAACCCCATCTCCGCCCTCAACACCAACAACCAACAAATCACCATCCGTCGCCTTACATCCAGCCTCCTCCTGAACCCCAACTCCAGCAACAATCCACACCGCAGCCGCAACCGCAACTGCAGAATCTCCCCTCTCGACCTCCTGTAACAGGGGAACCTCTAACGGCGCCACAGCCGACCCGCGCATCTGTCGTTCCTCCCACCGTCACATCAGCGGGGATCTGGTCTCCTGAAATGGGGATCCGATTCGGTGGACCTGCTCCGCCGGCATCGGCACCAGCATCGGCACAGCCTCAGGGACAAGGAAACGTGCAGATGCAAGGGAAATGGGATCCGAGTCGGGGAGTGCGGTTTGCATGATTTTTTTTCTGTCTGTTTCATTGGGATTGCATAAAAGCAGGATATCTTCCCTTTTTTTCTTTAGGTTTGAATAAAGTTCCGGTTTTATGAGTTGCCGGGTTCGCTCTAAAGTTTCTAAAGCGCATGAGGTGGTCTAAAGAATGAGGAGAAGGGAAAGAAAGCATTATATAAGACATGATACACGCTCGATACCAACTTGATTTATGCTTGATTTGCATTAGTCCTGTTGTTCTTCTTTACATATCTTGTCCTGTCTCTGTACATACAGATAGTGATATCCGAAGAGCAAATATGCTCGAGTATCTTCAGCTATATACGTGATGGTGGGATTGGTATTATGTATAAATTATGTGTAAGGTGGAGGGTCATGTATCTTCGTCTTTCCATCAATAGTCTAGAGTGGAACATTGCTCGTGAGATGACGCTAATAAGTCGTCCGGAAGGGGGGAGTAGTTTGGGTATATCGGATGATTTTGGAGTCATGTCTCACGCTTTTCTAACGTGAGTTTTCTTATTGTCCCCAGTGCCCTGCAACGAGATCGCGAAGAGGCATGTAGCGCTTGCTTTGCAGATAGCTGATTCCTAGGAGCTTCTCTTTAGGGGTTGTGGGATTCATTCGTCTCGACGAACATACCCAGCCAATGTAGACCCAAATAAAACTTCTGTCCGCTAGGCAAGTGCTGCACGAACAGATTAGAATATCGATTACCGAGTCCATTCAACTGAAGTTTTGCCGAATATGAACGAGCATTATGCGGTTTCGGGATTATCCCCAGAGCTCATGACAGTATCATCGTTCTGTACATGATCATCACCAGGGCTAGGGAGTATATCATTACCACCTTCAATGGTCCCAAGGAAAAAGTCAAGTTCACTCGGGCCTCCAAGGGAGTTTTGTTCGTTCTCTGCCAATTGCTCCAGCAAACTGAGGAAGGGATCTTTCTCAGCAGACCCATTGTCGCTGCCAGTAGTCCCATGTGAACCACTGGCTTGTGAGATCCCACCGGGTGTTAGCGCCGTTATTCCTGTAGAAGTGCCATCTGGGGCAGGGGCAGGCTGTGCGTGAATTGCATCGAATGGGAAGGTAGCGTATTGTGGATTTGTTGGCGGGGTAGCTGCAATATTAAGTAATGTGTCAGACAGTGACACTGGTGGGGATAGACCAAAAGCTGATGACGTAAAAGAGTTTTGCATTCCGGATAAATCCTCAAGGACAGGGAAAGCGTTGATATCTACAGTCGAAGATGAGACATGAGAAAGTTGCTGAAAGGTCTGTAAGAAAGGTGATTGAGAATTCACTCCCGGGGACGATGTTGCAGGAATGAGATCCTTTGTTAGTTGCTGCATGTCACGGTGACCTAGTCCTGTAGTCTGCGAAGACTGCGAAGACAACGTCGAGGGAGGCATTGCAAAATTTTGCCGTTGCATTTGGTGAGAAGGGGCTTGCGAAAGACGAGAAGATGTCATCCCGATCTGGTTGAGATAGAGATTGTGCACATCCAGGGAGTGCAGGGGTACACTAATGTGAGTCAGTCGTAGAAGAGAAAGCAACGGAAAATCAAGTACGCCATACCTCTCACGGAATTCCGCGACAGAGTCGATGAGCCTCATATGAGACCCTTCGACAGCAAGACCGGGATAGCGATCGAAGAAATCCTCAAGATGGAAAACAGGTGAGAAGCGCATGGAGCTCGTCGCCAGCGTTCTCACCAATTCAGCATGACAAGTATAGATGTTTTGAAGCAACTCTCTTTGGTGTTGTATTCCAGCCCAAATATTTCTAAGCCACGACAACTGTTGCATTTCCCTGGCAAGGAAACCGGCGCTCGAGGAGAATACCTCCCCTTCCTGTCCCTTATAATGCACACCATGGACGTGTACTGTCCCAGCAGTGCAGACACAATATCCCATGAAGGCTGGCCATTCAATAAGAGGAGAGTTCCTACCGAGTTCAACAAGCTCAGCAATAGCGTTTGAGTGCGAAAAGCACAAATTTGTGGCTCCTATTTGCCAGGACTGATGTTGTCCAGTTCCGCGGAGCTCCAGAAGGTCCATCGGTAGAAAAGGTCTGTATATTAAGCAATGCACCAGGTGATAAATGAGCTTACTCAAGAGCAGTGTCGTGCTCTCTGGGTGACTGAACAGAGAATCCACAGATGAAAACACGTCTTGTGTTCCTGTTGCCCAGATATCGAGCTCTTGACGGATCTTGGAGAGGTTTGATAGAGAGTGCCAAGGGAAATGTGAGTCTCCCTTCACTCCTCCAGCTGCTAGATACTGGTGGGTTACGCCCAAAATCCGGGTGATGTCGATTAATGAAGCAGTAGCTCCTTGACTCTTGCGGCGCGGATCAGATGAATAATGGAGATTGGGTCCATTATTAAACATCTCCCCTTCTGCATGTATCCCACTTCCAGGAGGTGTCCAAGAAGGTAAGCGAAGGGAAATGGAAGGATCAGAAATCAGACATGGCCGTTTTGACCCGCATGCCGCAAATTTATCTAGTATATAACAAGCCCAAAATAGTCGTCGGCGCATTTCTCGATCGGAGGGCGACAAATTAGCTTTTGATGGTGTCTCTCTGTGCAAGTCTAAAGCGATTGCAACAGTAGTAGAATTGGCTTTCATAATAATCAACTACCGTCACTGTCAAGGTCTGTGAGGGAAGATCAATCTTACATAGAGTCATATATGCTTTCTTACTCAGACCATGCGCAAAGAAGCTCAGAGAAAGCAACAGTAGAGTCTGAAGAGTTTCAATAGAAGGATTATCGGTGTCCACAGCTCTTTTTGCCTGCAGAGCGTACTCTAACCCAGAACGCAGAGACGGTTCCGCATAGCTAAGTCATTAAAAGTGAGCAATCATGGCTCCTTCTAAAGAGAGCATATCTACGAACCTTAAGGTTATAGCATGAATTGCCATTGACAAAGGAGTAGGTAATCTGCCAAGTTTGTGTCTTTGCCGTGTGTCCATCTCATCAAGGATATAATATGGTTTGCCATGGATCCGCGAGAAAAATGTATTCAACACTGCGTCTGGGAGTGACGGGGGTTGTAGTTCTCGCGTAGGCGCCAAAGATGCGCCATAGCGACCGTTCGCACTGTGGGAAGGCGCATTGGTTTTTGTCTGAAGTGTTGCAGACGATTGTTGACTATCCGTGTGAGAAAAAGCAGTCACAACGGAGTTGGCAGTGCCATTTTGTGTGCCAGAGTCATCGGCAAGGCTGCATTCATCTGCAGTCCCCTTGACGGGCGATACTGGAGACGCAGGGGTTCTCTCTTCTTGGAGGCGCTTTTCCAGGCCATCCACTCGTTTCAAAAGCGCTTCTAGGACGTCTGTTTTAGGACCTCGCTTCTTAGGGGTTGCATCTTCCGGTTAGTTAGTCATCTGGAGGTCCATAGAAGTTGCAATCCCGTGTTTTCCACATAAACAGCCGAGAACGCGGAAAGAGAGAACTACCGTATACACAAGGGCATTGAAACACTTTGCAGGCTTCACAACTTGGGCGCAAACGGTTGCATTTGATCTGTAGATTCCCAGATGCTTAGTCAGAGAAACTGGATACGGGACACTGCATTGAAACAGAACGATCAAATACGCCCGACATGTAATAGTCACACGCTACGGACCTTTCTTTTCCGACAAGACTTGCAGTTCATCGCCTCGCGAGGCTCGGACGTCACTCGCCGCGGAGCCAGGCGGTCGATGCTGACCTGTGGACGCGACATGCTTCACAAGGAAACACCGCTGTCACATTGGCACTTATATGAGGGTAAAGCTGGCCCAGGGGGACCAAGCCGGAGAGGTGGTACGAGAACCCCCTAAAGGCAAATAAGTTGCGCATCTCACGGTCACAAGTTGCAAGGAGGGCAATGGCTCGCATATATGCCGAGCAGAGACACAACAGACACAATCAGTCTAGAGGGGAAGATGGAGCACATGGTCGTGGCGTTGTGCGGCCTGGGGCAACCCGTGCAGCACGCACGATCTTTTTTCTACTGCCCTAAGGAGAGAGAAACCTTGGAAGCCAAGGAGAAACCTCGGACTCAGAAGACCAACGGCGACAGGGGATGGCCTCAACGGACCAGTCCACGAGCGATAATGGAGGAACTGCGCCGTCCCCGGTCGGAGGACCTGCCGAGTCGGGGGGTTCAGAATGCGGGGGAATCGAGAATTAGAAACCTGAGCAAGGGCTTCGGCGATGATGGCTCCGATGGGGCTGCAGAAGTTACACGACAGTGGAGATTCGCGAGCAATTAGTCTATGAGACTAGTGCGGAGATAAAGGCCTGGCTAAAAGAACTTCGGCAGAAAGGTCAGATCTGGACGTTACACTCATGGGGGAAAGGGACCCTACCAGCGCATAACCGAGGTCGGTGAATAATAATACCTCAGGTTAACTAACGAGCCCGCTTACCTAGAGAAGTTAATTTAATCGATATCGAGCCAGGAGTACTGCACTTCTCATTTGCTGAGATTCTCTCTTAAACCAGGTCTCGATCTGTAAGCACGAGGCTCGAGCGTAGCTTTGCGGTTAAAAGCATCTGGTCCCAGGCTAAATCAGCCAACCGACGCCCTCCCCATCGGCATAACGATGCCGGAAAACCATGTTCAGAAGTAGAGAATCTAAACTCAGTGCAAGGGTAGAGTACACCGCTAAAGCACATGCATGTATCACCGTCCAAGAGTGTGTAGATAAAACCGCGCTGGCGCAGCTTGTGGGCAACCCCTCCTGCAGTTCCTCGTCATGAGATCGCAACAGCAGACCCGACACACTAGGCCAGGGTAGTGAAGACTGCCAAACTATTTCGATGACCGACTGATAAATAATCTATATGTTCGAATTCATGCTATTCCAAGAAGGTAAAGATCAAAACAGGATGTGATCAGCTGAGAGAGAACGCTCAGAAATAACGACGTGCAACGTTTCCAGTTCAGACATCCAACTATACACACTTGACCATTCACCAATCTAGGCAGGTAGAAAAGGCGTCATGAACGCTACAGGGCAGAATGTAAGTATTCCAGGAAGGAACCGCAACACCATAAGAGACCCAACCTCACTGAGCCAAAGTAGATCCGAACCGAACAAAGAAAACTTGATGATCTATATAAAACAGTTGGTTGTCCTCTCCAGGTTAGATAACAGGAGATCTATAATTGATGGGAAACCCTAATATAGACCACGACTTGATGCCATGCGTACGAAGTCGAATGGGACGTTCTGGCCAACCAGCAAACGCAGTGTCTCCACCGTCGTCCAGGCATTCACGTCGTCCATCCCGTATGCGGTCCAACCAGCGCTAGAAGCCACTGCGATCGGATCCCCTTTTCGCGGACCGATGGTCAAGTCCAGATATACCTTGCCTCGGGTCGACAGGGGTGATGAGCGGCCATTTGAGCTGTAATGTCGCAATAGCGGCTGAACGAGGAGAGATTTCTCTGGCGGCAAAGCTGAGACAATAACAAATGGCTGTCCGACTAGTTTGACTGATTGGATAGAAGTAAATGGCTCTAAGCCTTGGGATAAAGGACCGGTGGCTTTGAAGCCTACGGTATGGATTGTGCCGATATCGAGACTCCGCAGAGCGAAAATCGCAGCAGATGCGTCACTCTGGGAACTTGAGATGACGATCGCGGCACGGCCTCGATAAGCAGAAGGAACATAATCTCGTGTTAGAGTAGCGCGGATGCCTTTCCACGTTGCATTCTCTCCAACAAATTTGTGGTGTCCATCCATGTTGTCCACTGTGATTGTATCAATCAGACCAATTGCGTGCGCAGCGTCACTCGTCGAGGGGATATATGAAGCAGAGCTTGAGAGTGGCGGGTTCACGTATGCACCGCCAAAACCTGGTTGCATCATAATCGCTTCGATCGACTCCTTGGGTCCTCGGTCAATCAACTTGAAACTGTGCGGTAGACTGAGTTCATTGAAACATTTCTCAATGAACATAGTCTGAGGTGTTGCACGAAACGAACCGATAGCGTACATGTCACGCTTAGGCAATTGCCCCATTATGTGAAGCGCTTCATTGATCTCAGCTGCAGTTAACTGGCCGGGAGCCGCGATCATAGGCAGCAGAGGATGCGTGATTGGTGAGAAAACCGTATTGAGCGCGCGGGAGAGTTGGCCCATCTGTCCCATATTAACAGCAGACAGCAACGGATACGAATGATTAGCTTTGATGGTAGACCGGAAAAATTCCAGCTCATAGTTTTCCTCAATCGTGTTCACCATCGCTATCATCTTCACGATACCTGCGTATCTAGCACCTTCCATGAACAGACGTTGCGCATCCGGGGAGGTCCATTTCCAGGTACCAGAAAAGTCGTGGAAGGCGGACATGATGATACTATTGCCTTTCTTCTCCGCAAGACGTCTTCTGATCTCCTCTGGCAGCCACAGCTCAACGTCAATATATTCTATGCCCCATTGAAGGGCTCGACTCAAATACTTGTAAAACAGACCGGGATCATCCATCGGAAATTTACCGTTCTCTTTTGTACATCTTGTCGTGAAGATTATAGGTAGCTCTGTCCGCTGGCGCAGCAACATGACCTGCTCCCCGACATATTTCAAACTGGGAATCTGACGATAAGAGCCGTCCGGTAAGGGTTCCTGCAGTAGATCAACTCTTATTTCGACAGCATCTGACCCTACTGATAGGATGTCAAGATTAGACAGAGCTGCACGGACATCAGGAAAGGTAGTCGAGATGAAATTCGTTCGATTCTTCGTGGCCAAGTCTTCGTGCGGCCTCGTCTGTCCTAGTATCAGGGCTAGGAACCGGGCCAGATACCGTCGGAAGAAAGCACTCTTCGAATAAAGGAATTCATAATGGCAGCGCTCCGTGAGATTTTCATCTGGGAAACCTCCATCGTCCAGGCAGTGTGTGTTGATCAAGATGAAGCTGGACTTCGTGCATTCCTGCAGATCTTTTTCAAGGTCAGCGGACCGAATACCTACTACAACTGCATCACTGGCCCCTGATAGATGTGACAATGATGTTGTTGTCGTCCACGCCTTTCCCAAGACTTCTGATACGGCTTGGACAATATCCTCATGTCCAGGCTCAAATACAATCACGACGGTTCTTGATGCTTCGGGTGCAGCATTTGGACCATCAAATGAGATAGTCTTCCCCGGAGATTGATAACCCTTTTGCAGTGTAGTCGCCATCGGCTGATGGGGAACACTCTGCATCGTTGGAGGGTGTGGTCGTCAGTTTCCCATAACTGAGAAACACCACTGTTGGATATGTTCAAAGTCTGTTTCTGAACACAGAACAAAAAGATGGGCAGTATTCAGCAAGAGCAGCGCCCATAACCGTCAAGGAATAAAGAGAAAGCGTGATCAATATGGTTAGTGACACCTAACCGACAGCAAAACTCACGCGACACCCCGTTGCCTAATGTTTAGGATGTCTCGATGAGTTTGTTAATAACAGAACAGGACGGGAAATAGATAGGATAAATGGTAGTGATGAGTACAGAACGGGGTATAGAAGGACTCTTGCACTGGCCACGAATCAATTGGCCAGGTAGGTATGTCTGGGTGATAAGGCAATGGATAATCAAAACCGCAATCGTAAGGATTTGATCTGCGGCTTAGGTCGGGGATCGCCTTGACAGGACTAAAGCCATTTAGGCGGAATCTGGAGACCGTAGAACCATTGAGATGACTTGGACCGGAAGATCAGTGGCTGTTCTTCCGATGATGACTGGGATAATGCGATAGTAACAACACAGGGATAAGCTCTATCCGAAGGATTGAGAGTCCAAACGCGGGGAATCGGGGGCGCCTGGATTTCCCGATGCTGGAGTTGGAGACGGGGAAAGGTGGGATTTGGGCGGCGAATTCCCCGGGCCCCAGAACAGACGGGGCTTCGTTTGGTCGGCAAGGGATCGCATTTCTCCGCCAATCGTAGTCCATATTTGATGGCTGATTGCGAGTCTCCGGATGGCAATTTCTGATTCTTTCACAGCTTGTTACTGTTTCTATCTACTATTCTAGAAACAGTTTCAAGCATATTTCTATCTGATGTGCGGTTGGTGGGTGGATGCCCGCAACGTGAAGGATCAGCATCAACATCACTGGACGCCATACTATTTGTCCCTTTACTCTAATGAAGAAAAACAAAGGGAAGTATACCTCTGTATCGTGGACTGAAATCACTGTTTCAGGTCTTTTATATCTTCCAATCGGATGAAATGCATTATCCTCCAGTAGGAAACCAAAGTACAGATTCCGGCTAGAGATCTAGGTAATGGCAAATGCCGACGGCAACTAACCAACCCAATGAGATGATCTTATATTGCTATTGCTACAGCGCACTTCTCCGTCCATTTCCAATCCAATCTATTTACAAAGGCGGGGTATCAGCAAACAGATTGGTCGTCGGGCTGCGCTTGCGTCAGTGATTGAGTTCCTCTCTCTTTATAGGGGGAAACTACTTCTTCCTTACCTATTACCATATCTCTCTCCAGCAACCTCCGCATTTTCAGCTGCAGTCCTAATCTGCGCATTCTCTTCCGGCGTCAATGTAATACTTAACGCCTTCAGATTCAGATCAATGTTCTCGGTCTTCGTTGTGCCTGGGATGGGAATAATATCCTCTCCCTGGGCCATGAGCCACGCGAGCGTCAATGAACTGACATGGACTCCCTTCTTGTTGGCGATCTCATTGAGAATATCCAGGAGCTTGAGATTCTTGTGGAAATTCTCCTTAGAGAACCGGGGGAGCAGTCGTCGGAAATCATCTTCGGGGAAGTCGTCTAGAGACTTGAATTGGCCTCCCAGGAATCCACGACAGAGAGGAGAGTACGCGACGACAGCAACACCAAGCTCACGACATGTCTCAAGGAGCTTGGTTCGGGGACTCTCAATATCTAAAGTGTAGGGGCTGTATTCCATCTGAACGGCCGAAATATGGTGTACTTTGCATCTGCAGACCGTAAGATTCAGCACATACGCTTCTCAAGCTGATCGCAAGTAGGGAATGAATCCACTCACGCCCGACGAAGCGTCTGAGCAGAACACTCCGATAATCCTAAATACCGAATTTTCCCTTCCTTCTTCAGCTCCGCCATAGCCTGGACCGTCTTCTCAATCGGCGTGACTTTATCCATACGATGACAGTAGTAGAGGTCAATAGTCTTAATTCCCAACCTCTTCAGACTGCGATCGCACGCCTCCTTAACATATTCCGGATCACCCCTCAGAATCGCATTCCCGTCCTTATCTGTCGTGACCGCGAACTTTGTCGCGAGGAAGATCTCATCCCTCTTACCGGATCTAGCGAACCATTTTCCGAGCAACTCCTCGCTGTCGCCGTAAAGGTCAGAGCTATCCCAGTTTGTGAGACCGGTTGAGTATATGTAATCTAGCAATTTGAGACGCTCTTCGTCCGGTTTCGGCTTTCCGTAGAAGGCGGACAGGCCCATGGAGCCCCATCCCAGAGCGACGACCTGCGGGCCATCCTTGCCTAGTTGGCGAGTTGGTAGTTTTGGAACCATTGCGACCAGTGCGTTCGATTCGATTTTAGTTGTGAAGATGGATCGGATACAACTTCAGAACGGACGGTGTGCTGAATGAACCTACTGCCTACCTCCAAATATATATATCCCGTCGCCTGCGGGGCAATCTAGCCCCTCTATCTCTTTCTGTATGAAGCCTCTCTACTGACTGGCTATAATTGACAGATCCCCCTCCACATACTAACCACATAGAGCACTTGAAGCAGACCTTGGGAGTCCTAATAAGACTAGGCGATCCCATCTACGCGGCTTTAAGCGGCTTTAAATGTGAAGACTGATCGTTATTTGTCCTTTCATTGCGGAGACATTTTGGTGCGACGGCTATCGTTATCTCCGTTCGCAAAGTCCGAAGTTCTACAATATATACTGGTTCGTCCCTGTGACTTTGTTAGTATGTGGATGTAGTCCATGAATATAGAGCTGAGGTGGCTGCCTACTATGCTAAGAATATATCTCCAAATCTTAAAGCTATTCAGAGTTATTTTATTTATTATTTCTGCCCTGGGATCTGACACGATACTCCTTATATATTATAGATCCCCCTCTATCTTACCAGCAAAGTTAACAGAGGGGAACCAGTAATTTGAGGACATTCGTTAATTCTTCAAGAGGAGATAAAGTGGACGAAAAGGGCGAATATGCCATGTTTTTAAACACTACAGACTAAATTCTAACCGTAGGATCTATATCTACTGCATGCGCCCACTACAACAGAACTATCCAGTAAAGATTGTTAACACAAGTCAAAGAAATGCCATAGGACGCAGAGTGGATTGGGGAATATACGCCGGACATCACAATCGTACTCCTATCTAGAATGATGGACACGCAAAATGGGGGTAATTGGGTACGCTGGTGAAGCGTGCAGCAAGGATACTCGAGGGGTAGAGACTCATTATGTCACAGATATGCACAAGAGGGTCTCGCAGACATGACTCGCAAATGGACAGACAAGAAACTCTCGGGTATTAAACATAAACTGGAGAATTTGACGCCAAACATTCAGCGAGTGCTAACAAATTTCCAAGAAACAGCAAGGACATGAGACAAATTCAAGCGAAACAAGATCCACGAGAGAACAATATCAGAACCAGACTTCTTGGTAACTGATCTTGCATCTCAAGTACCTGTCAGTACAGGCTGTCAACCGCAGTATGTACTTTTGCCCACGTAACAACCAATTTGCACCTAGTCTCATCCCGTGTATCGGAGACGAGGAACACCATTCAAGCAATAAAAACAAATCAGAATACAGATAAGAAGCTAGGCAACAATTGCAAGCACAATTCCGTTATTTGCATGCAATCCAACAAAAATATTCTAGGGAGCGAAAGTCGGAGACTCATGGCAGCAGACACGCATAACCAGAGGGTGAGCTTGGGGCTTTCACTAGCAAAATGGGCGCTGATCCAGCAGCCCTCGTCCTTGCGCGCTGTAGTCATAATTGCATCACTGTCGGAGATCGGGAAAAATTACTGAAGGATAAAATCGACTGAAAATACACCGAGATCTGAAAGGCTCAGGGGCCCTGCCCCATGAAGCAAAAGATGGCGATGTATGCTCGTCTGTAGAGAAACAATCTTCCCTATTCGGGCTCGATGATCGATGTTCGGGACATTAGAGGTTTTATGAATAAAGAAAAAACTTCAGCTCAAAATTTCAGAGGAACCTCCAAGGTAAACACTGAGTTCCTGCCCCATTCGTGGCGCCCAGTAGAGAAGCGCGATTACGTGTCTTAGGCGACTCAAGGGGGAGATATCGACAAGCCGTTCATAAGTTTAGGAAGTGGCTTCCGACGGGCATTGTTTGTCGTCTTCGTTATACGGGGCTGCCCGTGGACCATTCGCGGCTCCTTCATCAAAGAGACATCAAGTTTCGCAGGAGCTACAGGTTTAAATTAGTTAGCATTCTCATAATGAACTCGAAAGTCGACAAGAGTATGGTCATTACCTCTGATAACAATATTTCTGTAATCACCGGAAAGGTTCTGCTGACTTCTTGTTGACGGGAAAGATGTCGCAGCAGCCGATCGCCACAGATGGTTTGAGGTGTCCGAGAGGAAGTCGGTCACCATACGGCCAGAGAAGATGGATGCCCGGCCACGATTACGTTTTGAGAGGATAATCTCATCGAACAAGCTGATCTTCGGATCCTTCGCCTTTGGCTTCACTCTTTCACGTTCGCTTATAAATTCGTTGAAGCCTTCTCTGTATGAGCAACTGCTTCCTGAGACGTAAAAGGGGTGCGATAGAGGTGGCAACTTACTTTGTGTCTGCTGCAGTACAGCCATGTAGTCCGCATGCTCGTGGGGTAAGCTCTTGAGGAAAGCTTCCATGTTGAAACTATAAGTTAGACCAGATTTCTTTTTGTCGCCAACAGCAGGCATGAGGTATTTCTTATACGTGTAGAATAAACTGGCGAAGCATCGGACAAATGCGGCCCGAACCTGCTCAGCGTGGAAAGCAGCGGGGCAGACAATACAGATCTGAGGCGCACACCGGCCATGCACCAGGATCCTGCAAGCAGCGCACTTATACATCCCTTCTTCTGCTCTTTCATCACACAAGCAGCAAACGGCCTTTTCATCCCACGGTTGGAGCTGCAAGCAATGCCCCTCGGCATAGCAGGAAGTCTCTGTGTTGTAAACAGCCTGCGCGGTAGCCTGAGGTACAATAGTGGAAGCGGCGATAGTGGACTGGGCGTACACAGATGGCGCGTACGTAGACCCGCCATACTCTGTACCTAAAGTTGTCACGGAGAGATTGGAGGTATGGCCAAGGAATGGGGCGCTAGGTCGCCGAGGAACCCCTGGCCGGCGGTCCATACCAAAGGATGAGCTTCTACGGGAGGCAGAGTCAAAATGACCCGATCGCTTCTCTCTCAAAGATGCTTGAAGAGCATATCCGGAGTCATTACGGGATGCCGGTGTGGAGGGCAGGGGAGGGAAGTGTCCTGAGGTTGGTGAGCTATTTCGCGGTGATGGTGGGGAGCCGGTCTTTGACGTCGAACTTGTGCCTGGCCGGTCTGACCCTGATTTGGAAGAATAACGCCTAGCGACAGCATACTGAGTCTGAGCATAGAGAAAGGCGTTGAAAATCAGGGGCTGAGACGATGCGGAACCGGGGGGCTCCTGGCCGAACGCATTCGAGTTGAGACTGACATATTTCGCAAGATGCGTTGGCTGCGCCTTGGACACGAAAATAGAGGGGTTTTCCGCCACAAATGAATCGAATGGAAAGGTCTCGACTGCGTAGGCTGGAGGACCTGTGCTCACCCCGTACCGGTTATGGTGGGGAGCAGCTAATTGGAGAAGAGACATCAATTTCCGCCGCTGGTGACGAGGTAGCGGCGTCGGCTTGGCAGTGCTTTCAATTTCATTTTCGTCCAGATCGACCAGCACGAAGTCGTCCGATGGTAACTCCACCTTCTCGTACCGGCGCTCAATTCCAACGATATAAGGGCAGGGAGCCTCAAGTGCCTGTATTAGACGAGCGGGTAGCACGGGAATGAGAACTCCGGTCCACTGGAGAGGAAACAAAAGATCAACAAGGGTTCTAGTGGCTAGATAAAGCATCGACGTGTGAGACGAGAGGAAAATAATCCTCGATTCCGCCAGGGCATATTCAAACAGGAGGATGATATTAGATATCGAAAGCGCCCTGAACAACGCATATAGGTCGGTATTACGAGATCCCGGAAGTTCGTTGATTGCCTCTCTTCGTGCAAAGAGGTGCAGCTCTCTGATAGCAATCTCGACCTGTGTCTTTGATGAAACTGGACTGAAGGCTTCTGTGCAGAGATTCATCACGTATCGTTCTAGAGGCTGCCAAACCCCCACACGTGGTGAAGTGGGGGGTACCCTTGCGACACACCCATCGGTCATAGGCACAACCACTGCCTTTAGCCACTCTTTCCAGAAACTTGTCATCGATGCATCTTTGCCCAAAATACCGTACGCACGAGGAATCCAGAATCCAGTGTCTCCGTCAGTAAGACCCTCAATCTTGGAGGCTGCTCCATGGCGGACGGGCCGCAAGAGATCAGTCATCAATCCAATCTTCTCTTCCACTGCACTGATCTCATCCTCCAGCGCCTCTCTGTCCGGGGAACCGGACTGAACTGTTGGAAGCTGAGCAAGAAGACGTGAGAGTTTTGCTCTCTCTGCTGCCAGCCTCTCGCCCAAGCTTGCTGCTAATTCCCTCTCCTCATCTGTCATGTTGTCTCTCCGCCATTCCTCACAGCGCTTTTCCAATTGCTCCGCAGCCCGTTGATTCAAAGGGATCCAGATCGTAACGCAAATAGCATGCAGCTTGGAGCCATCCCCGCCGGTCATGACGAATCCATGCCAGGTAGACCGCGGCCTCTGGTCGGAAGAGACAATGCTGATATCATTTGGGAAGGCGAACATTGGCACATAATCAGGGAAATTACCCCTTTGGTTGTCCTCATCAGACGCACCCTTCTGCGGATATCTGTCGAGGAGGACTGGCTCGAATCTTCGTTTCAGAGGGTGCATCGTCGGCGAAGTTTCTAAAGGCTGTGGAACAGGGATCACCGAATTGTAGTTGCTCAGGCGTCTCGATGTTCGAATGGAGGCTGTGAACATATATGCTATAAGTAAACGGACAAGAAAGTGGATAAAGACGCAGGGGAAGCTCACATTGACGAGCAATCGAAGGTTGCCTCTTCATGCTGCTCATATCCCGGAAAGACATATGCCTACGTACGCTCCCAATACCTGACTTTAAGGGGTTTACCTGTGGTACGGTCTCTTCTGAGGTGATTCTCTGTGTTCGCGGTCTCGGTTTAGGCCGCGCAGGGGTGATAGCTCCAGCGCTCAAGCTCAGATCCGACAGGAAAGATTCTCTCTCAGAAGCAAACTTTAGTAGCGCTTTATCGAAGTCGAAATCACCAAGGAAGGAGGTTCTGCTTGGCGATGAACTACCTTTGATCGTCACGCTGCTTCGGTTGCTATGTGTCCCCTTCGAATCGGATCCCGTTGATCGCATTGACATCCGCGCTTCACTCGAGAGCTTCGACAAGCGCTGCACAGAATTCCGCCTTCCATTTTGCGAATCTGGCCTAGGTGAATCCGCCAATATGACAGAGGCAGTTTCCTCTTCAGCATCTGCATCCTCCTCGATTGTATCTGTGAGAGAGGGGCCAGGAGCGCTAGTCCTATGTAAATGGCTGTACTCCTCTCCCAGTTTCAAAAAGGCATCGAGTATTTCTGATCCATCAACACCTGCTATCCAAAAGAAATCTGCGAGGGGTGCGGTGGATGTCTCAGGAGTAGAGGTTCGAGGCATCTCGACGATATGGAGACAACGAGCGTTTCTAAAAGCATGGACAAGGCGATATCATTAAGGTCTCTTATAGACTCTCCCTATAACACCGGTGATTATTTGTCACAATACACATTAATTGTACCGTATGCAAGGAGGACGCTGTCCGTAGGAATTGATCGCGACTTCTAGGATAAATTGTTGTCGTCGATTCCAAACTGTTTGAATAGGAGGGACGGGTAGAAGAGACACTGCGGTGTGCGCTCTCCGTTTCTGGGATTTTTCTGCAGGGGCAGAAGAGAGTTGCTTTGAAGAGGCCAGTTAGACTGTCAGACCTTAGTTAGACAGGCGGAAAGCCTACGCACTCCACAAAATAGAAAAATTGGAGAAACACAACGTGCCTGTACGCTGGACAGACGCACACAACGGCAACACGCCCCAGGTACCACCACAGAGATGACCGCCCACCACAAGAGACGACCACTAGCCGCAGGTGGGCAGGGGTTTGACAGTCGGCAACCTCTCTCCAGGGAAGAGGGATGGATGAGACGACCGAAGCCCCAGTAGATAGCGGCACACTAGGGGCAGCTATCAGCGCTCCGTCCGGCGGCCGTCTTTAGTGTGAAGGGACAGCTCGTGCCTGGGGCGTGCGTCGTGGAAGGCGGGCGACCGCGCAATGCTGAGGATTGGCGACCAACTTGTTTGGTGGATGTTCACGTAACCATGGATAATAACGTTCAAGGCGTTCGAACTGCAAACCTGTTCAGTGGATCTGCGTTCTCGAAGGGTTGTCGTGTGTACCAGGGATTTTCTGGCCGGTACTGCTGGTTATTCGTCCGTTGGAGAGGGATCCAGGCTAGTAGAGTGTTCGCGAGAACTCCCGGGGGCGGGGTGAAGGGGGCAAAAAATTGAGTGGGATGAAGTTTCTCTCGACACCTTGTCTCTACGGCGACAAGCAAGGAAATAAGTAGCGGCAAACTCTCTTTGCACTTCGCGTTGCTTTCCGTTCTCTACAACTGTACTCGTCAGAGACCGCTTTGGGTTATAGGGTTCCTAATCCAGCGAGGTACTCTTGCCGATGATGGTGGTGGCAAAGATGGGTCCATTATTGGATGGAAAGAGGGAAAAAAAAGCTAGGGTGCAACTTCGTCGTCGATTGTGCTAGTAGCCAAGTAATTCAACGATAAGCGGACCGGGTAAGGGATCTTCGTGTGATAGGATATGCTCGATGTCTTGTGCGATGATCTGCATCGCTAGAACGATCAACGATCTGTCAAGGACACGTCGTTCTAGCCTTATTCAATAATGCCCTCCTGACCCTTTGCCTTCCAAGACAGGCCCGCAAAAACTGTCTTGTCTCCCCCATATTTTCTCTTTAAGGGACTAAGTTGCGGATTTGTAACCGTTGTGGAGGACGGAAGCAGACTGAGGAGCCAAGCTCTGTTCGGAAGAACAGAACCCACATGAGCTATTTTGGGAGTTGTAGAAGCAAGCTCCTTAAAGCCACAGTGCTCTATGTGTGACAACCTTGGTAGAGGCCATAGAAATGCTACAATGATTTTCAATTGCGGCACGGCATGAGGCAATAAGCAGTAGATAACTAGCAGTAAACTGTATGGACAGAATCTTGTACATTAGTGCCGGGCGGATACCGACGCCCGCATACCAACAGAACTATGCAGAAGCCCTCTCCATCCCGATCAAATCGTGTTATGCCCCGGTTCCCTGTTGGAATTGCCTTCAGGGTACTGGCCAATTCATCTATTATCCATTGTTTATCGGAGAATTGAGCGGTCTGGTGCGACTTCTTTCTGCCAAGGACCCTAATTATTATTAGCATCCGCATTTCTCTAGACTGACTAGTAATCCCAGTAAAAAGTAAAGTATAACCGCAACGTCCCTGGGGTGGCGCGGACTAGCCGAGTTCGACATCGACTAGGGGCTAGAGCTCAGGCCTCTTTTATGGCTGCATCGCTAGAATACGTTGGTTTTGAATCGCTAGCGCTTCAACTGCCGCTCTCGCGGGAGATCCCTCCCCTGGGTAAACATTGTCAGATACGCCGTCGGCGCGAGAAAGCGATAGATACAATGCTGGCACATATACACACAACTACTGGCTAGACTCGCGGAAGATTCACTCCACTTGAACTCTGGAACGATCTGGGCGTTACAGCAGACGATGATCGACAGTCGTACCGGCCGTTGATCCGGAAGTTGCTGTAGGAGCGATATCCACTCGTAGTCGGATATAAAATGGCTGCATTGAAGAAGCTTGATAGGCCATGAATAGTAACTATAGATACCCACTCGATGCCAGAAATTCCCATTCATCCAGCGACTTACTGACTCAATAATGCGACTAGTAGTGCCCCGTATGTGTCATAGCTAGCTTCATGTTGTTCTATACTCAGAAAACTCAAATCCATAGTATAGAAGTTCAATTTCTAGATCAAAAGCTCCATCAGGTAGACGGCTCTCTCCGAAGACTGTCTCAAATTTGTTTCAGTGAGGATGAGCGATTTGCGTGAGCGCACACTTTACATAAATAGATTGTGCCGCCAGTGCTAGATATTGGTTGGCGGGATGGGGGATGGTGCTGCAGGGATCAAGAACCATCCATGCAAAGCACGGACGTTAAACGTCCCAGAGCGGAGTTTTCTGTGTCTGAAACAACCAGGGACTCGACTAAGGGCCCCGTAAGTCCACAGCCTCGGTAAGCCGTTTGCATTTGCAGCCATCGCATGTATAACTCCGTCGATTGTCGCGGGTGGTGCGTATCTGGAGTTTGCTATGGGAATGGCCTAAGGAAAGAATGAACAATAACTTATAGAAGGATGGGCTATCCTTTCCCGTTGCATCACTGTCGCTTCCTAGTTAGCAAGTTGCCGGTAGTCAGGAACCCCTTGTCCCCCATAGAGCTCCGCCATTCGATAGACAACTGTCCGAGCGTAGTACGGCCGTCTCGTTTCATGTCTTTCTGCAAGACATCCAAACCCTCCTGCTCTCCGGGCTGTTGTTGAACAAGAAATGCAACTTGAAGAACGTCACGTGGATTGAGCATCGGAGCCTGAACGTTCAAGTTGTCAGGTCTTCCAAAGTCCCAGTTCAATGACTGTGATTTAAAAGGTGGTTTAGGATTTAGCGTGGTTTGCTGCAGAATCGTGAGGTGAGTGTTACGCTCATCAGAGAATCAGATAGGCATCTCAGGGGTAACCAACCTGAACGATGACAGTACCGTCGCCCACATTTTCCAGTTGTGCTTCAAGGACAAAACGAAGCATCCGCGATTTGCCATATGGTCCTAATGACTTATTGTCTACCTCCAGCGGTGGCAGTTCAGTCGCCTTGGTCCTAACGCTAAGGCAAGGCTGGGCAATGAATTGGTAGAGTTTGCGGAAAGTCCTAGCACGTCCGCTCGCGGCTTGCAAGGTATCTGCCATCAGGGTTTCCGTGTAGCTGACACTAACAGCTAGTATGTGGTTGCCTTCCTCCTTCAGATCGAACCGCACGATTTGTTGGAAGGACTGGCCCTTTCCTAGTCCATTCGTCTGAAGCTCTCTGCTGGATGGCGTAAGCTCCAAGTGAAATACCTGTGAAGGTGTCTGCATTTCCGCAAGGATGCGGACTGAAGTCACAATCCTTGATGATTCTTCCTCAGATAGGTCGTTGTTAGCACACAGGGAACATGCGAACGTTTCTCCAACGTAGGCAGACCCAAATGTGGGAGGAAGAGTGAGCTTTATCTAAATGTCAGCAATAGTAATATATGACCGTGAGAGGTCATCTGCGCACATTTGGACTAAGAATGAATTCATTATCGGCTGCATCCGACGGATAGCTCAGGGACGCCTTCGGCGATATCTTAGTGTTTGCGGCAGGCAATGGACATTGGTATGAGAAAGACGGCCGTGACAGCCTGAAACAGTCAGTTCTTTAGAGGAACCAAGACCGGAACATCTTTGGCCTACCGTAAGACTGAATTTCAATCAGCCAGGCAATGTAAGAAAGTGAACTGATGCCATACCTTTAAGAGAAACCGCATGAGGTTCCTTGGGACCCTCAGCACCCGAGTGTGCACGTGATCGTGCCATCATTAAAATAAAAGTTGGTATTTGGAGTTAGATTTGTTGACAGAAATCACCGGTGATATCGTGTAATCTTTAGTTATCGTTTATCGAAAGTTGCTTGGTTAACATCTAATTAATTGCCAGTGGAGCCGCGGCTAAAACGCGCCGCTGAAATGACAAACTAGTCAAATTATGCAAACCAAGCAAATAAGAATAGGAATGTTACTCGAGCTCCTGAATAACGTCGAAGCTGACCGCCAACGACGTAATGTCCACTGAGCTGGAATGTTACGATAAGTCTTGCCTGGTATTACATATAGATAGTTCTTATAACACTCCATTTCATTATTGATACTGTTTTACAGTGGTGTTGCCGCCCTCATTGCCAATCACCTCCAAGTGCGTGTCGCCTAAGTGGAAGCGCGTTTTATTGGATACCAACATTGGTGCTGGTATTAAGTTATCGGCCCATTGTTATCGCCACTAAGAGAGTATAACTATCGAATTACCAGCTCTTCACGACTTTTCCATATCCCGGTGATACTGTTTTCGACGACATTACTTGAATAGTATTATGGGATACACAAGGACGACACCCACAAAAAGGAGGGTGACTTCTAAAGTTGCTTCAAATGTGAACTCTGCGGGGAACGCTCAGATGGCATCGGGCAAAAAGAGAGCTGCGATCCACGAACATGATACCGCCACCGTATCCCCTAAGTCTGCAAAAAGGAAGAGGACTATTGCAACCGCCGCTTCAGGCAGGGTTGATGTCGTTGATTTGACTAGCGATGGATCACCGCGAAAGAAGGCGAAGACAGACTTGTCTTTCCTCAAAGAAGTTACAGAGCGTCGGGCTAGGCGATTTCGCACTCATCCTCCAAATAGTTATCTGGAAAAGCTAGCCCGAGCTACTACGCAAAGGTAAGAATTGTTAAATGCACTTATTAATTTTTGTCATTAGCTTACCTATTGCTATAGAATGTATGTTGTCGGTCGGACTAGAACTGGTACCGATACCACCCCCGAGGAGAAAGTCGACATAGTCGGCACTACTGGCAACATCTATAAAGTCACTATAGGGAAGGAACCAACTTGCAGCTGTCCTGATGCTCAAAAAGGCAATATGTGCAAACACGTGATTTACGTATGTCATGAATTCACCCCATCCTGCTCATACTCCTGCTTACCACTATTTAATCACCTACGATTATTCTTATTTTCAATTGCTGATGGCAAACCAGGTCCTCGTGAACGTTCTGAAAGCTCCGGAGCATCTGCAATATCAGCTAGCTTTCCTGTCCTCGGTAGGTGTTACTAGTATCTTACATGGTTTGAGCGAGAGCACCATCTGACTTTCCCGCAGGAACTTCGTGAGATCTTCCAAGGAGCCCCTCTGAACTCGAAGGAGAATGCTTCAGCAGAAGACACGTCTAGAAAGAGAAAGCCGATCGATGGGGATTGCCCTATCTGTTTCATGGAATTCGATCCGAAGGCCGAAGAGATAGTCTGGTGTAAGGCAGCCTGTGGCAATAACGTGCACAAGGTCTGCTTCCAACGATGGGCCACGACGCAGCGCGCAAATGGGGTCCGCTGTGTATACTGGTGAGTTGAATATGAGCAGCTTGCAAGATATGGCTTATGGTCATACTGACGATTTATCTGTAGCCGCTCTGATTGGCAAACCGACGGAGAGGAACTCGAACTTTCGAACCTTCTACAGAATGGAAGGGTCAATGATGAAGGATACATCAACGTTGCTGATCAACTTGGAATGTCTGGTGAACGCGGTATGCGACCGTCTCTGTATTTCGCCCGTCTTCTGTCCGATTTTATGAATCAAAAGCTGACTATTTTTGTGTTGCCTAGATTATTCAACGTACTATCGGCCTTGGGTACGCCGACGATCCTTCTATTATGGCTGAGCTAAACGCTACAGTCTGTTTCTTGCAGTACTTTTGACGTGCTTGATTTCTTTAGGCGTTGAGAGGGACAAACGAGATAATATGGTATGGCGGCTTAGCAAGGCGTTGGGAGACGGACTCTACTGGCGTTTAGGGACCAAAAAAAGTCCCGGAATAGTGGGAAAGCATTCTTGTTCCTCGCCCCAGAGCACGTTGCAATTGCTGGGCTTCAATTAAGAACATCGATATAAGATCAGATTGAAGATTTTGAAGGGTCGTCCAAATATAAAAATTCTTAGGCGGCCCATCACATCCTTTTCCCCTTCTGCAAGACTTAATACTCCAGAAAACGCCGGGTATCCTCCCGAGGTATTTCACATGCTGACACCGACACCTCGCATGCATTCCATATCGTCTGTATATGAGCAGACAATCCAAAAGAAAACCAGAAGCAAATAGAAAAAACTACACTAGAATAGATTACATTTATCGTTCATTATCAGGAACGATTCTCCTCCCGCCTTTAACAGCAGCAATACTCACTGCCTCTTCGCCGGTCATCCACGACGGCATGCGCTCTGGGTCCGCGACACCCAGCTCAGCGAGTCTCCGCAGACCAGAGACAACATCTGTCCCGTGAAATGTAAGTGTTATCGTTGGTGGGGAGGTACTGTCAACAACCTCATTGGGGTCCTCGTCATCCGCTACTGGAGGGTCTAATAGGCGGACATCGAGCCGGTCGAGCGGTGCCGCTGATGCGGGTGTACCTGCGGTACCGAAGCGGGAGTAAACTGCCAATTTGCGTCTTTTCGATCCTTCAGGATCAGATTCTGAGTCGGAGGGTCGAGTATTCGATTTCTTTGTTTGTTGTCGTTGTTGGTCCTTGGTGTCTGTAGAATGCTCTTCGGATTCTTTCTCTTCTTCGCCCTTCGCGGAAGGTCCTCCGTGCTGATACTCATCTGGAGAAACGGTGTTTGAGGCTCGTGGATCAAGAGGACTTCCCTCTACTACCGCATCGGCAAATATACTGAATGCACCATTTGCTCCGTTTGTCCTTCCTGGTCCGCGCAGAGCAAGGAGTGCATGTAAGCTTTTCGCTGTTAGCGATGTCGGTTCGACTGTGAACCGCTCATGTGGGCGAGACAGAGCCTTAGGCAGAGCCTCTCGAAGGATATGCTGCAGGGTGCGGGTGTCTGTCGCAAGAGGATGTGATGAGGCGACGGCGGTTTTTGTTCCTGGCGGCGCGGCGATTGAGGTATATAAGAACGGACAACTATCCGGAAACGCGACATATACCACTCTTGATGCGTCAGTGAATATCTCCGGTGGTTGTCGAGGGTATTGATAAGGTGAATCGGTAATGAAAATCCGAAGAAATGTCAAAGGTAGAGACTTCGAGCGCGACAGATGATAGTGCGCTTTCACCAACGGTGATATCTCGCGCTGGAGATTCTGCAGGAAAGTTGATGAATGAAAACGCGGTATGCAAGCAGATATGTCCGATGAAGATTCAACACTATCCGGACTACTGTCTTTGTTTCCCCGGATTGGTGTCAACTTCAATGCCGTCCACCTGTGACTGCCAGCGGGGTGATCTTCCACGTAACGTAGATCCGCCATCGCCAGCTGACGAAGCGTGATTCCATGTCGCCAATCGCCCTCTAGTATCCGATCAATGACCTCACGCTTTCCACCTTTCCTGCTCTGGAGTTCGCGGTACGTCTCTCGCACATCCTCCACCGTCACTGCGGCGGGGTAGGGGTTGATTTCCTCATCGTCGGCGCGCTCCAGCTCATCTTCCTCGAGGAACGGTCGGAAGGATTGTACATTTTTCTCATCGAGCCATTCGAACGCAAGATCTAATAGAGATTGTCGTGAGATCTTGCCCAGGGTTTTGACCAATGATGGAGTCGTGGAGGGGATGCGAAGGTTGTTTGGTAGACTGGCGGTTGTAGGCGCGCGGACGGCATGGAGACGCGCCATTTCAGCAGAGGTTAGCTGAGATGAAAAATTTTATTCACATAATCCTCTTATAATGGCCTCACACCCCGGAAATTATGTCTGGGATGTACATTGGAAGGCCGCATGCGAGCACGAGATACGTATGTACATGCATACATCGACATGGGGAACTGACGCGAAGCGTTGCGCAAACACGAAATACCAGATAAGGTCACGTGCTGATAAGATCTTGTCTCGTGATGGAAGAAGACAAGCACTGCATTCTTCGTAGACATCAGTAACTAGACGAATTATGTCGCAAGAATACATTTTTCTAGAATATTGTACCACAAGTGAATTCTCAATACATGTGACTTCTCGTTTCTGTTTAATTGGCCAACCCTCTTAAGAATTCGATGTTATATCCACAGTCCATCCAAGACACGGAACAGCGACCGTGCTCGAGCAGCTCAGAAGCATAGGTCGTTAGCCTATATTCTTAAAACTTGTCTCTATAAACCCACTAGTTTGGTTAACCAAGATCATAGCACCCCAACCCCTTAGCTGTTGTGCAGAATAGCCAATGCCGCGGTTTGTAACGAACGGAATGGGCTGAATGCAATCGCAGGGGGGGTTCATGCAAGCCGACTTAGGTACACAACGTGCATCTGAGAAGAAATGCTAACAGCAAATGATCTGTCATTATCGTCTTTCTGCCCAAGGATGAAGTTTACGATCTCAGCGAACCCCGCACTTGTAGAACGATAAGCAGTACGAATGACCCAAGCACGACATCGACCGCTAGGTCACTTCGAGGGGCACGGCAGCTCCCAGCTGCAAGGATACACTCTGACCAGGATTCCCTAGCACCAGTCGATGCCTGTGGCTGCCTGGCGAAAACCTACAAAGCATTCTGCGGGTTCACAGGAGGAGACCAGGAGTCAGAGTACAGAGTGTCTGTGCAACCGAGCAGTAGAGAAATTGCGCGAAGCGCGCTAAGGGGGCAAACCCAGCGGATAGATCCCACGCGAGGTGGTGTGCACGTGCGGGAAGAATAATCTCGTTGTCTTACGACTGCGATCGTGGAATGGCCATGTTTGAAGTCTCTCCTTTACCTTACACTGTCAGAAGCTCTTGATACACATCTCACTGTGTAACCCCTCTTCGCGTGGAGGTGGACAAGGGGAATACCAACCACCCTGGGGAATTGGTAATCACGGTCTCCACCGACAGACTGGCTCAGAAAACGGAGACGCCGCCCCAGTCCAAGTCACCCCTCCAAGCGATCTCTCCAGCGCTGTTTTCCGCGGACAACGCGCTCCCGTCCAATCTAGTACTAAATTAGGTAGTTCGATCCCCTTCCCCTCTCCGGAAAAGGTAAAGATAGAGCAGATACCCTATCTCAGCCTGTGACGCTAGTCCCTATTATTCATCATTCTTCCGAACCGTATTTGCCACCCGGGGCCTGCAGGGGCGGGCGAACGGGATGCAAAAGCCAGAACCAACTGTAGTATACCATTCTACCGTATACCGGGAGTATACCGCAGCACTGTAGAAACAGTAGGGAGTGGAGGAAATCAGATGTCTCTGCTCTGAATCTGAATAGGAGACGCGCGAGCTATGTGTCTACAGAATAGAATGTATTGCGCGTCCAACGGGCAGTGAGCCAATTCACCATTAATGATAATCATTCATGCAGCCTATTCTCTACCGAGTACAAGACACTGCGGCTCAATCCGCTGGGCACGGGGCATTCTCGATCGAGCGATGGCCGAACCGTTGTCGGAGGCCGAGGATCGGCAGTGATCGTGCTGAGATGTCATCGCTCGGAAGACAAAGGAAGTACTGTGGCAAGCAGACTGGCAGGAAGCGGCAGGAACTGAATGGATTGAATTCCAGTCTGGTTCTGATCATCATTAAATCCAAAAACGATGATCGTGATGCTGATGACCTCGCATTAAGATCCTGGTCGTTTTTATTTTGTTTTTCTCCTCGTGCGAAGAACGGGCCACAACGCGATCCTGGAGATTTCTGACTAGACAGTGTTAGTCACCGGGGTTGGCTTCAGTTCTCGTCCTTCTCCGCCGCCCGCGCAAAAAAAACCCCCACTGCACCCAACCGCAAAGGGTTCGGTTCGCCTGAGGGTCAAACCCCGTTTAACATCCGATTTTCTCTCTTCATCCCACCATTCCGCCTCCGCAACTCTTCCTCTCCTGCCATACCGGTACGGTCATCAACCTGTCGAATATCGTCGTCGATTTCGAACCGCGACGATTCTCGACAGCTCTGTCCAAAGAGGGAATTGTCAGTCAACCGCGGGGTTGTCACGCCTGTGCATAATCGGACCGAACGCTCGCCGGTGGGCTGTCGCCAACCCTCTACCAGCGTTTCATCCCTATCTGGACCTCCCCAGATCGATCAGACGAGGAAGTCAAGAGAGATTGTTTGGGATTGAAGGAAAGAGGCTACGGCCGGTGGTCAGATAACCACAATGTCGAGCTACAATGGGCGTCGCGCGCCCAACTTCTCGCAGTTCCTCGAGGACCTCAATACGATCCCTTCGCCGTTCGAGCAAGCTGTCCAGCAGCAACAGCAGCAGGAGACTTTCAATCTCGATGCCGAGCTGGCGATGTTCACAAATGCTGAGTTCCTGGACTTCGACAACTTGGATATGAACATGCCTATGTACGACCCTGTGGAGGAAGGACAAGGTCAGGAAGACCGCAAGGAGCCGGATGTGAAGTACCTGGACCTGTTGAATGGTGAGTAGCTTCGACCTCTTTTTTATCGTGATACTATCGGTCGTTCTTGATTCGAGGGTCGTGCTGCAGTGTTGCAGAAGACCCATGTCCCTGCATACTTCGCCTGTTTCTCCAAACCAAAGAGCAGGGGGCCAGCTGAACCTTTAATGTTTTGCGGTCTACGTTGTATCGAATCCAGTCTTTCATGTGTTTTCTTTTTTGTTCTGCTTTTTCTATGACCTGTCATCCGTCCCTGTTCCAGAGAGGCCCATGGTTCTGTTGGTTGCCCTGCCTTTTGCATATCCAGCATCACATTTTTTCCCCTCAAGCACACAATTTGCACGAGCCATTCGTCCATTCTCCGCATGGGCTCGCTACACATGGCACCATCGAGTCCGCCTTGAGCAGATCGGCAAATCTTGCCGGCTCTGATTGGAACGTTCACACGTGCGCGGTGTGATTTATCGCGTCATTTCACGTGACCGTCTATACCCCCAACTGCGCAGCCCCAAGTGTTATCCTTGAGTCCTGCTTCATGGCCCTTGGGGTCGTGGACGGCGTCCCGGGATCTCTGCTCCTTTTGATTTTGGAATTCTTGTCTACTTCTTCCATCACGTTGCGTCTGTTTGGTGCCTTTATTCGTTGAACGGCTTTTCCTGTGCTCCTCCTGTGCTCAGATCATGTCTGAACCTGGTCTAACGGCATTGATGTAGCAGACTTCAATCTTCCGGACTTCGCGCAGACCGACTTCAACACTCCCAACTCCCAGATGATGCAGATGCAGGCTCCTCCCTTCCCTACCATTCACACCAACGTTGCTGCGAAGATCACATCGCCTACAGAACCGGCAACACCAATCTCCGCTCCGACTCCGCAGGCGCAAACAGCAGCTTCTACCCCAGCCCCGGCTCGAGCTGGCACGAAGCGCAAGCAGTCCACTCAGCATGATGGCCCTCGAAATCTAGAGGAGGCCTCGCGTATGGCCGCCGAGGAAGACAAGCGCCGCCGTAACACTGCCGCCAGTGCTCGATTCCGCATCAAGAAGAAGCAACGCGAACAAGCTCTGGAGCGCACTGTCAAGGAAGCTACCGAAAAGAATGCCGCCCTGGAAGCTCGTGTCCAGGAGCTCGAGCGGGAGAACAAGTGGCTCAAGGACCTCATCACGGAAAAGAACGGTGGTACCGTTGCCGATACGGAGGAGAACAGCTCCGAGCTTGCACAGATGTTCAAGAAGTTCCTGGCTACTCAGAATTCCGACAATGGGAAAACTAGCACTCTGAAGTCCCTCACCAACGTGAGCGCCAGTGCTTAAAGCTTCTACATTTGATCTGAGGCCTTTCTTTCTTCTTTTCACATCTTTGCCTTCTCTGCTTGTGCATATTACCTTTTATTTTCCCGATTTAACAGCACTCGATCTTATCGAGGAGTCTTCCTGGGTTCATTATACAGTCTGGTGGTACACTGGTTGATATTCTGTGATTTAAAGACTCAGCGCATGATTGGCACGGCCCAGATCGGTCTCCTTTTTGACGGCCATGGCCCCAGTCAGGCTGGCGCGTAGGCGTTTTATGTGTGGATAGCCGCTGTATGAGGCTGTGCAGCGTCGATGAATGATGATATGGGGGTGATGATGGGTATTTAACGTCCGAAAAGTTATGAGGACGATAGTGTCAATTTTCCTTTTATTTTATTTCTTCCAGCTCAATTAAAAAATTTCAAGCATGGATTAGTCACTAGTTGAATCCAGTGCAATTTTCCACTTCAACCATTTTTTTTCCCCTTCTCTCTAGTCCTTGACTTGCAATTTTGTAGATGAGATTCGAGTTTTAGATTTCCGCTCGGAGGCGACGAGATCTCTTGAGAGACCCAGCTATACATTGCATGTGCGTGTAGGCATCATTGCGTACCGCTTGGTTTCCATCAACACTGCTACTAACAGCGTCAAGCGAATCGTAATACAAATTACATCAAGTGACCTTACCTTACCTTCTCTCCCGACTACGATCCAATGCAGCAAACAACATTAGATACTTTATAAAGATAAATCTAATTGAATTATTGCCCGACGAACACAATACATTACTTATCAATGGGGGGCTTAGTTAAGTACTTCGATCGCTCGAACCCGAATCATTGACAGGCACAATCTACAAACACTGCAATAGGGAATAATCTGGTATCCTGAAGCTAGAAGCTCAGTGGGAGAAACGAAGCAAGCAAGCAAGCAGGGGAAAAAAAGAGAATCCCAGAACGCCCCCAAAAGTCGATAGCTTCCCAAGGGGTAGAGGTATAAGGTAATAAGTAGCAGGAACGAGGTAAAGTGAACTGTTAAAAAAAAAGCAAACAAAGACCCAATTCCCAAACCGTCGCTGTTCCCAAACCCTTATTCATCCGTCGTAAAAAGAAATTAGTGTGTTGACCATCAGAGGGAAGAGACTATCGAATATCGCGTCGTATCATTTCGATTCTTGTTGGCTTTCCCCAACTTTGGTATCGGTTTCATCACGAACTGCTTCTGTCTTCGTGGAATCGATAGATTCGTTCGTTTGAGTTTGAGTGTCAGTCCCCTCTTTGGTCTCCTCAACTTCGTCGTCAGAATGTTCGCCGTTGACTTCAACCCATCCAGAGCTCCTTCTGCTGATTCTGCCAGTAGCACTAGAAGGGGTTACCGTAGGACTTGCTAGAGGGCTGCTAATGCTTCCAGTCACGCTTCCTCCTGCACTATCATGGCGGACATGTGACTGGATACCACTCCTGATGCTACCCCCATCTCCAGCCCCAGAGCTCTGCTTGTTCGCGTAATAGCTGCTTCTGTCTCCAGAACTAGTGCCGAGACCTATGGTCCCAGTTGCCGAATAGACACTGGCACGTTCAGCGCTGGCAATGCCGCCCATGTTAGGACGAGCAAGGACCCCTGGACCGTTCAGGACAGACGCATTCGAGTTGTCTGCGACAGTCCCGCTCAGTACGCTCAGTGGTAGACTCTCGCGACTGCCACCAAAGACTGAAGAGGGTGCCAAAGCACGCACCGAGGCATTCGTATCAAGCGAGTTCCGACGTCGACGCTTCGATGAGGACGCAAGTGTAAGAATGGATGCATTATCGGTCAGTAAGTTGTTCGCCGTCGCGGTGCTATACGTAGTAAGGTGGCCATGTGGTGCCAGATGAGGTGGGACAGCAGTTGCAGGCGATGACGGAAACTGGTGAGTGAATTGAACGCCCAGCGGCTGACTAGAGCTCAGGGTCGAGCTCACATGCGGTAGTCCACCATGATGGGTTCCGTTCGGGGCTCCATTGAGGTGTGCTGAAGGTGCAGTAGATTGGACAGTCGTCAGAGTTGTAGTTAAAGACCGTACTGAATGTGATGGAGAAGAAAACGTGCTTCCCTCGCCGCCTCCAGCCGAACTGACCCCGCCACCGACTGTTGTTGCCAGTGTACCCGCCTTAGAAAATGCGGCATCCGATATCGTGGTGTCAGCGTTGGTAGATAGTGTGGGAGCAGTCGACTTCGCGCTTGTCGTGAGGGCATGGTCTTCATAACTCGAGTCCGCAAAGGAGGGCTGGCTATGCGGGCGAGAGTCCCCACCGTAACGATCGATCGATTCTGCCCAAGATATCCCATCGTTCCTGCTGCTCGTGTTGACCGTTCCGGAGAGAGGGTATGGATTATTCTTGGCGTTTGCGCTCTTCTTGCTTTTTGATGACGTCGCTGAGCTGCCACGCTTGTTAGGCGTATCAGCATGGTTTGAGACGGACGAGCTCTTGAGATTAGCAAGACGCTTCATCCATGTCGAGAAAGGACGACGGCGCCCATGGCGGTCTGTCATATCCATAAGTCAGGGATCACTTGGATGATGCCACAATGGAGCTGTGATCACAGAAGCAACGTACCGTGTGCTCTGGCCGGGCCCTCGGCCGTGGCCATCCGTCTCTTGAGGAGGTTAATGTTCAGCAGCGTAGTTATCCGTCGAGGGGATACAGTCGCAGGAAAAGAACAGCTCGCAACGAGGTTGTTGACGTTTGTCTTTGGCTGCGGAGTTGAGACGGCGGTTCAAGGTGGGCTGTAGGAGATAGGAGATCAACGGAGATTAAATGTAATTAAGTACGGACTTGATGAAACATAAACAAGATTACGCGAACGGAATGACAGTTCCAGATTCCGATGGGCAGAAGCAGTATTAAAGGGATCCGGATTCCAAACGAGATCCCATTTCCGAGAAAGCTGATGGCGTCGTGGTCGCTGAGCTGTCGGGGGTTGATGGACTCCTGGCGGATGTCGGGGGTTACGATGCTGACTAACACCGGCATTCCACCCCGCTAGTAACAATTCACTGCTCAACATCACTATCTTATCTCCATATGCTCTTTATGCTCTTTTTATCCATTCCCGACCATTTGATGTCTAATTTTACTCCCCCATGGCTGAGAGCCCTGGTCCGGTAATTTCTCACAAAAAGACGAGCAAAATCCACTTCTATCTCTCAGGCTTCATTTAGATCAATCTAAGTATGAGCTATGCATATACATCCCGCATCATTCTTCCCATCTCAAGGCCTCAACAGGAGACTCTAAACCCCTTATCATCGTATCTAAGATCCTTCTGATCAAGGAGGCCATTCCATCCGCCCATTCATCTGTAACACTAGTACTCCAGTAAGCAAGATACAGCCTGATGTCACTGTCAATTTTTCCCGTCAATTCCACGTCATACTGCCTTGGCGTTAGTTCAGGTAGGTCAACAAATCCGGCTGGATGCACTTACAGCAAGCGGATCAAATCCCTTTCTTGCGGAAAATTTCAACTTTCTGTCCTCCTCTTGGTCCAACGGCGCAAATCGGTGGATATTTATCATGGTATTGAAGGCCGGCCCCTTCAATGAAGGCACATACTGCTGCATTTCCGGCCACGAAAAATTCTGAAACGGTAGACGCTCCGTCATTGTGTCCTGAACAGTCTGCAGAATGCTGTGCAGAGTTTGCGATGGATCGATCTTGTACCGAGAGATCAGGAGATTGAAGTATGGTCCTACTGCGTGCTCGATCCCGTCGAGGGCGACATCACGGCCCGACACTAGGTAACCAAAAGATATGTTTCGCGAGCCGGTTGCAATATGCAGAGCCAGGGTCCAGGTCGCGTGGAAAAGGTTTGGGAGCGTGACGGACGTTTGCTGGCATACCTTTTGCAGTATGTCCATAGCCGGGAGTTTCAGGGGAAGGAGACGTTGCTGACGTTCGTTCTTAATCCCGCCGCCGTTCAATGGGAGCAAAAATGGCGTTAACCCAGATAGATGTTGCGTCCAATAGGAGATAGCTTCGTGGGAAGAGCGATCCTGGATTAGGCGGATCTGGTTTTGATAGCTAGGTGCTATGCCAACCAGTTTGTTCTGGTAGGCCAAGTCCCAGTCACGGAGAATGATAGCCATGGATGCACCATCAATGATGGCGTGACTTATATCGATTGAAATGAATATCGATTTCTGGGGTAGGCCAGGACAGAATGTTATCTGGTATGGAGGCTGTCCGCCGTGGAGCTTTTTGTAAACACGGTTTGTGCGCTCTGGTTCGCGAATACCATCAGCGGAGTTCAGCAGGAGAATTTCTGGCGAAAACTCCTTCAAGATCAATTGATCAAATCCCCATACTGGCCCAGTCTTTGGCAGGAACACCGTACGTAGAATCGAGTGTCGCTTGACTACCTCTCTGAACGAGGCCGAGAGGAGATCCAAACTGATGAGCCCGTTTGAGTCGGTATTTATCACCTCAAAATTAAGCCGGGTCATATGGTGTCCGATAGCGTTCTCTTCATCGTGCAGCATATCGAGCTGCGTTGGTGAACAAGGGAAGATATCTTCCACAGCTCCGATTTCAATTCCCAAAGAAGGAAGAGTGTCATCAAGGAGAGTCTGCAACTCTTCATTCGAAGTTTGAAGCAATGGGAAATCACTAGGTGTGTACCTTCTATCTAACCTAGGCAAGATGACCGCCGCTTCCCGCATGCAGACCTCGCATTCAGTTATCCAGAGTGAGATCAAATCTTGATGTTTGGACGCCCGGTTATACGAGAAGTCGAAGTTGATCTCACCATCGCGGACCTGAACCGAGATATTGAAGAGCGAGAATCGCTCCTGCGACGAAGCATCCTGTTCGGAAAGATCTATGTCCGTTTTATTGAATAGTGCATCTTTCTTTTCCAGTTGCTGATACTGGCCGAGATAGTTGAGAGTTATCTCCGGTACAGCTGATTTGGATGTTGAATATGGCAGCTGAAGATAATGGCTGCAGGCGAAACTTGAAAATCCATTGTCGGAAAACTTGTTGCGGTGATCCTTCACTGAGCGGACAGCACTAACAATGTCGATTGCTTCTCGTTTCTCCAGTGATACAGGGTACAAGGTGGTGAACCATCCAACAGTTCTCAAAATATCGATAGAAGAATTCCAAGGCTCCCGGCCATGGCCTTCAAGAAACACCGTTGGAAGTCCACGATCAAAGAAGACACGCCCAAATGACGTGATTGCAGAGGCGAGGAAAATATCAACTGGTTTGCTGGCAAAAGCCGTGTTACACTCATGGAGAGGAAATGACGAGGCTGCTTTGTCCAATTTAAATCCCTGGTGGACAATATCTGCATAGGTATTGCTGATGCCGTCATGTATGCCCCAATAGCTAGAGTCAAAAGGCTCAACATGCTGCAGAAACTTTGTAGGATTAAGTTGCTGACAATACTGGGATTGAAGAGAACACCATGATTGGAATGATAATGATCTGTATAGTGTAAGAGTCAGTTATTGTAATTTTAGGCCTCATAAAGTTATTTCAAAATCTTTTTGTATTGGGCAAGACATCAATAAAGCCGAGCTATTTTACGGCAACTCCGAACATTCTCTTATTAGGCAGGGAGGAATGAGAAATAAATATCCGGTATTGACATACCTGGGTAATGTTTCGACTCTGTGCAGAATAAGATCCTCGAGATCCTGAAGCAATATCCTCCAAGAGACGAGATCAACGGATAAGTGGTGGGCAGCAAGAAAAAGGTACTGTTCCTCTTCATTCTCCACTAGGTCTGCCACGAAAATTGGACCGTCCCTGAAATTCAGTCGCTGCTTGGACTTGGAGATGATGTACGGAATATCGGAAACCTGCGCATTATGGATTCGCAAAATGTCTTCCCCAGATTTGTGTACGGAAATGCTTTGCCTATTTGAGCGCCGAATTAGCTATTATTCATCTGGAGTTTGATGCTCACGTTTCAGATACTGAACAATGGAAGCCACGTACATCCAGGAACCGGGTGCTGTTTCCTTGTAACGAGCACGGAGTGCGGAATGGTGTTTTACAATCTTTTCCAAAGCATCTATCAGCGTTAATATTGGCACCTTCTGCGTAATCTTCAGCAGCATGCTCTGCTCAAATGCATCGTTTCCTCTCGGTGATATATTGAAATAGTGTTTCTGGATCGGAGAGAGCTCGAAAAGCGTGTCAACAGTTTCCGTCTCGAAGCCATTCACCTTTTCTATTGAAGAGATATCGGGAGTTGCGAGTTGCGCGAGCTCCCGCAGGTTCTTAGATTTCGTGATATCCAACATGGTCAGTCGAATACCTTCTCCTCTGGCGCTTGACATAAGCTGCATTGCTGAGATAGAGTCGCCTCCCAACTGGAGAAACGCGCTGCGACTGCTGATAGCACTAATTTCCACGTTCAGTACTTTGCTCCACAATAAACGTAGTGACTTTTCCATATCTGTCAAGCTGTCTTCATCCGATATTTCTGTCAGAGCTATGAGTCGTTGCCAACTCTGCTCATCTAATTCTTCCAGCCAAGTGGTAACACGTTTCCTGTTTAATTTTCCGGATGGGAGAACAGGGATAGACTCCACGGAGACCCAGAAGTTGGGTACCATATGGCTCGGAAGCTCTGAAGATAATTTTCTTTGAGCAGCGTCCATTAAGGATTGAGCCATCTCTCGAAGGTCTTCGGGAACGATTTTCAATTCTGCTGAGTTATGTGTGCCTTGGAAAGCAGCTTTTTTATGAACGCTGATCACGGCAACGAGTCGCTTTCTCAGTCGTCCAATTTTTGGTATCATAACAATAGCGTGGCCTAGGTTGGCAACTGTTGAAAGATGGTTTTCGATATCTCCCATCTCCACTCGTTGTCCTCGTATCTTGACCTGGCTGTCCTTGCGCCCGAGGAATATGATAGAGCCATCGGGGCCGTTTTTGACTCTATCTCCAGTCCGGTAAAATTTACCCTTGTAGTCTTTGTCACGTCGGAGATGCCACTTCGGCGCGTGTTCGAGAAATGTCGCCTTGGTTCTAGTCGGATCATTGATGTAACCCTCACCAATGTGAGGTCCTTCCAATAAAAGTTCTCCCGGTGCTCCAATGGGCACGAGACGGTCAACATTGTTTGGATCGACAATCCAGCAAACGCCTCCGACTGCACGACCTAGGTTCATGGGAGACGTGGAGTCGTCGAGGTTTGTGTTCATTGTGCTGAAGACACCTGTAGCAATTGAAGTCAGATATCGTCTTAAGAAGCAAAACGCTGCAAGTGTGCATGGATATCGTGATTTGAAAAATGGCCTGGTTAGAAAGTGTGAAATACTTACTGCATTCGCTTGGTCCATACCCTGGTGGCTTTGTGTCAGTGACTGCACAAAATAAGAGAAAGATAACATCTAGTTCATTAGATGACATACCATTGTGAAGGAAAACTTTCTTGTTCCAAGTTTTAATGAGTGGTACATTAGCTGCCTCTCCCACAAGAACTAAGGTCTTCAAGGTTGGAACCCTATCTGGTGAGAGCAATGAGGCGAATGAAGGAGTCAAGAATGCGTAATTGACTTGCATTCGATTGATCTCGATATCGATGTCGATGTTGCGATATTTGTCCTCGACAACACATACACAACCTCCGACCATCAGAGTGGTCAGCGCCTCTAGGAGAATAGCATCGAAACTGTATGAGCTGAATTGCAACACCCTTGAAGAAGAGTCCATAGAAATAACCTTTGTGTACTGAAGAGCGCTGGAACAATATGATCCATGAGAGAGAATGGCACCCTTGGGTGTTCCTGTAGTTCCGGATGTAAATATTGCACAAACTGGGTCACTCGGAAAAACGATCACTTTTTCGAGTTCGAAGGAGTCTTCCAGCTCATCTATTAATTTTGGCTCGAGAACGATCGTGTCAGGTATTAGCTCCCGACAAAGGTTTTCTTGTAGCCTGGATGATATCGCTAGATTTGGATTAAGAACGGACGTGATTTGCCGTAACCGTTCAATCGGGTAGGACGGGTCGAGAAGTACAAATGCCTTTCCAGCCTTGAGTACGGCCACCATAGCCACAATGGTCCACAGTGACTTTTCAAAACATAACGGAATGAAAGAGCTAACCCCTGTCTTCCGGCGCAGGATCTGTTGTGCCAATCGGGAGGTGGTTCGGTCGAATTCTCCATAGGTCAAACGTCCTTCCCAAGAAACAATTGCCTCATCATCTGGGGAGAGTTTGACTCTTCGGTCGATAAGAGAATGAAGAGAGTCTTCGACGGTATCGGGAACGGTAGCATTCCACTGCCATATTTGCTCCAGGTCGGAGGGTGAGATAATCTGAACATCTTCAACTTTAGATGGGCGGGTAGCTTCGTACTGTGAAATTTGTGATATCACATTGTCGAACTGGTGGATGATCCGTATCATTTGGTTTTCACTGGTTATGAAAGGATCGTAGGAAATGTCCACTGAGTATCCATCGGGATGCATTTGAATTTCCAAGACAATAGGATAGGTGTTCATATCTAGAGACGCTGAAATATCCGTGTTGAGTATGGACGGATAATCTTGCGTGTCCTCCTTCGTTGGGTGTACCACCAACAGGTTTTGAAAGTCACAGGCATCTCGGAGGTCATCGTTGATTCTCCTGATATTCTGGAGTCCAAAGTGCTCATGCGGTATCATCTCTATAGCTTGATTCTGAAGACGACTAAGGAAATCTCCTAGTTCTTCATTTGGATCTATGCGAACTCGAACTGGAACAGTGGTGATAGTTGGACCAGTCATACGGTCAATGTCCTTTACTGGGGCATTGCGACCGGACAATATTGTTCCAAATATGATGTCGTTGGACGATGTGTACGCCGCAAGGATCATTGCCCATGCAGCACGAATAATTGCCGACGTCAGAGAGAATATTTGAGGTATTTTGACTGTGTGTGTCAGTCGAGCAGTTGCATTAACCTTTTCAACACCTGAAGGTATTGACGGGAAAGTCTCCGGATTTGCGTCTGCAAGTTGGGAGATCCAAAATTTTTTGGAGTCTTCTATCGGGAAGTCCCTTATGTATTTGATGAAAGCACGGTAGTCTGCTGTAGGAATCCTGTTTAGCGGTATTTCCTGGTATATTTTTTCCACTATTTCAATAACCAACGGCTTAGAAACCCCATCATATGTAGCATGATGAGAGACCCAGACTAATATTGGAGATCGAGATGACTGCTCGTGTACTATGCCAAAGCGATTGAGAGCATTTCCTAGTCCCATGGGAGATTTTGTTTCAGAGTCCAGGAAAGTGGCCAGGTGCCTCCCATGAGACCATTCGATGTCGCCTTTGATAACAACCTGATGAAGCCCCTTTGATTGTGTGTGCACAATCCTTGTGCGCAATATTGGGTTCATTTGAAAGACCGTATTCCACGCCGTTTGGAGTCTGGATAGGTCTATATTCTCCGGCAGATTAAATGTATGGAATGCAATATAGTCGCCGGATTGCTGAATAGATAGTGCCATCAGTGCTGCAAAAATAATGAAGTCAGCAATTACTCAATACAGATGCCAGGTGCGTTATCGCTTTTCGCAAATAATTTCGATTCTCAAAGCTCACTTTCTTACCTTCCTGTAAGGGTGTGCATGGGTAGATATCCTCGATCAAGTCGTCTGACACTTTGCATAGAGCTGCAACCTCAGCCACAAGATTACGTTCGTTAGCATATTCCAATAGTTCGAATGGCTGAATAGATTTCTCCTGTTGGTCTTCGAGGTTAGTGGCAATGCTGTCCAGACCTTCTAGATGTGGGCTTTGCAGGATGCCGGCAACAGTTAATCCTATTTTCTCGGCTCGTGCAGCTGACACTAGCCGAATAGCCTTAATTGAATCACCACCCAGCTGCAAGAAGCTATGGTCAAGGCCGATAGAGTTTTCATCTATGCGAAGCACAGCAGCGAGTAAATTGCGGAGCTGTTCTTGCCTTTGGGTTACTGGAACCCGGATATTCCTCACTGATGAAATCGAAGATGCTGCCAGGACGTCTGAGTCGGAGTTTGAAAACAGAGCACGCAGTAGTTTCCTGTCTGTTTTTGCGGATGGAAGTAAGGGAACCCGATTAATAACCAAAAATGTCCTCGGTATCATATATGGTGGTAAAGTTTGGCCCACTGCACCGCAAACGGTGTTTATATCTAGGTCTTCTAGGACGGTCAAACGAGGCTCCATAAAATGAACGTTGTCGGAACCGTGTTCAACGTTCTTGTCATACAAAAACGCACAAAGCTGAGTATTTGTCTTATCGTCTTTGGGTGAGACCATCTCGACCACAATACCCACATGTTGAGGAAGGTGTAATTTGAATTGCGACTCGACTTCCTCAAGCTCAATACGTTGACCTCGTAGTTTCACTTGAGCGTCTTTCCTTCCTAATATCATTAGGCTTCCATCCGGATTTAAGCGTCCTAGATCTCCAGTTTTGTAGAGACGACTGTGACTAGTTCGACGGTGTTCTGGTACCCATTCTGGTGGTGCGATAAATGCAGAGGCGGTCTTCTCCGGATTCTTAAAGTATCCTCTAGTCACGGTAGGTCCTTCAACGATGATCTCACCTACTGCACCTATGGGAACAAGCAAATTATGATCCTCTGGTTCGACAACCCAACAGACTGCGGCAAATGAGAACCCAATATTAGCAGGATCGGAATCCACCTTCAAACCGGGGTTGCATGTTGCTCTTCCTGTCGTTTCTGACGGCCCGTATGCATTATTAAGGTGCACGGAGCCTGCCCATGTCGCAATATTCTCGTTTGTTAACTTTTCTCCAGCTAAAGTAAGTACTTCAAGGCTTGGGACATCGTTAGGCCCAAACAAGCTCCCAATGGTCGGTGTTAAAGTAGCCTGTGTGATTTTTTCCTTTTGCATATACTCCAGCAAGTTATTCATCCGATCCTCATCGGAAGGGATGTATAGAACACCTCCGTAAAGCAGAGTCGCAAAGTAATCTTTCATAGTTGGATCAAAGGTGTGGGACGAAAACTGAAGGACCCTGGCGTGTGGGCGAAATTCTCCAGCCTTAGTATAGAGATGTATCATAGTACAAATATTGCGGTGTTCAAGGATGATGCACTTTGGTACACCCGTTGTACCTGATGTAAAGGATGCCCATGCCGCATTATGTGGATGGACCTCCGGTAGAGGTGAGTCGCTAATGATGCCATCTGCAAATTTCTGACCGACCTCGAGGATAACCTTAACATCTGGTTTTGCGTGTTGAAACATAGACGCAGATGTAAGAAGAATTTCCGCATCCAAAAATTCTACCAAGCTGGATATGCGCTGAGGAGGAAACTCCTCATTGAGAAAGACTGGAGCGCCACCGGCTTTCAGCACAGATATAACAGACACAATGGCCCATAGGGACTTGCGAAAACAAAGAGGTACAAGCTTTTCAGGACCAACGCCTAGCATGACCAGCTGGCGCGCTATCTTCGTAGAGAGAACATCAAGCTCCTCGTAAGTTAGATCTCCGTCCCAAGATCTGACCGCGAGCTGCTTGGCATGAGTGCTGAAAGGGAGAACATGATGGACACACTTGTTGACAATAGCAGGAACCTTGGAATTCCAGACATACAAAGTTTCGACATCGGTTTTATGCACCCTTCGTAACTGCGATAGCGTCGACTCCGGTGCAGCCTTGGAGATCTGACTGATAAATTCCCCGAATAATTTCAATACACGCTGCATCTGATTACGCTCAACTATGCTGGGGTCAAAGAGAGCGTTGATCTCCACAGATTTATTGCTGATATCACACTCAATAACCATAGGATATGTGTGAGTATGAACATCATTTCCATCGCCAAACTGATGTTGAATTATGCTTCCCTCCTTGCCAAACGAAGTAGGTTGGATAACGAGTAGGTTTTGAAATCTTGTGGCAGCATCAGCCTCCTGGCCACATTGACGAATGTTCTGCAAGCCAAAGTGCTGAAAATCGATCATTTGCACTGCTTGTTCCTGGATATCTTCAACAAACTCCCGCACTCTCTTTGAATAATCGATTTTAACTCGAACTGGGACAGTTGAAATCACAGGACCAATAATTTCTGATATATTCGGCACTGCAGCATCGCGGCCAGACACTGTAGCTCCAAAGATGACATCTGAAGAGCCTGTGTAACTAGCTATTGTGATAGCCCATGCTGCTCGAATAATGGATGAGGTTGTTACTGTGGCGGACATTGTCTGAGAGTATTCAATAATCTCTGAGATGGGCTCTCTTTCGATATAACCGGAATCTTGGTTGTTAACAGAAGGGAATTCTATGAATTCCCCGCTATTAAACTGTCCTTTCCAGTATTTCTGACATGATTCAGAATCAGAATTACCGACGTATTTGATATACTGACGGAAATCCCCCTGCCGTTTGACTGCCTCGCCATCCCATAAATCCTGCAGAGAACTTTCAAGGGCAGTGGTAATTAACGAGATGGAGAACCCATCGTAAACGCTATGATGTGCTGTCCAAACTATAAAAGTTGAGGCTGAGTCAGGGGGTTGAATAAGGGCGAAGCGATTCAATCTTCCCCCTAGACCAAACTCAACCCTCCGATCGCGTTGGAGATAGTTATCAAGATTATCTTCTGTTGTCCATTCTAAAGATTCTTTGATTATGACTTGTATCATCTCAGAAGAAGGAAGCTGGATTATTCTGGTCCGGAAGATGTTCAGAGTCACAAATAGTCTTTGCCAAGCGATCTTGAGGGCATCAACGTCGACAGGAGGAGATGCAATAAAAACGTGTTGAGCGGAGTATGTGCCTTGCTGTGCAATTGATAGAGCAAAGATTCCTTCTTGAAGTGGCGTACATTTATATGCATCCTCAACCTCAGCCTCAGAGAAAAGTTGACACTGCGTCACGGCCTCGACACGGATAGTGTCACCAGTGCTTCGGTCCTTCAGCAATTCCCAGTTCCCAATAGCATTATAGGTATCATCTCTATCATGTGCTGCTGTTCGTGCGAGGTCTGACAGAATCGGGTTCTTGAAGATTTGCCCAACTGTCAGAAACAAGCCTTCAGTTTTTGCCAATGCGACCAATCGCATTGCATCAATTGAATCCCCTCCAAGTAACAGGAAGTTATCGTTGATACCGACAGATTGTTCTTCGAGTGCAAGAGCATTTGCAAAGAGAGTTCTCATCTTTGCTTCTGTAGGAGTGCGAGGAATTTCTTTATCTTGATGACGGATCGTATACAAGCTCAATTGCGAAGAGTCAAGTTTCGAGGCAATGGCTCGTAGGCTTCGACGGTCTACCTTGGTAGAGCTGCGCATAAATGGAACCTTTCGTATCGGGAGAAAGATATTCGGTACCATATATCGTGGTAAGAAAGATGCTGCCTGAGCCGTAATGGTCGGAAGATGCATGTCTTCGATTTCGTTCAACGTCGTGGGCGGCAGGAGAATGTCCCCTTCGGTCTCAGTGTCTTGAGTGAGGCACAAAAATGCGACCAGTATTTTTCGATCTTGGTCAGCTGGTGTGATGACTTCTGCTACAATTGCTCTCACTTGTGGGATCAAGAGGTGCAAATGGTGTTCTATTTCCGTAAGTTCCATTCGCTGGCCACGCAGTTTAGTCTGCGTGTCTTTTCTTCCAACAAATATCATATTCCCATCGGCATTATACCGGGCCAAGTCACCTGTCAAGTACATTCGCTCTGTTTGAGCTGACTCGAAGTGCTTCATCCATTCTGGAGGTTGAATGAAAACCTGCGCAGTTTTGGCACTCTCCCCGAGATACCCATCACCTATGTTTGGACCTCCAAGAAGAAGCTCTCCGATTCCTCCGATAGGGACCAGCTTATGATGATTGAGAGGGTCAACGAGGAAACTAGAGCCTAAAAATGCTCGTCCGATGTTACCAGGCACCTTTTCATCTAGATGTGAGTTGACAAAGGTTATAGGGGTACACTCGCTGGGGCCTGTGCAAACCATCAGTGAGATCGAAATTAACATTTATTGAAAGCCAGTATTATGCATGACTTCCCATTAGATGCTGAAAGGTGAAAAACATACCATAGACCTGAAGAAGACGCACATGTGGGGGGAAATGAGTAAAAAGCGCTGGGACAGCAGCCTCTCCACCAAAGACCAGTGTACGGAGTGTGGGGACAGATGAGGGGTCTATCAATGAGGCAAATGTAGGTGTAAGAAAGAGCCATGTCACTTTCATCCGATTGATCGCTTTGATGATGCCTTCGCTGGTTCGTTCACTCTCTGATGGAACGCATACGCACCCTCCCATTGATAGGGTTGTGACAATTTCCTGCATTGCCATATCAAAAGAGACGGACGCAAATTGTAAAACCCGAAGTGGTTCAACTTTGGTCATCTCACAGAATTGAGAATGCTTTCTCGCCCCTGAGGCCCACGCACGATGGGAGATAACTGTTCCTTTAGGATTTCCTGTGGACCCAGATGTGAAAATAATACACGCTGGTGCTCTGGGATCAATATCCGCCTGGAAATGATCGGAGGCTGGAAGGTTATCGAGAAGATTTTTATCTAGGATGACTGCCTCTTTGGAAATGCTTGAGCTTAGCTCAGAAGCCATGGGCGAATACATGACAAAGGGGGCCTCGGTTTTTGAAATCATGTAATTTAGCCTCTCAACTGGGAGGGAAGGGTCCAATAGCAAGAGTGCACCTCCGGCCTTCAAGATTCCTAGAACTGAGACTACTGTCAGTACTGATTTCTCAATACATAACGGGATAAATTTCCCGACTTGAGCTCCAAACTCGGAGACGATGAAGCTAGCCAGTCGGCTGGAAAGAATCTCAAGCTCCATATAGGTTAGTGAGTTATTAAAATCTTCAACTGCGGTGCTAGATGGATTAGTGAGCACATGGGAGTAAAACCCTTGGTGCATTAGCTCATTCACAGTTTCAGTATACCCAGAGTTCCACTCGCGCAGCTCCTCTATGTCGTCTGTAGTGATTATATCGAGCGATTTTATCGTTGTTTCTGAACTTCCCATGTTCAACTGATGGAGTATATGTTCAAATTGCCGGGAGAGACGTTCCACCTGAAGTTTCGGGATTATACGAGAATCGAAGTGGAATTTTAGATCAATGCCGCCGGAAGTCGGTTGACACTCAATAGTTAGTGCGTTCGTAAGGAATCCTGCAGAAATACCTAAGATTTCCGACATTCCCAAAAGATTGCTGCTTCCTGGATTTCCTGGATTCTCTGCTGCTTGAACAACAAGCAAGCTCTGGAAGTTGCATATATTCCTTGCCTCTGGAATCCACCGTGCAATTCTTTGAAGTCCAGCTTGTTCATGAGGAATCATATCAACATACTGCTGCTGGAGGAGACGAAGAAATTCTCGGGTCAAACACTCTGGGTCAACAGTTACTCGCAAGGGAACAGTCGCGAAAGTAGGTCCGGTGGCAGTCTCTACTCTCTCCAGCGGAACACTTCTGCCGTTGACTGTACAACCAAATGTGACATCCTTGCTCTCCGAATATTGTGAGAGAAGGATGGCCCAAGTAGCCCTAAGAATCGTTGATAGCGTGACTTCTGATCCCCGACGAAGTTCATATTCCACGGTTCGGGTCACAGATTGATCGGCGAGCGGAAGATAGTCAGACTCCGGGAGTAGAGGAAAAGATGGAGGGGGAGGGCTTTCCAATTGCTTCTTCCAGAATTCCTCTGAAGCTTGGGTATCAGATTGAGATACATATTTGATAAAGAGATTGAACTCTAAACCCGGCTCTGTGGGGAGGTCTTGATAGGCCTTCTCGACAGATCGCAGTAGTAGTCTCAAAGATTCGTCATCAAAGATAGCATGATGAAGTGTCCAGACAAACCAGCGCCTAGGACCAGAAGAGACAATGGCAAATCGAGCAAGTTTGGATCCCAATTTCATCGGGATTTCTCTGTCTGAAACAAGATATGACTCAAGGCCTTCTCCTTGAAGCCATGATATCTGTTCGTGAACGACGACCTGCCACAGCTTCGAAGCACCATTACCCTGTATGATCCTGGTTCTTAATATCGCATTTAATTGGACGACGTGCTCCCAAGCAAATTTGAAACGTGTAATATCCAGTTCTTCTGGCAGTTCATATGCCATTTGGGCAACATATGAGCCAGGATTTCTTGCTGAGAGTGCCATCACCTATTCAGAGTCAGCTGCGAAGGTTCATATGACTGTGTTCGCTTAAATGCATGTTAAGCGATAACTAGAAGAGAGGTTATGATGATACTCACTCCGCTTTGAAGTGGACTGCACGGATACATATCAAGAATCAAAGCTTGGCCTTCGTCAACTTCCATGTCATGGTTTCCAATCATTTTGATTGCCGTCTCAATGCTACTTTCCCCGTCTTCCAACAGATTAAATCTCTCTAGGCTATACGACCCAGAAGCTGTACCCTCGATTAATCCCATTACAGCAGATTGCTCGCCTAGGCTTGGATTTTGAAAGATCTTCTGGACCGTGATCTTGATGCCAGCATCGCGTGCTGCCGTCACTAACTTCATGGCAGCGACAGAGTCACCACCAAGGCGAAAGAAATTACTCTCAAGTTTGATAGATGATCTTTCTGCACCAAGAACTTCAGCCCATAGAGATTGTAGTGCCTTTTCCCTTAGCGTTTCGGGATTTGAAAAGTAGGCTGCTTCATTCTCTCCTTCTTGAGCCCTGAGTTCCTTAGCGGTAAGGCTGGAGGCCATTTCGCGAAGTTTCTTCCGGTCGAGTTTGCCTGACACCATTAAGGGCATTTTTTGCATACGAATGAATACCGACGGTATCATATAAGATGGGAGGGCCTGTTGTAGCCGTTCTCCTGCGTCATTTGGTAGTCCATGCATAACCTGGAGCGGTGGTAGCTCTGATGTTTCGCTTCTATCTGAGTCATTGTCTGTCTGTATAAGCAGGAAGGCCACAATAATCGGCGCTCCTTCTCCAGATTCAACCTTGGGCTTTATGACTTCAACTGCAACTTCCTTGCAGCCTTTGACTTCGCTGCGGAGATGGTGCTCGATCTCTCCAAGCTCGATACGCTGTCCGTAAAGTTTGACTTGTGTATCTTTACGGCCGAGAACTTGCATCGTTCCATCTTCATTATACCTAGCAAGGTCTCCTGTCTTGTAGAATCTCCGGTGCGGGATCCCGCTACCGTTCGTCTCACTAACCCAAGCTGGATCGGTGATAAAGGATGCCTTCGTCTTAGTCTCATTACCGATATAATGACGCGCCAATATTGGCCCTTCTATAAGGAGTTCTCCAATAGCCCCGATAGGCAGGAGCTTATTGTGGTCAAGGGGGTCAGTGATATGGAGTAAGCAGCCGACGCCGACCCCGATGTTGATGGGGTCGTCAATTCGAGACAGGCCAGAATTGGCTGAGCAGAAGACAGATGCTTCTGCAGGTCCATAGGAGTTTATCCTGTAAGAGTTTTAGTATGAGACACTGAATTGCACCACTCTTGGTAAGATATTTGATTAGAACCTACAGATAAACATGGTCCCCCCATTGCTGGAGCACTCGTGAGGTCACACTTTCTCCGCCGACGACCAGCGTCTGGAGGTCTGGCACATCTGACGGCCGCAGCTGGCTGGCGACGGTTGTTGTCAAGCACGCATGGTTGGCCTTCATGCGAACGATGCTTCCCGCTAAATCGTTCAGTCGGTCATGTTCTGACGGTACGCAAATGCATCCACCATACATGAGTGTGGTGAAAATATCAGAGAAGCTGTCATCGAAAGTGTATGCGGCAAACTGGATAGTTCGTGTGTGCTTTCCAAACCTCATTGCTTCTCCATGATCACGAACGCTAGTACACATCGCTTGATGCTCAATGATGATGCCCTTGGGCTGACCGGTGCTCCCGGATGTGAAGACCGCGAATGCCACATTCTCGGGTCCAACACCAGTATTGGGTAAGTCACCATCGGTGTCATCAGAGGGGAGAGTGTCAATGGTCGTAGGGTTGACAATAATGACATCTTTATTCAATTCCCGGCATAGATCTTGATACGTTTTGGAGCAGACAACTAGAGGTGCCTGCACGTCCTCCAGTATCGCCAGGTGACGGTTTCGGGGATGTTCAGGGTTCAGAGGAACACATGCTCCGCCGGATTTCAAGACCGCGAGCATTGCGACAATTGCCCAGACCGACTTCTCGAAACATACCGGTACTATGACCTCTGGTCCTACGCCCAAAGTAATAAGTCGCCTTGCGAGCCGGTTTGAGATCGTGGACAGCTCTCGATAAGACAGGTTCCCATCCCATGCGCACACGGCTGCAGATTCGGGACTCTGTCTGGCCTGACGCTCGACTTCCAAATGGACACAATCACGCACAGGTGCGGGTGGATTCTGATTCCATCGTTCTATATCTTTCATATCCCAGGAACAGACGAGATCGAGATCACCTACTACAGCAGTAGGTGAGGCATCTTTCAATTGATTCACAACATGGATAAACTGCCGGAAGAGTCTCTGCGTTCGGGTAGCAGAGATAGATGATCCAGATGGATAAAACCCCAGCTCAACCCCAATGTCCCTCGGGCTTGCCACAAGGACTAGATGAGGACAGCTGTCAACCTCAGTAACCAGTTCCTGCCAATTCTTTATGTATCGTTTGGTCTCCACTATGAGAAGTCTGATCGAACTTGATGATAGACCAGACGGAGAATTGACAGGAAGCTGCAGGCTCAGTTGCCAGAACTTGGAGCCATGGCGAGCATACGCAGCATTTTCGACTTTGTTGATAATAGTATGAATCCCAGAGTCCTTTATAACGGGTACGAGGTATTTGTTAAGATCTTCGCTCTCTTGGTTTAGGAATATCTGATCCAGTACCACCTCTTCATTGTTGGAGAATTTAGAATTGAGTATCAGCAAAGCTGCTGCTGCCACTGTATTGAATCACTGTCAGTATTCATTAATTCATTCAGGAGCATTGAAGGTTCCAACAGTATGGGGAGTTTCATGGGCAGTAGGTAAATAAACACATACATGCTCCGTCATTGGGAATCCTCTTTGGTTGGACTTTCCTTAATGTTGATTGAAGTACAGCCATTTTTTCTATCTTAGAAGTCCCTTAGAAGAAATATGAAATTTTGTCTAAAGAACGTAGTGATTCAACATCCGGAGCCCTGAAGGGATACTTATTCTCATGAAATTCTCGGGGATGCCCCCGAAGGAAACCCACCAGGATTGCAAATTTAGTTTTGCAAAAAAGTTTTCGGATGAATTCTTCAACTTTCTGGAGCGAGCTGAGCTAGTATAACGTCAGAAATCGTCAGATTGCGTTCTATTTTCCCACGTGGCCCTCATGGTGGCAAATGATTCTATACTTGTCGATATTTCTCGTAAACTACTACCGCATGAGGGAAGAGTCTAGACATCTGATGGCTTCCGTCCACGCATATGCAAGCAGTGAGATAAAGTCGCATTGCAGGGATGCAGATGGATTCCTTCCGCCCCTGCATTCACGTGTGTTGTCAGCGGAAGGATTGTCTGTGCGAGGCGATGTTACTCTACAAGGTGTTTGGAAGGCTGGGGTGCGGCTGTGGATGGGGTGTAAGGTAGTGCAAGGTTTCCCTGATGCTTAGAATGATATGTTGTGATTTCTATATTAGGTTTCCTCTTGAATCGTCTCTGCGATTCAAGGAGACCGGCTGGTATTGTTAATTATCGTTAAAGCTCATCGCCTCTCACTGGATATCAGCACTATTTAGATCTACCCCTAGCAATTGACTATATTTATCAATACCTTGAAATTGGTTTGCCTTCAACAGCCAAGCTAAAAACAAAATGGAGAGTCAACGATTCTTGAATGTGTATAGCGGACCTAGGTCTCTGCAGAAATATTTCGATCCGGATGAACAGCCTATGTTACCACTTGTAGAACTGCCCGAGAAACTGAACCCATTTCTGGCTGATGGTGTTCACATATTTGCGAAGATGTTGACTGCCTTGCCGGCTCAGAACGTGAAAGCACTTCCTGGTGAGTCTACCATAACTTTATGGTAAGAAAGTAAAAATTATTGACCCATCAAGCTCTAAACATGATCCAAAGCGCACCCGAGTCCGCAAAAAAAGCCATTATTGAGGCTAGCTCTGGGTCAACGGTAATATCTCTGTCCTTAGCGTCTCGAGTCATGAACCAGAATGATGATGTCTGCGCCTATGTGACCAATAAAACGGAAAAATCTCGTCTCCAGACACTATCTTTCTTCGGACTCAAAGTGTAAGTAGCTCCACTGTCCGCAGGTCTATTCTCTCCTATGAGTTCATGAATTAATTTTGCCTGCTTAGGAACCTTTATGGGGGACCTGCACAACCCGAGATATCAGATAAGAGAGGTATCATTAGTAAAATTCGCCAAATGGCAGAGGATGATGAAGATTTTTGGAACCCAGCACAGTATGAGAATGAGAATAACTATAAATCTCACATACGCTGGACTGGGCCCCAACTATTGAAGCAGCTCCCAAATATCAGTATCTTTTGTGCTGGAATGGGAAGTGCTGGTGAGTATACCCAACTTTAACATGCTAGGCATGTTCTGATCGTGTATAGGCTGCATAACAGGTACCGGGCTCTATCTCAAAGAGCACAAGCCTGATGTTGGCATTGTAGGGTACGTATTTCCGGTTCCCTGTGAGCGTGACCCGGCTGATATCAATTCGAGGGTGTGTAATCGGAACGGTGATCCCATTCCTGGACCGAGACCTGCTCCTCTGTTCGAGTCCATCTCCTTCCCTTGGAAGAAAGTGGTAGATACGATTGAAGAGGTTGGCTCTGCCGAATCATACAGGATGTCTATGAGACTCTCACGAGAAGGCCTCATCTGTGGTCCTTCCTCTGGAATGGCTCTTCAAGCACTGCTGAACTTTCTGCAAAAGGCAAAAGATGAGGGCCGTCTCTCAAAGTATGCTGATCCCCAAGGCCAAGTCTCTTGCGTTTTTCCATGCTGCGATCTCCCATATCAGTACATGGATAGTTACTTCAAGAAGCTTGGACCGGAAGACTTCCACTCCATTACAAATTATGTAAGTATCAAGGATCGTCGGAGCAAAGAGTCTCTCTAACTTATGTTCAGCACTTACTTGACATCGATACACATCTCTATAACGCGGCATGGGAGCTTGAAGCACCAGCTGCAATTGAAATGTTGTACCCAGGAGACAAGCCCAAGCTATACCATACAACCCCACCTCAGGTCAAGGTGATAGACATTCGCTCACCTGGGGATTTCAGCTCCGGTACTCTTTGTGGCGCTAAGAACCTTGCGTTCGATTCAGTCACAGCCACTAGTGGAAGCCCCTTCGATGACGTGTCCCTTCTTGAATCTCAGTGGACTGAGATGAAGTCCCGATTGAGTCACGATTCGGTGTATGATCTTATTGGCCATGAAGGTCCGGTAGTCACTGTGTGTTACAGTGGAGAAAGCGCACGGATGTTGACAAGTATCCTGAGAGCTCAGAAAGTCGAAGCATACAGTGTCAAGGGCGGGATGCCCTCTTTAGCTGAGCTAATTACAGCCTAAGCTGAGTAGGAGCGTTTAACACAAATAGAGAGTAGCATGAGAGAGCCTTAGAATGAAATTTATCCATCAATGATTTGCACAATATCTTGTTTACTTGTCCTGTTGAGTATTTCTGAGTACCAGAGCACTTTCAGCTCCATGAATACTGTAGTGTTATGCCTTTGTCAAACCAGGCTATCCCCAACGTCTATCAGTATTGAACTAATTTCCTATTCTATAAAAAACTTTTATCATGAGGAGTATGTATAATTGATAATAAGAGTTGAGTTTCTTTTTTAAATTCCTGTGTCTAAGAGAGGGCCCAATAGCTAATCGAGTATCCTCCCAGTATATACAAGTTCAAAGCTGCTTAATATAGTCTTCTACCAATTTGTGCGCCTCTCGGGCAATACCGACGGATCCCTCGTACCTTTACACTGTTAGATAAAGGCTCAAAATATGTATTTATCACTTACCCTGCACTGTAGTGACCATAGGCATGGCATATGAATCTTTTCATGCCATTTTCTTGATAACTTTCAAGCTCCATTCTTGGTCCACCATGCCTTGCCGGACGCAGTCCAACACAAACAGCCAATATCTCAAACTCACCATCTGCGTTCAGAAGCTCTGGCGCAATAGGTTTACAGCGTTCAATAATTGTCTTCGTCATTTGGTCGTCTGGTGACGTACTCCAGTCGTCTGCAATCTTACACCCTCCGAGCATTGTCTCAGTTGTCCCTGGCCTAGGTATGACAAGAGCCTCCCAGCCGTCGCCACCCCGCCTCGTGGCGATGCGGCTCGCTTGACCTGAGACGATGACAGTTTGCCCTTTGGAAGGGAAGACTTTGGGGTCGGGAGTCAAAGCACCTGCAGCCACCCCGGTGCAATTGACTAGACCGATGGCGTTTTCCAACCCATTGAAGGAGAAGACCTCAGGAAGTGAACTTACCGTCCCAGTTCTGCATTCAATACCACGCTCTATGCATTGACCATGCAGGAACTGAAGGTAGAGGGTTGGGCAGATGGAAAATGTCTCATATGAAAACCCTGCAGCAAATTTTCCTTCGGTGGCTAGCTCATCCTGGGATAAAATCTTGAATTTTGGGATGAATGATGTCCACCAATGGGATTTCTCCGGGCTCACAGCCTCTTCCTGCAGGTTATCCCTAGTTTGATTAGTAGTGACTATAAAATCTGATCGACAAAGTTTACCACAAGTATACAGCTGGCTTCAACTGTTGACTGGTTAATGCGTATTACAAATATCTCCGAAAAGATGACTGTACCTGAAGCCCCAATTTCTCGGGAGGAACATCCTTAACTAGATTCGCCCAGTGAAGAAAAGTCTGACGATCCCATGATTTTTGATTTCCAATATCAACATTAGAACGCCATTGCTGAAGTAAGAAGTTAGCTCTGTTGTCGATATTTCTCGAAACTGAAACACATACTGCTCCAGACCTACGTTGTGATGTTAGTTGGGGGCCCTTTTTCGTGATGATCATTGAAACATACCAGGTTGAGGTGTACAATGGATCCTTAGATCCTGGCCAGTCCTTGGCCAAGATGAGGACATTCAGTCCAGCCTCTTTGAATGTCAAGGCAGTCTGGAGCCCCACAACACCTGCTCTAAACTCACAGTGAGCGTTAGCGCGCCTAGAATTTCAGTCAAATTCGGTACTATACCCGAGAACCACAATCAAAGATTGAGGGGTATCAATATGTCCTGGCATTTTGGTATTTGGTAATTCCCTTCGGGTAATAAAATTTTTTGGATCAATTGTTGTTGCTTTTGTTGCCTTTTCTTTAGCTTTTGGTGGCCGGTGTTGCGTGGACTTTTCTAATTTCTCAGCACTAAGGTCACCTAATTATTGATGGTGTTATTTATACTGACCATCAAGGTCTGTAACCCTGATCCTTCTCATTTTGATGTAAATGCTCGAGGTATAACACGTCATCGAGGGATGTTCCATTAGGGTGTAAGGAATCAGGCTAATGCAAGATTTCTAAGACGGAAGCTGACCAGAGTTTTACTAGGTACCGCGGATCATGTCTATAAAGAATCCCTGCCCTCACCATTTTCTCACTGTAACACAACATATCAGATCTGATTTCTTTTAGTCATGTATATTACCTGCATCGAATATATACTTGGATCTTTTATCATACCATAATATTGTTTTTCTATTCGTGCAATTTTGTTCTAGAGGAGTGTATTCCCTGTATTCGGGAGTGCATCCCTTCTCTGATGCTCTCTGCACACATAATACGAGGTTACAATGAAGCAGCGGAAATATCATGTCATAACTTGGCGCATATTATCTCAAAATTGGGTGGCAAGTGGCGTGAGTCCTTGTCGGAATTCCGGCAAGCTCCGGGCTGAGTATTGAACGACAGGAATAATATAGTAAGACAAACGCATTTAAAATAAAAACATGAATGAAGCTTTACATATGACTCAAATAGATGTTTTAGGACTACTCTCGTAAATTTTCAATTTCAACCAGTTGCCTATCATATTTCATAACCGTAAGCTCAAGTAGGAAATTCCAGTATATAAAGATAACAACAAGGTCATTGAAATCAATAGATACAATTAGCACAATAGTCTCTAATTTTGCTTGAAAAGAAAACCTACTTCAAGATCTTTCGACCAACTATATATACTGAAATCATGATTCTCCCTTCCCCAACTATCCACCTCGACACTACTCTCGCTGATCTATACAGGAGAGAGGGTCTCAACAATTTGATCTATATCCCCTATTACCCAAGCTCCTATTTTGACTATGGTCCAAACCACCCGCGAAATCAAAAATTTCACATCAATGATCACTTGCGCAGCATGCCGGAAAGCTGGTCGGAATCCAAACGACAGGCCTTTGCTTTTAACTACACGATGAGTATGATGATGCGGTTCAGGTTCTTCTTAGGCGACATGGATGTCTTGGTGATCTGCTCCAAAGAATACCCACCACAACCATTAAACGGGAACGCAACCTTGTCCATTCCTAGTCGAATCGACTCTTCGCAACTCTCGAAGGATATCACCACGGTTTTTGTCGATGATCCCAATGTGAATATACTCGATATTCTAGTCAACCGAGGTCAGACCATCGCATTGCCATTCCCACATGACTGGTGCGCTTCTCTCCCGCACGCTGTGAACCCTGAACGACATTACCTCTTCCATTCGAAAGCTTATCTCAGCCGGCTGCCTGTGAGCGTGCCTCGTCAGGAGATCTTCAAGTTGGATGCAGGTCTCATCCTCAACTTGCAGGATAAACCCACTCCATTTGTGGTGAAAACTACCCATGGCCACTTCAATACTGGCACATGGATGGTAACGACAGAAGATGAGCGAGTAGAAGTTCTAAATGAACTGCGCGGACTACTAGAGCCCCATGATAACTCTGTTCCTGGGATCCAGAAGGTCCTAGTGACAGAGTTTATCGACGCAATTCGTAACTACTGTGTGCACTTCTTTGTGGGACGCAATGGTCGATCCGCTTTTTTTGGAGTTACAGAGCAAATGGTCGATCGCTATGGGGACTGGCGAGGCACGATAAAATTCAAGAGGCAGGCGGAGTTGAAGGCGATATTTGACGGTATGACTAGCGTGTTGGCACGGGCTCTTGCACAAGATGGGTGGGTCTCGTTATTTTTCCCAAGTTGAACGTTGAAAATCTATTATAGCTATGAGGATCTCAGCTAAGATAATTGTATAGGTACATTGGTCCCGCCGGCGCAGACATATTGGTCGATAGAGCTGGTAAGCAATGGCTGATCGATCTAAACCCGCGCATCAATGGTGGGACGCCATTATGCTTGCTGCAGCAACATCTGTCCATGGACAGACAGCTGCATTATGCGACGGTGATCTTAGAGTCGACATTCGGGCGGTCCCAAGCGGCTTTTGCAGCTGAGTTCCAGACACGGCTACATCGAGGGCAGGTCATCGTTGTTAATCTCACCAGCTGGAAGGACACTGAGACCCTGAAGGATCGACACTCGTGCGTGATAATTTGTGCAGCGGGGACGGAGGAGGAAATGGAATCTATTGTAGACGAAATCAAGGACTACTGTAAACTGACAGTTGCTAGATAGTTGACAAGTATTCATATTCTCGATTTTTTTTAATACAAACACGTTTTTGTTTATGCCTCTTGTTCTGAAGTGTTGTCGGCATCTATGTTCTCGCCATCTATGTTCTCGTCATCTTTCGTGAGTGGGTCTTTTGATATAAACGCCAGTGTCACGGTGCCAGTGAGGAAGAACCCAGCCGCAATGATAAATGGCAATCCTGTCCACGCTTGACCTAATTTTATCCCTAAGCCGAAGCCCCATGCAAAGACTGGCCCTGCTACTCCTGATCCGATCCGCATCATCATGGTCATCATGGAGTACACCAGGGTGATCTCTTGCGGATGCACGAGATTCGTGACGAGAGATCGGAGAACAGTGATAACAGCCATACCGAAAGACATCAGGACAATTCCTAGGACTATTAGCTTGACCCACTCGTATTTCGACGCTGTTCCTCTTACCGCAAATAGCCAGGATAACTGTAGGCGCGAACGCTAGGCATAATGCTCCAATGAAGAGAATAACACTCTCAACTTGGACCAGGATACGATCTCTGGAATATATCGTGACGCCACCATACGCTATTAATATATAGCCTAGAAGTGGAAGACCCACCAGAAACGTGAAAAGCTGAGCGAGCGAGCTGAATCCGACGAGAAAGTTTGCCTGGTCCGGGTTGTTAGTTATGGCATGTCTGCAAGAGAGTCCGCAGTCTTACATCTGCGATGCTCCAGCCGTAGCGTTTCGAAATGTAGAGCAGAATGACGGTGAACATTGAGTCCTCGCCAAGAGGAAATGCAAAAGCAGAAAATAGAACAATCGCGATTTGGGGATTGTTTCTTAAAATCAACCCTATACTGCGAAGCTTTCTCAGGACCTGGATGCAGGACTCCTTGATTGAGCGATGGCTGGTATTAGTCTCCTCTTCCTGGCTATTTCCACCCAGTGGGCCACTAGTAACGTGTTTAGCTATTGTCTGGGGCAACACGAAAGATAGACCCAAGGCCAAAATGTTAACTCCACAACCAATCCAGGCGGAAAGCCAGATATCGCTGTGCATTATCAGAGTCGATGTTAATTGTCCAGTTGCTGTCGCTACTAATGAACTTGCGGTGAAATATAGAAAGATGTGCGTTCTACCAAGGAATCAGTCATCCACTAATCTGGAAGAGTCTGGCTAATTATTACCTTGACTTCTGTGATACCAACTTGACTAATATCAAGTTGAACATCGTGACCGTGACTGTAGGTCCTCCCCCAATGGCTTCAAATGCAACCCCAAGCCATACCCAATGAAGTGGTAGACGGCCGGAAAACGTGCCTGCCCGAATTTATTGGATTTGAAACTAGACTGTCTGAACATAAAATGGATTACTTACATACAAATAAGGGCCATATCATCTCCAATACAACGCCAAACATCGAGAGCGAAAGGACTGGGCACCAGCCATATCGATCTGCAACAAAACTGTACGGGATACTGAAAAGGCCTAATGCAAGAGTTAGAATATTGTCTCGTGCAGCATTCCTTCCGTGCTTACTCAAAAAGACGGTCAGGAGTTCTTCAATGCCGAGCACGAAAGCCAGCTCAGACTGGACGTCCGTGTCTTTGCATCGTCCCGCGTCAAGTGGTGCTTTGCTTACGTCCCTGGACGAGTAGTCTCGACAAATGATGGATTCGTAGATTTGCATTCGAGGGGCCAGGGCCAGCATCTGTCCAGTGAAGAAGAGAAAGTTGATCAGGAATACCAGGCATATCGTGGAAAATGTCCACCAGTCTAATTTCCCATGCTTTCGCCCAGCAGGCTGTCTATTTTGGGTGCTCAGAAGAGGCGTGTCTTCTGTAGTCATTTTTCCTGATAAATTGTGGGGATACTAAAGGGAGTTTAGAACAAAAACATTGATCAGATATCTATTTTGAGGTTACAGCTCGTATGAGAACTCTGCAACTTCACGCAATTTAGGCCAAGGATGACTTGGTGTCAATTAAAAGGGATGCATCAGCTTAGATCATGTGATCCCATTTTCCATTGTGCCCGAAGAATGATATTCCTGGTCGTCTCTACTGCCCGACCTGGCTGATAATTTTCCATTAGCTAAAATTATTATTTAACACAAGATCTTCCGAAAAATAATTGGACCAGCGCGGACTTGGCGACTATCCATAGGCAGGCTGTGGAATACGATTCAGTTCAAAGAATTTAGCGTATGCAAATAAAATATGAACTCCACTTCCCGGTACCTGATAAAACAAAAAATACCCGTACCGTTAAATTTACGAATCTTAACCTTAACTTAAATTACTCCGCAATATCAGATTATCCTAAGAATACTATTATTATGTTTTTTGGCCCTTTTCTCGAACGAATCTCAATTTGCTTACGCCAAATCAACTTCAGTTAAAGTGTGTGTATTCGCAATCCTCCGTACTCCGCCCCTCCATGATCCATCTGTCTAAGATTGTAGGGTTACACAAGCACAGTAAGACGGAGGTAAAGTTCAGCTTGGCCGTGCTGAGCAATAATCGCTCCGGATCTCGCAACCGAGGAATAACTTCGCTGCCTAACCTATTGAGAGTCTACTTCCTGCCTTCTCGCTCTCATGTTGAAATGAATTCCAGTGCAACGACCTAACCCGACCCGATCAAAGATCGACATGGCTCCGAACATAACTGCAGAATTGCTCGAAACGAGCTTTGGACCATCGGCTACCGGAAGATTCGATTTCACCCTCCTCTTTGAGAACACGATCTTATCAATCCTACCATCTGCATTGTTCTTCATTCTTGCGCCTCCGCGACTATTCTGGCTGACAAAGCAACAACGCAAAGTCACCAAAAACTCACGTTCATTCCTCAAATTGGTATTGACAATCCCCGTCTTCCATTCCATGCATTAATATTAACATTATTTCTCTCCCTCTTCTAGGGATTGATTGCCGTATACACATTATTGCAGCTCAGTGTCCTTCTATATTGGGCAGTGGGACCACTAGCTTCGTCAAGATGGCAAATTGCGGCCACAGCTCTGGTATTCGCCAATGGGTTTTCGCTCCTATTCTTATCATATGCCGAGCACACTCGTTCAATCAAGCCATCTACTCTTCTCAGTGTGTATTTGCTTCTCACCTTGCTCTTTGATTGTGCCATCGCAAGAACATTATGGCTTCTAGTTGGTGCAAGCCCAGTTCCCAAACTATTCACTGCAACAGCTGTGGTCAAATTTCTCCTCCTCATTGTCGAATCATGGGAGAAAAGGGATATTCTTCGTCCCCAGTACAAAAATCTTTCCCCAGAGGCTACCAGCGGGGTCTTCAACCGCAGTGTGTTTTGGTGGCTTAATTCTCTAATGAAAACCGGCTTCGGACGATTACTCACATATGATGACCTGTATGATCCCTTGGGTCCGCAAGCATCAGACGATCACTGAAAAATCCTCAGGTATCCAATTGATGAAAGTATGAATGCAAGAAGATTATTAACTGAGGCAAAGAAGTCTTGGGCCTCAGGTACGGACCAATTGGGCTGATATCTATTACATACTAACAGCACATCTAGCTGATCAACCTAGAAAAAATTCACTTTTCTGGTGTACTCTGTGGACTTTGAGATATGTCTTTTTGTCGGGCATGTTCTCTCGTTTATGCTTGATGGCTTTCAAATATGCTCAGCCATTTCTCATCTCAAGGACCGTCGATTTTTCTGACAATTTAGATGAATCGGATGACATTGGATGGGGGCTCACTGGAGCTTGGCTTTTGGTATTCATTGGGTTGGCGGCAAGTTCTCCTAGCCAGTTTTACTCAATCAAACAGCTATTGACAAACGCCAGGTCTCAACTGGAGCCTTTTACCACATGACCTATCGGTGAGTTGCACTTGTCGGGCTAGCAACTTCCAGAGCTCACCAATCAGATTTGTTACTTCTACTAGGGGCAGTCTTGTCGGTTTGATTTTTTCTAAAACAATGGATCTCAGTCTCACTGCCCTGGACGACTCTGGTAAGGTAGTATCAATTGCTGCAACTTCCTTTCTAACCGTGTCACAGTCGCAGTAACACTAATGTCCACTGATTCCGAAAATATCTGCCTAAGCTTTGCCAATTTACATGAAGTCTGGGCATCTCCTATAGAGTGTGCAATAGCATTGTACCTGTTATACAGGCAGCTTAAGATGGCATTCTTGGCCCCTATGATCGTGGCAATAGGTTAGGAGCGATTACTAGTGCCGTTTGGAAACTGAATTAACATTCGATTAGTTGCCACCCTCGGTATCATGCAACTTGCTAAATATATAGGAAATGCCCAGAAGATATGGGTACGTGGTATTCAGACGCGAGTTGATGTGACCGTATCCATGCTCGCGTCGATGAAGGTAGGCATGATGGCATCCCTACTCACAGTCTTGTTGATGACCGGTTCTTCTTCAGGAAGTCAAAATGCTTGGGCTTGCGGATATATTGACCAAAATGGTTCAAAATCTACGTGTGAAGGAGTTAAAATTGTCGAAGGATTATCGGAAACTATTATGTTTCCGGGTGCTTCTCGGTATAAATTCCTAGCCACTAATTCCTATAGAATGTATCTCTGACAGAAACCAGGAAGCAGCACACAGACCATTGCACCACTAGCCACCTTTGCAACTTTTGTCATTATTTCACAAAGCTCCGGTCAGCCTCTGAACACATCTTCTGCATATACCTCGCTTTCATTGATATACCTTCTCTCGGACCCTATGGCTACGGTGATTCGTACAATACCAATGGTCAGTGCTGCACTAGCTTGTTTTGACCGTATACAAAATTTTTTGCTATCGGAGAGTAGCAAAGATCACCGACTACCATTAAATGGTAGTAATCCAAGCGAAGATGCTACACCAGATAGCAGATCTATATCAAACAAGAAGGACGTTCCAGTTGAGCTCCATGACCTTGCGGGAGAAAAAGTCATACCTCCTGGGGCGCCGTTGATGGTTATAACAGATGCCAGCTTCGGATGGACTAACGCAGATCCAGCTATCTTAAGCAATATATCCTGTATCATCCGAAAATCTCATTTCACTTTCATAGTGGGAAGCGTGGGCTCAGGAAAGAGCACACTCATGAAAGCAATGCTTGGAGAAATACGGCCATCCAAAGGCTTCGTTTACACCGGCACCAAGGCTATTGCCTTTTGTGACCAAGAACCTTGGATCCAAAATCTGACTATACGGGAGAATATCTTAGGAGTTTCCGGGTACAATGAAACCTGGTACAACAGAGTTGTTCACGCTTGCGGATTAGAACAAGATATTATTGAGCTCCCTGACAAGGATGCCACGAAAACTGGCAGTGCGGGAGTTTCGCTGAGTGGTGGACAGAAACAGCGACTAGCACTGGCTCGGGCGGTTTATTCTATGGAAAAGGTAGTGTTTCTAGATGACGTGTTCGCAGGACAGGATGCAGGCACGGAAGAACATATCTATCAGATGCTCTTTAGCAAAGAGGGATTATTCCGAGAAATGGGGACAACAGTGGTTTGTATCACGAATGCTGGTAAGTATATATCTCCCTGCAATTTATGTATTATACAGATGTGCTGACCCTCTCTCTCTCTAGTTCATAGGCTCGTATATGCAGACCATGTCATCGCCTTGAGTGAGAAGGGTCACATTTTGCACCAAGGATCTTTCCAAGACCTTCAGTCCGATACCGACTATTTCAATGATCTAGATACCAAGCAGAATGGCTCATCCGACACTCGCAAGGAGGCTAATGTACCCGAAACAACTCAACCGACGATGTCCAGCCGCCCAGGTCCAGAGGAGGAACCGGAATCACCCAATCGTCCACTTGGAGAACTTGCCACATACAGGTACTATTTCGGATCTGTTCCCATATGGAACTCTCTACTTTTTGCTGTCTTCGTACTTCTATATGGAGGTGGTTTCAAGATGACAGAGTTGTTGCTCAGTTATTGGACACGCCACACCACTATTGTCGAGCAATCGACCAACAATTTTTACCTGGGACTCTATGGAATGCTTTCTGGTATAGCTATTCTTGGAATTATAGGAGGTGCATACTTCTTCCTCATCAATATGGTGCCATTAAGTTCAGAGGTCCTCCATGCACGGCTATTAAAAACCGTCATGGAAGCCCCTCTGTCCTTTTTCTCGAAGACCGATGTTGGAGTCACAACAAACCGGTTCAGTCAAGACATGTCTGTGGTTGATACGGAATTGCCATTTGCCTTGATAGATTTTTGTCTTAATTTGATGGTCACGCTGATGGCCGCGATCCTCATGTGTGTTTTTTCTGGCTATTTTGCGGCCACTCTTCCTGCAGTTATTTTTTTCTGTTGGCGTAAGTCCATTACCTTGAACCTCACCTAAATACATCGTACTGACATCAAATGGCAGTTCTACAAAAGTTTTATCTTCGAACATCTCGCCAGATCCGACTCCTAGACCTAGAAGCAAAGTCTCCCCTGTTTACGCAGTTCCTCGACTCTCTCCGAGGCCTCTCTACTGTGAGAGCCTATGGTTGGCCAGCACGATTCAAAGAGACACATCTTGAGCTTCTTGATGGATCTCAACGCCCATATTACCTCCTTTTTTGCATTCAACGCTGGTTGGCGCTTATCCTTGATCTCATGGTTGCAGCCATGGCAACTATTCTCATGGTGTTGGTCGTGGAACTTCGAGCTCAGTTTGCCCCCCAATTTGTGGGTTTGGCTCTACTGAATGTGACTACGTTCAATCAGTCCCTGGCTCTGATTATCAAGGGTTGGACTCAACTCGAGACGTCCTTTGGTGCGATTGTCCGCCTTAAACAGTTCTGTACAGAAACTGAAAACGAGAACCTACCATCGGAGGTGTCTCCAGTCCCAGAAGATTGGCCATCTCACGGTCACGTTACTCTCGAAAATGTGACCGCCTCTTATACAGCGGCTGGCGAACCCGTATTGCACAACATTACCCTCGATATACCCCCCGGTGCTAAGGTAGGAATATGCGGCCGCAGCGGGAGTGGCAAGAGCTCTCTGTTGGCCTGCCTCCTCCGACTAGTTGAAATCACACCGGAGTCCAGTATCAAATTCGACGGCATTGACATAGCTACGCTTCCACGGCAAGCAGTACGCGCCGCAGTGACAGTTGTGCCACAACATCCCTTCTTCTTGAAAAACACCAGTGTCCGTGAGAATTTGACGCCTCATGGGGAACAGAACGATGAGAAAATTTGGGCCGTACTGCATCGCCTGAAAATGGGTGAAGTTGTAGAGAGCATGGGAGGTCTAGACAGTTCGTTGGACATAGACCGACTGTCACAGGGCCAGCGCCAGTTCCTCTCCCTCGCAAGAGCAGTTCTGGGCAACAAGAAGATTATCCTCCTCGACGAGGCGAATAGTAACGTCGATGAGAGGTCAGAGAAGCTGATCAGAGAGGTGATCCGCGAGGAATTCCGCGACTGTACTGTGATTGCAATCGTACATCGGCTCGGGGCTGTTATGGACTTTGATCGCGTTGCTGTTATGGGTGCTGGTCGTGTTATCGAATGGGACAACCCTAAGGCTTTGTTAGAACGTGAGAGCGAGTTTAAGAGACTGTGGAATCTCAGTTCAGGTTAGGAGGAATCAGTGGCAGAAATCAGCATAGCAATGGAGGCTTTAGTGTAGAAACCCCAAAATCATAAACCTGTCCTTCTTTGAAGTAATCATATAACTGCCTCCACATAAAATCCCCTTTTCAGTCCATACACGAGGCTGGAATCGTCACACTACATATTAAGATCGGCGCCCGGAGCTTACCTAAATTTATGAATCTACCAAATTGCCATTTTCAGTGGAATTTAATTACCATGAAATTTTACTACATGACTCTCTAATTAAGGGGTTAAAGATGGGTCCAACCCCTTCTACTAGCTTCCAGTCCTCAAGCAAGCACCCAGAAACATCTCAGATAGTCGAGTCCAACTACTATGCTTCTGTACCCGTCATTCGACAATTAATTTCCGAGATACATTCTTCGGATCTATATCACGTCAGCACCATATGATCTCACTTCTATAAATATATATTCATTCTCCAGACACATTCAAGAATAGCCTGCAATATTTAAATGCTAACCTTATGAGCACCATAACCAGTACTCATTTTAGTCCTTCAGAACTATCCTGTTTTACCCACAAGTTCCTCGTGGATGATACCTACAGACTTCCAAGGTTACAGTGGACCGCCTAATGGTCAGCGGATCCAGCCAATCATGATTCTGATTTCCTATTCCGGGTGATCACGGATGAAAAATCTTAGGCACGTTACCGCATCACATGAGTGAACACGGGAAATAGGAGAAGTGCGTATGTATTTTCAAAGAGATGTAGTGTGGCTGGCTTTAATTCGAATTCTGGCATTCGGAGATTCTAATTTTCGCTGGGAGTGTCATGTTACGTATCATGTAGTCCATTCTAACGGCCCAGTGGCTATAGTATCCTATCTAATAGCTCTGACACCAGAAGAGTGGATCTCTCCTCTCCATTCTAGCGTGAGGCTGTGGCACTGTGGCCGATATCTAGTCATCTGGCCACCACTCGAGGTGGCCTTCTTTTAAGAAGAGAAACACACGAATATCAAGAGACGCCGGGCTGTAGAGAATTCCTCCCGCAGAAACCGCAGTCTCGAGTACAAAAAGGTAACTCTCATAGGTTCACAGAACAGTGAGAGTGAGAGACTGAGAAAAAAAAAGAAGACAAAAGAAATGATTAAAGTAAGGAAAGATTCGGTCTGGATAGAAAGTCAGAGAATGCATGCTGAATGACACACTGAGAATGATAAATCAGAAGCTGCCATGGAACTTTAAAGATGTAAATGATCGAGTCCAGGTTGCACAACGGAAATAAAAAGCAGACACCAAAGACGAAATATCCCCGTCAAGAGTAACGCCAGTAGACACCCTCAAATTCTCTAAAGGCTGATGCAGAGGTATCATGATCGTTCGTAAGTAGAAGTCGGCCGCCGGGCTTTTCAAAGCGTTTCGACAATACTCATGCGAGAGAGGTAGAAGAGGCGGGGGAGGAGAATGAAAGCTCATTTATACTTCATCACCAGGGCCCAACTTTCAGAGGCATTCCAAGACCGTATGTTCCAGACAGAAGCTGTTCCCGGATCGAGCCAGAGTCACCGTTAGATGAACTTCCATGTCCCTGGAACCCAGATCCGCCCATCCAGCCCAGAATCGAGCTCAGCTCGTTGACCGCATTCTGTAACTTGCCTCCTGAAATCTGGTTGTGCTTAGCCAGTTTCTGATCCCATCCGCCGTACTGCAGCTGAATCCCACCACCTCGCTTAGCTGCTTCCCTAATGACCAATATCCATGCCTTGCAGATTTCCTCATACGCCGAGTCCTTCTCGATGTTGTTCTGTGGCGAGCTCCATCTCGGGAGCGAGTGGATAATGTCTGTGGCGCCATCCAAGTAACTGAGGGATGTTGATGCTTGAGTCTCGTTGGGAGGGAGAAAATGTGGCGTGAAGTCACTCAGGGCGTCAAGAAGGTTGGTGAGATGCTGACGCACCCGGTTATATGCGTAGTCGGATGTGGGATCGCCACCCAACGGGAAAGATGAACGAAGCGTGGACTGATAGTTGTTGAGGACTTGAAGTGTAGATGTTACACTGGGCCGTGGAGCTGTGTGCACAATTTCGTCATTCAACTCGGGGTGACGCTCGCACATGGAACGTAGAATGGAGCGTAGAGAATCGGTGTCAAGAGTTTCGAGCAGACGGGGGACAGTGAGTGGCCGTCCAGAGACATTCGGTCGAGATCTCTTTATCGCACGATTTGCTGGCAAAGGACGGTGGCTAAATGCAGGAGAGTTGGTCGGGGAGGCAGACATTCGAACATCATGATCGTTGCTGTCTTCGTCGGCCTTTCGCTTACGACTGCTCGAGGATTGAGGTGTAGACACTGGGAGAATTTTGTTAGAATTTGCCTGATTTTTTTTTTTCCATCAATTTTGGGGGAAAACAAGGAACGAACATACTGGAACGGGTGGGAGAGAGACGAGTATGCTCGTAGAAGTGTGGAGGAACGGGAGGTGTAGCCACCAGACTGTTCATGATGATGGGCGTGTGGATGGCGAAAACGGGGGACAGGACCAGCTGTGACACCTGCAGACCCTGTACGGTCGAGGACGAGTCGATAGCCGTCCAGATATCTCGACCGGAAATTGCCTTCTGATTGTGAGATGGTGCAGAAGGAGAAAAAGGGGAGAGGAGAGAAGGGCGAGAAGGAGAGGAAGTGGGGAGAAAAGCGGTGGATGGCGGTGGTGATGAAGCGCAGCGGCTAAAAGAAGGCCCTTAGCCTCCCTTTTAGGTGTTGCGGTAGGCAACGCGGGCCGCCTGTGCACCTTTGCCCAACGTCTGCGACCAGCGCCCAAAGCACTACGTGGATATTACAGCTCGCTTATGATTCAGACCGGTCGATCCGAGATTAACGCCCTTCTCGTTGAACCAATGGTTGGAATTTTTCATTCATAGCTTTTCCTGTTGCCGCCTCACCCCAGATCGCAAGCTGGAGAGGCCTGACCGAAACCCTGCCATGACGCCGGAGCTATGCCCTACAAGCACCCGCCAAAATGAAACACAAAATGCAGACCAAGGAAGCACTAACATGGCCTCTCAAAATTACAGATACAGCGACTGGGCCGCAACGATATCCCTTCTCACCTTGGTGAGCGCTGTCTCGAACTTATTCTCTAATTCCTCACTGCCCATGACCTTGGCGGCCTGCGCCATCTGTCGCAGACATTCTTCCAGCCGACGGAACACCCGGATCAAACTGCCTTCGTAAACATCCGTCATCTTACTGTATGGTCGTTAGCATTCCAGGAAAGACGGATACGAGGTCAGTCAATACAGAGGGTAGCTTACCAGATATCTGCAAAGGATTTACCATTTGCCCATTCGTAAATCACCTCCATCAACTCCCAGTGGAAGCTCTGCACGTACTCGTCTTCGTTGACGGCCAGCTTCGACTCCTGGGACACTTTGGCGACAATCCTCGCTTGGGCTTGAATCTCCTTGAGCGGACCCGCCAGCTCTTCCCTAGTGAGAGCAGGTGTTTCCTTCGACTTTTCCTCGAAGACGAAGACACTCAGGACGGCAGCCACCTGCTCCGGCGTAAGCTTGTTGAAGAAACCATTGAACAGGAGCTCACTGAGCATCAGCTCGTCACCGGTGCTGATCTCACATGCAACTCGTGCCTTGAGCTGCACGACTTCGGCCTCGTTGATGAATCCGAATCGACGGAGGACACGCTTGCGGCACTTAAGTTCGTCAAGCTGCATGATGGATCTGGCGTCGGAAATTTTTTTCTTAGTGGCCTTGATCTTGACTCCAAGCTCGACCTTTTTGGCATACTGGTCGTAGAGCTCAGGCAGACGAGGCGAATTGTGGAGAGGGTTAGCAAGGAGCCGTGACTCGAGCACCTCGATCTTCCTAAGTAGCTTCTTGAACGAATCGTCCTTGATTCCCATGTTCTCGATGGGATCAAGAAGAGGAATTCCATCAGGGAAGCGCTTCTGCACCTCAGCCAGACTTTTTCCAACTCCATTTCTCGAATCCGGGGACTGTAGCTCCTTGGGTGGGTGAAGCCTAATGTGAGCGATCGCTTTAATGCAGCTCAGCACAACTGGGACAACCTCCATGCGGGATTCTTCTTCATCCTCAGGTGGTCTTACTCCCTTGGGTAGATCCTGATGGGTTTTCGTACCCGCTGAAGTTCCCTTGGCCACTTTGAGGAGGACATCAACGACATATTTCTGGTGAGCTTCAATCTCCTCCGTCGAATTCTTCGGGGATCTTCGTTCTTTGTAGTTAACCACCATACCCCAGCCGAAGTCATAGTCTCCATGCTTTATCTGAACGAGTCGCCCGGGCTGAATAAAGGAAAGGCAGTAGTTTGGGTGACTAATAACATCCTGCATATTCTCCGTGAAACCAGCGAGTTGTTTCCGCAGTTCGTAATACTCGCGAATCGTACCTTCGTCTGGAATGTTCATCTCGGATTTTTGCGCCTCCAGCTCCTGTAGTTCTAGCTATTCGTTAGCAACGATCGGGCCGTCTCATAAGATTGATTTACATACCTTTCTCGAATCCTGCCGCACTTGCTACATTCTGGAACTGGTAGAAAGACCGTTCTAGCATGAACTCAGGTGAAATGCCTTCCACACGCATGAGGTTCAGAATCATGTTGTAGCCCAAGTGGAACGCTGAATTAAGCCGGTCTTGTTCACCCCGGACGATTTCTTTAGCCACTGCCGGATCCATCTCTTCGCCGACCATCATGATGACAATACCACGATCATCTAGACCTCTTCGACCAGCACGACCAGACATCTGAACGAATTCGGAGGGTGTCACCCACCGTTGACTGAATCCATCGAACTTTCGGACACTCGTAAACACCACAGTCTTGGCCGGCATGTTGAGACCAATGGAGAAAGTTTCAGTGGCGAACAGGACCTTAATGAGACCTTCTTGGAACAGAATCTCAATAGTCTCTTTGAGGATGGGAAGCAGCCCCGAGTGATGGACACCGATTCCACGACGAAGCAATGGCAAGATGTTCTGGATCTGTGGCAGATTCCTATCCTCCTCTGACAACATCTCGATAGCGCTGTCGAAAACCTTCGAAACCATCTCCTTCTCTGAATCATCATTGAATGCTAATGCACTCATCTGTAGAGCACAAGCCTCGCACTCGCGTTTGCTGAAACTGAACACGATGACAGGATTGTAATTTTTCAGCATGATCATCTTCACGATCTTGTAGATATCTGAAGGTCCCTTGTTACCGCCTTTATTCAACTTCTTGTCCTTGCCCTTGCCTTTTCGTTTGGCCATAGCATCTGCAGGATCATCGCCCTTCTTGCTGGCGATAGAACTCATCGCCTTTTGGAAATTCTCCTCGCGGAAAACTCCCTTTTCATCGACAATCAGATGGATTCCGTCGGCACCAGCGGGGAAGAAATAATGCTGCAGGGGTGTCGGCCGGAAGTCGGTGTACACAACATGACAGGGCTGGTTGTGCATCTTGACAATCCACTCCGCAAACTGCATGGCGTTCGGAATGGTGGCGGAAAGGAAGACATATCGGACTTTATCAGGAAGAAGGATGATGGTCTCTTCCCAGACCACACCTCGAGTAGCATCGCGCATATAATGAATTTCATCGAAGACGACCCACGCAACTTCTCGCATAATCTCAGAGCCGCGATACAACATGGAGCGGAGAATCTCTGTTGTCATGACCAGACAAGTAGCTGTAGGGTTGATCGTTACATCACCGGTCATCAAACCCACGTCTCCGAACTCCGCTGCAAATTCTCGATATTTCTGATTGCTTAGTGCCTTGATCGGACTCGTGTAGATAACTCTCTGGTTGTTCTTCAAACTTTGCGCAATGGCGTACTCGGCCACCACCGTCTTTCCTGCACTAGTGTGAGCAGACACCAGAACACTCTCATCCCTTTGGATAGATGCGACTGCCACCTGCTGGAAAGGATCTAACGTAAAGGGCCATGTTCTTGCTGGTTTCTCCGGTGGCTTGTGTTGCGAGATGGGCACGTATGGATAGTTCGGTGGGACAGCGACCTGATGCCGGACTTGGTGTGAAAGCACCACTGATGTAGAATCTTTAGTTCCCTGGAGACCAGATGATGGTGCAACTTCGCGCTCTTGCTCCGTTTCAAATGTATCCTCAACCAAAGGCTCTGGTTCTTGATCGAGACGCAATCGTTTGGGTTCAGGTTGCCCGTTTTGCACGCTTGGTGCCTCTGTCATGTCAGCATCGCCATCAGCAACCGGCGTCGTTGATGGGGCAGCTTCTTCCTTGTTCTCCTCCGCAACAGCATTCTCCTTCACATCTCCGTTGGCTTGGCGCTTCTTGCTCTTGTCCTTCTTCGGCCGCGGCTTGTGAGGCTCATCTGTGGGCTTCAGGCCTTGAGGCTGGTCCTCAAAGACATCAAAGAGGTCATCCATGGTCCACGAAATCCCTTGTACAATGACTAGGGAAACAGGACTGTGGGGAGGAAGCTGACACTCTTCGCGGAGTATAATGCGATCTTCTTGAGAGCTCCGACGCGAACGAGAAATTTCAAAGTTCCTCTTCTGTCGTATCGCCGCATCTAATTCGGCGGGAACTTTTAGCGGGGGACGAGCGGCAAAACTTTCCTAACAACGGTTCAATCACGTGAGAAGGGACTTCCGGAAGGCCGTTCAAGCTGCATCGTTCCACTCCTGCTCTCTTTCCATCGTGAAGTCTCCCGACAGCATTGCTCTTTGTTCTCAATTCAAGGTTGGTATTTGACCTCAGCTGGATATAAATTCCTACTAATCGACCAAGATGAACGCCGCCACCGCTCTCCGTGCCAGAATGGCCGCCAACCTCGTCGCCCGCCGTGGCTTCTCTACCACCCGTGCCCAGCTCTCCAGTCCGTACCACTACGCCGAGGGCCCGCGCACTTCTATCCCCTTCAACCCTCTGACCCGTTTCTTCTGGCTCCGATACTGGGGTTTCATGGGTTAGTAATTGCCAATTGTTGTGAGATGATGGTATAGATCCGTCACTGACATGATATTCTAGTTACCGGTTTCGCGGCTCCCTTCCTTATTGCTGGTATGCTTCGTGCTTACGATATCTTTATATCCTCGTTCGTATCTGACGTACATTTCTACAGTTTGGCAGATCAACAAGACCCGTTAAATTCCTGGTCGTTGGGCTTGGATTCCCCGTCGTGGCTATCAGAGCGACAGAGGAATGATCGGGAAGCTCATTATTTGAGCCATGGGACATCATGTACAAAGCTAGACACAATTATTGAGTTGTTTTGGAAGTTGCTTTCCTTCCAACCAGCACTCGTTTCACGTAGTTCTGTGTGTTGGGTCGGATCAGCGTAGAGCGTATCATCTGAAATGTGGATGAAGTCATTGGCCGGAAGCTCATTTCTCCCGTAAGAAAATTAATTTTTTGGGTCGGAAATCTGATATTGAGATCCCCGGGGACAACGCAACAAGCAAACATTAAATTATCTTTCTGGAGCTTAACCTCTGTTCCAGGAGGTCATCTCTCATTTTTGTAGGTGATCTCGCGTCTGTTCATGGAGGTGGGGTAATCGCTGGTTGAAATGCGCAACTTGAAAAACGTGCGCCTCGCGGAGGTACAACTCCAAGGCGAACTGCCACTGACTGCTACGGCGTGGGATGCCGCATCAGACTCGGTCATTTGCGCATTTGGACCTACAGAAAATAATGCAATCATAGATCTCAGAAGGAAGAGGCAGGATGTTGAACATCGTGGTCCGACCACTGCGCAGGAGTTTGACTCGATCGCATCCTGGGATGCACCATGCCCGCTTCCGGAACTGGCATGCGACCGCATACTTTCTTTGCAGCACTTTGCGGACAATCTAACTGCTTGTTTGGTACTGGAGGGAGGTGATATTGTCATCGTTCGTGAGGAACCTCAACCGGGAGAGGACAAGATCGAGATTGTGGGCTCCGTTGATGTTGGAATCACTGCTGCGGCGTGGTCGCCCGATGAAGAGCTTTTGGCCATCACTACCAGAGCGAATACTTTCCTGTACATGACCAGGGAGTTTGAGAATGTCGTCTTGGTTGAACTTACGCCTGAAGATCTCAAACTTTCCCGGCATGTCTCGGTGGGTTGGGGAAAGAAAGAGACACAGTTCCAAGGAAAGAGAGCCAAAGCTCTACGGGATCCGACTATGCCTGAAAAGGTGGATGAGGGCAAACTGAGTAGTCAAGATGATGGCAGGACAACGATCAGCTGGAGAGGCGATGGAGCATTTGTCGCTGTCAACAGCATTGAAACCGGTGTTCGGCGAGTCATCAGAGTCTATTCAAGAGAAGGAACGCTAGATAGTGTCAGTGAGCCCGTGGACGGCCTCGAGGGCGCCTTGAGCTGGAGACCAGCGGGAAATTTAATCGCTGGTATCCAGAGACTCGACGATCGAATCAACGTTGTGTTTTTCGAGAGGAACGGGTTGCGACATGGCCAGTTTACCCTCCGACTCACTGATGAAGAGCGGGCGACATGGGCATCAGAAATCCACTTATCATGGAATATTGATTCTACTGTCCTCGCTGTTCGGTTCAGGAATAGGGTGCAACTGTGGACGATGGGAAATTATCACTACTATCTAAAACAAGAAATACCCATAATGACCAATCTGGACTTCCCCTCCGCGTTCTCCTTCAGGTGGCATCAGGAAAAAGCACTGCGCTTCGTGGCCGGTTCAGCAGGTATGTGAGATGGTTATATTCTTGGATCATATACTTATACCCTGTAGGTTCGATCCTGGATATGGACTTCGTCTTCGATGTCAATCACGGCTCTACTGTGAGTCCCCATGATGTCGGTGCGGTTGGAGTCATCGATGGAAGTAAGTATCACTCTATTATTGTCCAATGAAGCTGTTCTAACCAGTATACAGAGGTGCTAAAATTAACCCCATTGAGGCTGGCGGGTGTACCACCCCCCATGGCTCATTGCGAGGTTACTCTTGATTCCAACATTGTCGATGTTTCGTTTAGTCAGACCGGCACGCGAATTGCTGTCCTTACCAGACAGAATTTCTCTATCTTCATTTGGTCACTAAAGAGTCGACCTGTTCCAGCTCCCCTGTTGGAATCCAGTTATCCACTACCGGAAGATCCAGAAAGTCGACCGCGCCAGATCGCTTTTCTAAAGGAGAATGAAGTGTACATTCTAAACCAGAAATCTCCATATCAGTCCCAAATTGAAAGGACTACTCTTGAGACTCGCGAAACCAAGGTTGTATACGAGGCCGCAGTATCAGAACATCTGCAATCGATATTTTCAAGTCTTGGACACGATAGACTCTGGTTTTCTCATGCTAAACAAGCAGGTGTCCCAATATCCTATTCTACCATAGCTGCATTATCTATTGACGAGCTTGACGTGAGAGCCTGGAATGAGAACCCCGGATCTGACACATTTTGGGCGAAAACGATACAAATATCTAATGATGAGGTAAAATCAAACTCTTGTTAACACATTAAATGGCACTGACAATGAGAAGCAAATACTCGTTACTATGTCCAGGACAGGTGCTTTGTACGCCAATAAGCGCCTTCTTGCAAAGAATTGTACATCTTTCAACATTACACCAGCTCATATCGTCTTTACAACCACACAACACCTCATCAAGTTTGTCCATATTACTAACGTTGAAGGTTAGTTGCCTTTCTTTCGCTCCGCTAACATATCGAGGGATCAACGCTAATCAATTGCAGACATGGATATCCCTGGTGACACTCCCGAGACAGATGAACGGTGTAGAAGCATCGAGCGTGGCGGGCGGTTGGTAACGGTGATGCCGTCGAGTTTCGCTGTCATTCTTCAAATGCCCCGGGGTAACCTCGAGACCATTTATCCCCGCGCTCTTGTTCTAGCTGGTATTCGGCACTTCATCGACAAGAAGGATTATCGTTCGGCGTTCCTTGCCTGCCGAAGCCAGATGGTCGATATGAACATTCTTCATGATTATTTCCCCGATCAGTTCATGCAAAACGTCACACTATTTGTGGACCAAATTAAGAAGATCGAATGGATTGATGAGTTCCTCTCTCGTCTAAAGTACGTCGGCTCCCTCCTTTCCCCCCCCAGGATCTGCTGACTTTTTATTAGAGAGGAAGATGTATCCCAGACATTGTACAAGGATACATTGAAGATGTCTAAAGTCGAAGCACAAGAACAGGCTCAATTGCCGGATAGTGCTCCAGTTAGGTCACAGACAAAACCGGCTAAGGAGAATAAAGTGAACCGTATCTGCGATGCTTTTTTAGAAGCTCTCAAAAACAGAATGGCTACCAACTTGCAGAACTTGGTCACTGCGCATGTGTGCAAGTCGCCACCTGACATTGAGTCTGGCTTGCAGCTCGTTGCTCGCCTTAGAGGTGCGTACTCATAATTAGTCTTGATATGGATTTTTGACTGACACTTTGTACAGAAAAAAATCAAGAACAAGCAGAGGAGGCTATAGAGCATATGTGTTTCTTGACCGATGCAAATCATCTATATGGATATGCTCTAGGCCTCTACGACCTAGAACTCACTCTGTTGGTGGCCCAGCAAGCACAGAGGGTAAGGACAGACCAGATCTTTGAGTGGGATGGCATCTAATCGGCTTCTAGGATCCTCGAGAATATCTTCCCTTCCTTCGAAAGCTGCAGGAGCTACCTGAACTGCGTCGGCGTTTTGAGATTGACAACCACCTTGGAAGGTTTGCAAAGGCACTGAAACATCTTCATGCTCTCAAGGAACACGAGGAGCTCAAGCTTTATGTCATCAAGCACACGCTATATAAGGAGGCACTTGAGCTATATAAGTACCAGCCGGAGCAACTTAAAGATATGACCCACGTTTACGCAGACTACCTTTATGATGAGTCAAAATACAAGGAAGCAGCTATTGGTAAGATACCCTTAATCTTCCCAGCTCCTACACACTATATCTTTCGCCGTATATCTAACGCCATGAATTTCAGCTTATGAATCACTCGGCCTCTATGAATCGGCATACAAATCTTATCACCTTGCTCATCGCTGGCGGGAGTCCCTGTACTGCGCCCTCATGGTCCCTCTTTCGGAAGACCGCCTGAAGGATCTAGCTACAACCCTCGCCACGACATTGACAGAAGAAACTCGCGATTACGTTTCAGCAGCGCAGATCCACGCTGAACACCTCCACGATATCCCCGCAGCAGCCCGTCTGCTCTGCCGTGGTTCACGCTTCGCCGATGCTTCTCGCCTCCTCGTCCTGAATGGCCATCAGTCTCTAGTTCAAGAAATCGTCGACACCGGCCTCGCAGAAGCGATGGGCTCCACGACTGATCTCCTTGCCGACTGCAAAGCTCAACTGAACGCACAGGTCCCTCGAATCCGCGAACTGCGCGAGCGCCGGGCCAATGATCCCCTTGCCTTTTACGGCGGTGACCCTACCATGGAAGGCGCCGCAGTAGACATCCCCGATAACGTTTCCCTCGCTCCCACAGATGCCTCTACAGCCGCTGGCCGGACAATGTTCACCAGATACACCGGCGGTACGGTCAATTCCCGCAAGACGTCCCGAACCCGGCGCAAAGAAGAGCGCAAACGCGCCAGCGGCAAGAAGGGCACCGTCTACGAGGAAGAATACCTGGTCAACAGTGTCCGTCGACTCGTCGAGCGTGTGAACTCAACGATTGACGAGGTACAGTCTCTCGTGGAAGCCCTTCTTCGTCGTGGAATGAGAGAGCGGGCCCATGCGGTAGAAAAGGCCCTGCGGGAGGTACTGACTATGTGCTCTGAGTGTCGGGATGAGGTCTTTGAAGTGCCTGTCCAGCCAAAGCAGGAACAACCCACGAACGAAGAGGATGCAAATGGCTATCCAGTTGAGGAGATGCCACGGCCGCTGGGCGGACAGGGCGTTCTCTGGGATAGCGTACATGGTGTTGGGATCGGTGCGAAGGGAAGAGATGCACCCTTGGTGAAGGAATTTAAAGGATTAGCACTACTGTAGGGGAAAAGTGTAGTTAGTCTTTTGCTCTTTCTCTTTGATATGAGGCCAATGCATGGATATAGATATTTCCAATAAGAGCGAGTCGAATTCATTGTCTCTTTTAATTCCTGAAAAGATACAGAGTCGGGTGAGAAATTTGAGTAACGACACACAGGATGATGGGTATCTAAGTGGGTAAATATTATTATGACTCAAATTAATACATGCGGTCGTACTCAAGAGACATTACATATGATAAATGCTCAATCTGGTCCCTTTTTCATGCTTCATTTTTGCTTATTTTCTCGGCGTGGAATTCATGACTATCGCTTCGCTTAAGCAGAACTGGACAGAATATCACCCTTCTCACTGACAAGGTGCTCGTTGACCTTGACAGGCCCCTCGCCCACTCCGGTGAGGATAACTCGGCTAACACCATCCTTCAGCACGTCGATGGCGCGAGAGTCCAAGTGGCTAAGCTCTATACCCTTAGATACGTTCTTCAACCGATCGGCGAATGGACCGTCCCAGCCTTCCGTCTTCTCCCCAAGGATCTCCTTGAAGGTGCCCGCAACGACGTCAGTAGCTTCATCCAGGTAGTAAATCACAGCATTTGGACCAGCATCGAACGTGTATGCCGCCACCGTCTTTGCAGCTGCGCGGTTGATGTCGTGTACGAGACGGACAGCAGCGCGGGAGACGTCGTTCATGTAGAAGATCGGAGGCCAGGAGTCCAGGCAAGTGGCGTGGAAGCCATTGGAGTCACGCATGGTGATTTCTGCGAAAGCAGAGAAGTCACGGTCACGGATGGCGACCTCGATGGCGGCCATGCGTGCCGGAACGGTCAGTTCGGCACGGGTTGAAAAAAGAGAGGACGTTGCAACAGTAGTCTGCATGCCTTCCGTACTAGGAACATCCTTCTTCTCAGCACTGACGACCAGGATCATGGCCCGCATGTTAGGCCAATGGGATGCAGGAGCAACTTCCTGCGCAATGCTATCACTTCCATCGCCCTTCGTGCCAGCGCGCCAGGCAACATAGCCGCCCATCAGGGAGCGGCATGCGGAGCCAGAACCTTGTCTGGCAATGCGACTGAGGTCGGTAGGTGACTGAGGAAGCTCATAGAGGTCCGCGATAGCACGGACAAGAGCAGCAAATCCAGCAGCTGAGGAGGCTAGACCAGCCGCAGTGGGGAAATTATTCTCGGAGACGATGCGGAGCGGATAGGTAGAGAGCTTGGGGAGGGAGGGGTTTGCATTTTCCAGGGCGCGACGAAGTTCGCGCAAGTTGGACAGACAAGCCAATGTGCGCTTGGAGGACTGGATGTCCTGGGGCTTGCCATTGAGCGTCAACGTGTCTGAGGCGGGGTAGCTTGCGGAGCAAGAGGCGGTGGTGAGAGTCCGCAGTGATTTCTGGGAGAGAGTAACGGAGAGAGAAGAGTTGGTCGGGAGGTTGAGAGATGCATCTCGTTTGCCCCAGTATCTATTTCATTTGGTGTCAGTCAACAGTTGTTATGCCTCATTCAGCTGTGAAGTGTCAAGGAGGGGCAGACAGAAAAGTAGATGAACCAGCACAGGGTGCAACTCACTTGATGACAGCGATGTTCACTGGTGCCGTCGTGCTGGTCCGGTAAACGGTATTATCAGTTTGAGCTGCCATTTTACCTGACTTTCTGCCTGAGATAACGACAACGTGAAGAATGCAAGAAACAAGAAGAAGCAATAACAACAATGCTGGATCTCCAGACGACAGACCCCTGAAGCAACGCTAAATCACCCAAGGCGGTGAGGACGGCGGTCCGTGCTGGTTAATTTTTGGGAGTTTCCGCTTCAGCCCAATCGCCGAGCCTCAATTCCTGATTCCGCGTTGATTTCCAATTGCTTTCATTGTCGTCAACACATCGATCGTCAGGATGGGTGCTGGTGCAAGCACACCGTCAGCTCCCCCTGCGGAGTCTACCCCGGCCGCGACATGTCCTGTCGACCACAAGACCCGGGAGATCTGGTTACAGCAACACAAGGCCTCCGGCGGCGCTCCGCATCCTCTACCGCCCTCCGCAGATGCTGCAGCAGAATCACACCAGGAACAGACACTGAAGCAGCGATCGCTCTCGAATGATCGTGAAGTCAGCAGTATTCCGCGTGCTCTGGATCCTGGATCCAGCGAATCCAGTGGTCCCGCTGCTTGTCCGTCGCCATATGCGCATGCCGCATCGCACGGCACTCCATCCAATGCAGAGACAGAGACCGGCCATGACCCTACCACTGGCAATTGGGTCTATCCGTCTGAGAAACAGTTCTTCGAAGCTCTGGTCAAAAAAAATAATACCGGCACATCGGTGACCTCCGCGAAAGAGCTGGCTACGTCGGTAGCCTCCATCATTCCGATTCATAACGCCGTTAATGAGCGCGCCTGGCAACAGATCCTGGAATGGGAAAAGATTGGACCTTCTTCGGATCCAGGCAGCAAGAAGTGTGGTGGTCCAAAGCTGTATGCGTTCCGCGGTCTGGGCGTGGAACCGCAGTTCCTGAGCCCGCGTGCGCGGATTAATGGTTGGCTGGGATATCAACGGCCGTTTGACCGGCATGACTGGGTGGTCGAACGCTGCGGGGGCGAAAGGATTGAATATGTAATTGATTTCTATCAGGGGAAGTCGTCCGGCACTGGGAGCGGCCAAGGCTTGACCGGTACTGCAGGACCGGGCAAATTGAGCTTCTATTTGGATGTGCGCCCAAAACTGAATACCTGGGAAGGGTGGAGGATGAGATTCAATCGGTTTACTGGGCTGTCATGAAGAGCATACGACCACCCCCCTCGCATTTTGGATTGGGCACTAGAAGTGAAAGGAGTATGGGCACATTTGGATTAGACCGCAGTGTATCACATATATGTATAACATGGCTATGTACGATAATCGATAAAGGACAAATGACAAAGGAAATTCTGCTCCCATAATGCGCCCGCAGAGGAATTAAGAGAAGAGCCGACCAGGTGTAATAGAACCAAGAACAAACACGGTGGTTCAACAATCATATTTGAGACATACACAAAGGGAATCATACAGACGGTAGACAGACAGGTAGATAGGCATCAAATGGCATAGACATCAGATCAATGAACAACAGAGAGGCGATACGTTTCGGGATATCAACTCAGAGTCGCTGCTAAGATGATAATAGTCAGGATCACCGCCAGGATGAGCAGCAGGCAACACATCTTATTTCTCGCGTTCTTCTGGTACCGGCTCGCACTGCGCAGCTCAACGTTTGCGCCCCGAGTATCAGTAGTGATGTTCTCGACGTTCTCGCTGATGATGTCTAGCTGGCCTCCTTGTTCACGCACAATATGCGCAACATCTCGGAACAATTCGTTTAGTTCACCAACGCTTTGTTCAATGTTGCGGATCTCAGTCTCCCGCTCGATAATTAGAGCATCTTGGAAATCCACCTCATCCTGGTTGGCAAGGCGCGGCTCCTCAATCTGTTGCTGTTGTTGGTGCTGCAGGGCATCTCCCGATGGAGAAATCGCAACGCCCTCATCGAGAGCAGTGCGTGCGGCGGCGGCAGAGGCCCGTTGCTTCTCTAATGCTCGACGCTGGATGGTCTGGAACTCTTCCAACGTCGATCTGAATTCGGAGGAGAGCTTCTGCTGTGTCCATTTCTGGGAGGGCTATATCATATTGTTAGTATCGGTTCTATCGTTGTTAGGGTGATATCGGACATTGCTCCGCAGGACAGTCCGCAATTGAAAAGAGCGCAACGGTCCACGAAAAGCAGATCCAAAACTTCTTACTTACACTGACATCCTCCCATGTCTGCACCTTCTTAATGCCATCACCAACCTCCTTGAATCCCGCGCGGGTCTCTTCCAATAGATCATGCACCCGTTCCCGGACACGCTCGGTATCTCGCTTCGTTCCCAGTAAGGCGATCTGATTAGAGAGACGGGATATGTTGGACGTCAGGGTGAATAGCTGGTTCGAGAGACTCTCCGTGAGACGCTGAAACTCAGGATCGTCCTGATACTGGGGGTCATCCTCGCGCCGCAGTGTCGTGGGCTGCGCCTCGAGGGAACTTAAACGATCGAAAGACATGGCTGCAGAATATCGAAGATTCTAGTCTAGGGTATAATTCTCTCACAAACCAAGGCCGATAGAGATCAACTCTAAGATCGCCGAATGAGAGATAATGAGAGGTCTTGTTGCTGCCTCGGGATGCGACGAAGACGGAAGGCGGAAGGAAAGCGCCAGTCGCCTGACGTCAGTCATGTGACTATCCCTCTGTTTGGCTGCAAAAACATATCAAGCTCCAAGAATAATAAATAATTCAATCGTTCCACGCCCATTTCCGGTGCGCTCCCATTCATTCTCCCCTCGGGTGGAATTTCTTACTGCAGCTGTAGCTGCAGCTGCTGCGCCCAGTGGATCATGCAGTAATTTCTTTTCCCTCACCTGCCGTCAACAAGAGAGTTCCTGCATCTCCATCGCAATGGCCGCCGCAAGGCCTCGCCCGTATAGGCGGATCCTGACGTCTGCGCTGCACCGCAGATTCGTTCACGCGTCTGCCCTTTCGCTTGCTGTGTGTTACGTGGTCGCATTCTTTATTGGAGTCAAGTCTTCTTGTAAGAACCATCCTAGACCTTTTCCTATTCTTCAATGAGAGCCATTCGAGAGGTTACTTGGCCTACTCTGCAAGAAATCGTGTCTGACATTGCTTTTCTAGTTTTCTGGTCATGGTTTCCATTCGGTCCATCCGGCATTCGTGCCCTTCTTCTCTTCATCTGCACTCTCTCTGTCTTCGTTCTTCGTGTCGGTCAGATGCATATTGGCGCAAGGACGACGAGCTCGCCATTGGGCACCGCGAGGCATCTAGTCCCTCTACATACCGTACAAACCTTTGCTTGGTACATCTTCTCTGCCTGGTGGTTCAGTGAAGTGTACGTATGGTCAAGCTCGGGTGACGCAGATCTGGGATGGGTGAAACCAGGACGGTACGAATGTTCCATAATACGAGAATTGAGTCCACGATGCTAACGCTCACTAGACACAACGAGCGAGCTACACTGAATGAGAGACCTATATACCTGCACATTTCTCATTTGCTGCTTGCAGTGCTACAGTCATTGATACACTTATACACGGATACTGATCAAATTGAGGTTCCTGTCGCGGAACGCACTTTGGAAACGAAGGACTACAAACCTCACCCGGTCGTGCCTCTTGTGAGGAGGATACAGCGTGCAGTGCCGCAGATGGTATTAGATTCCTTTGCCTGGAGTTCCGTCATGACGGTTGCGGGGCCTGTGATCTATATGATGTTCCTCAGGCGTACTGCGTGGAGTTACACCTTATCCTTTGCCAAACTATTTTGGAACTTCCCCCGGTCTGCAGCAGATCCTCCTGGCCTGATTCCTCCTCTGCATATCACGCTACTTTGGCGTTGTATGACATCAGGTATACTACTTCTTGTACTTTGGCGCACAGCCAATTTGTTCTTCACAGTCTTCATTGCTCAGGAACCAATGAAGCGGGGTCAAACATTGACATCGGAGGCGAAGGACCCAAATGGAAGCCTACTAAACGGGTTAAAGGCCAAAAAAGAGATTGTGAAAACGTTTGCTTTCTGGGAATTGTGTCTCATTAGCCAGAAGTTCCCTGAGCGTCGGAAGGCTATTTTCAGTGATATCGATCGTGAGGGCGGCGCTGCGTGGACGCAAGTGTTGAATGCGTCGACTGCCGTGATCAAGGACATTAACACTCGAATCAACACGTACAAGAATCCGCCTGGTGCGGTGTCCAAGAAGCTCGCCCAGGAAGGACAGCCGCAACCGACTCTCCAGACCTTGCCACAACTGACAGCGCCGCCCAAACAGGAAAACATCTTCGCTCCCTCTCCAAAGGCACGTTCCCGACAGGAGAAGTTCGAAGAAACCCTCACCACCGTTGCAAAGACGTATGGTCAGTCTCCAGATTGGACACCCACCGCTCGGGCTAGAGCCCGGGAGGTCTTCGACAGGGCTTCCACTGCTGTGATGAGCCCTGAGAGAAAGAAGAAATTTCTCGCATCAACACAGGATCTGAAGCTGCTCACCGGAGTAGTTCAGCCGTCTTCTCCAGAAAAGATTCACCCTATCACTGCCCAGATCCTACGGTCTCCTGTTGGTCTACTTTTCCGACAGACGTACTCGAGGCGATTACGTGGTATCGTTCTCGGTAGTCCGTATGATTCTCTGAGCCCCATTGTCGATGCCACGGAGTCTCTAGCTCGCTTCTGTGTGGCCAGTCTGGCAGAAGACCCGTTCGGTAAGGTTCAAGCTGACGTCCCGGGTGTCGTGCGTCTCCTGACAGACACAATTGTGACTCTTCAGAGTTTCGTCAATGGCGGCCTCCAAGTTCATTGGACGGACGTCACCTTCCCGCCCTCAAGCAATCCTGAAGCACAGGCTAAAGCTCGACGGGTTCCGGAAGTTGACGCTGTATTGGCAACCTTGAAGTGCTCACTTGCTGAGCTGCTCACCGCATACAAACCCTACCTAAGCCAAGTCGGGCTTGTAGGCAAGGATTTGAGATTGGCAAAAGAGGCATCTGGTATCGCCGAGGAGGAGGAAGTGCAGGATCCATAATGATCGTAACCTTTGTATTATGAGCTAAACAGGCGGTTATCAATATCCGCATGCGTTGGAAAAGTTCATTTCATTAGCTTTTCTAGTATTCATTGGAAGATGAACGAGATTTCTGTTTTGTATCTAAAGCTGAAGAAGAGAGTGGGAGTTGGAATCGGTTTCTTTTTATCTTCGCGACAGAATTCGAGGCGAAGGGAGTCGCGTGCAATGTTCACTGGCATCAATGAGGGAACTGACTTGATAAATACGATATGATGTGATTTCACATCCTTCCTATCTATTTTAAGCCCAACAACCCAAGCCAACCCCGATCAAACATTTCATTCCGTACCTACAAGGCTACGAGAAGAGGCTACAAGCGACATATGCACTTCCTATTCGGGAAATAGGTGAAACAGCCAGGCCTGAGCCGGGTCAAAGCCCGCGGGCCGAGCCGTGGTGGAGAAAAGCTCTCGGCACATTACGTATTGGCCGCATGCTGCCCTGCCGATTCTTACCGAGACGGGTAAGTGAGCTGATGACAGTAGAGCCCATCTAATCTATCTTTCACAAAGAAAAAAAAAGAGGAAAGAGATATTCAAAATAGGACTGAATGTATATTATATTGCGATAAATGTACTTCGACATACGTAGATAGATGGGAAAATATATACACCTTCGCTCTATATCTGTTGTTCTGGGAGGTTGTGGTTGCGGTTTCGTGTTCTCCCAAGGTCCTCAATGGGCTAGGGGATCGGATGGATTCAGGTACACGCGTACACATATTGGTTCGAGACGACGGCTGGTGTGATGGAAGCATATTCTTCAGAGAATTTAGCGCAAATTCGAAAATAATAATAATAATAATTTATTTACTTCTGTATATCCAATGCCCATCTTGCGAGATTGCTAAACAATCTAACTAGGATACCTGGAGTGCCGTACATAACATAGGCACATCCTCGACTTTATTTTCTCCACGTCTACATTCCTGTATCATTCATAGCCTTAGTACTAGGTGTGAATCCCAGAGCAAAGAAAGACCTAATAGAAGCAAGAACGATCAGATCCCTATCTTCGAAATTCATGACTACCTTCTTGTCGTTCCCGCTACTGAGCTACCTAGATCGTAGCCCGATATAGGTAGGATTCTCAAGATATACGTCATCCCACGCGGAATATCCCTCCGAATATACATAGTGCTTATCACAGCGGTTCGATAAGGCTGATTTATTGCGGCCAGAGCTCGGGGAGGACGCCACGTGCATGCAAGGCGGTAAGGTGGAGGAGTTCACAGGGCTGAGATCTGACGTCTATCTGTGTGGATTGACATGTCATAATGTTGAGTGACATGTGTTGCTTCTAAAAATAAATACTTCTTATGATACAGCTTGAAGGTCATTGGGGTAGTATCTTGGGGGGTTGGGCCTATCGTTTTGGATATTATGTTGTTCCCATCCCAGACGAGAATGTGACAACCTACGAATTCGTAACATATTGTTAGTGAAAATGAGTTATTCTTTCAAACTATATCAGCAGTATGCTGTCGCATTGAAGATGGAATACTATATATCCAAGTATGTATAGGTCTATGTATGTACAACACCCCAATGGCCAGTCTCACAGTTTGGATGACTGCATGTAGGGCAATGGCCGTGACATATGATTATCATGAGTGGATACCACTTCCTCTTCACGAAGCTGCCTTGCCGGTTGCCAGATCCCCCTTGCCTCGAAGGCCATGTGGTGGAGATCAGATAAATCCGCGCAAGCGCCCAAGATCACGAATCGGTTTTGTTTGAAGAAATGTCCGCAGAACGACTCTTTTGTCGAAAAGACCGGCCAACCCTTAATTTCTTTTACTTTCCCAACCTTCAAATCAAACACACAAAAAGGTCGTGTCACGTCACAGTCCTTGTACTTTTTCGATTTTTTGTTTCTGCATGACGGCCCGCCTTCCGGCCACCTTATTTTTTTTTTAACACACCCTCTCCGTACTCCAGAAAATTGACCATTCGAAATTGAAATTGCAACACCACATAAATGCTCGCCAAAATTGTCACAAGACGATGTTGCTCAATGTCTGCCATCTGCATGGCGGAAACGCTTCGGAACAGGAAGAATATCGATGAAGACTCAAGAGGTTCTTGGTAATTCAAAAGGTGAGAGAACGAAGTCAGTGTTTAGACAAGTGAACGGAAGTGAATAAGATAAAATGATGCACAATCGATGTGAAAGTAAATTTCGAATATTAATTGCCGCCCGTATATGCGTTAGCCAAATGATGCCTGTCGAGAAGAAAAAGAAGAACTGCCTGGTGAAAATTTTTGCTTCCCGAGAAAGAATGGAATAATGCCGTAAATGATGAGGATGAGGAAAGAATATGGTTAAGACTCGTCCATTGCTTCGTCGATGGTGGTTGAGCTGAGAGGCCCTGATCCTGTAGAACCAACTCCATTCGCACTTGCGGGTTCTCTGCCCCCTTGTTCACCGATGCTTCCCAATCTGGACTCGGCCTGTGGTTCATCTTTCATGCACGCATTTTCGAGGATATTGGTCCACTTTCCGCTTGTGCCTGCATGGCTATGCTTCAGATGCTGCCGGAAATGATCCGCACGGTAGAACTTCTTCGCATTGTTGCATTCTCCGAACTTGTGCACGCTTGTCAGGTGTTCAAACCTCCGGTCCCAATCAGGCTGTGGGAAATTCGGGAAGTCTTCGCCGCAATAACCACAAGTATCATGAGAAGGGCCCGCGCTTGTCTGAGCTGCGGGTGATATAGAGGGATGAAAAGCAGCCTGGTACCCTGACAGAGCAGCACAAGACCACGAGTGGCGACGGAGATGGAGTGAATTCTGGTGACGCTCAGCTTCATTCTTGTTCTTGAATCGATTGTTGCAGAATTGGCATGAATATTGCTTTTCTGACTCGTGAGCTCTGGAAAAAGGGAGTTCAACATTAGTTTCTCGCCATGTGACAAACAATATTCTTAGAGGGAGTGACAATGACTTACCTCAACTCTTCAGGGCTGTTGAACTTCTTTGGTTTCTTTGGGCAACAATCACAAATGAACATGCCTTGTATCCCGGGGCCTGCCGGCTTCGACACGTTGAGTGTTGTTTGTACAGACATCTTCCGTGCAGATGCTGCATTCTGAGGTTCAGGCACCCCACAGTACTGGGCACCTCTAGCAGCTTGCTGGCTGACCAAGGATGACGGCGGGCTGGGGTTCAGAATCGACTTTTCATGATATTGCTCGAGGTCTGAACCAGGAGATATTCCCCCGGGAGACAGACGATCGTATGAACCGATACTTGTTACGCTGCTGCCTCCTAATGATAACCCAGCAGATGAAGCGTAAGAACCCGTTCGTAAACTTGCTGAAGAGGCTGATGATAATGATCCAGAGCAAACTTGGTATCGAGAATTAGGAGAAGTCGAATTCGTAAATGGATGTTCTGTAGTCCTTCGCTGGCGATCACCGTTGCTTGTCGATGCCCTTCTCTTCATGCCTTGCTGTTTGTACTGGGCTGACGCTCCTTCGAGATAAGGGGGGGTACGGTCTCCTAGAGGACCCTGCCGGTATTGTGCAGAATCTTCTGTAGAGAAATCACCTTCCACGTCTGAAAAGACTCCTTGGTCATAGCTTCCCCGGTTCGATCGACTGGGTAAGCTGAATGTATCCTCAGATTGAGGTGTCGTGCCACCGCCAGGCCGGCGAGCAGTATTCTCGAAGTCAAGTGCAAAAGAGGGTGCACTACTTTCGACACTTGGGCTGCGGCAGTCCATATAATCCTTCCATCCTAGCTTTGTGCCTGGTGAAACGCCTCCAGAGACATTATTATACCACCTGAGATCCAATGAGCCTCCTGGGCCGTCTGGAGCACCGGGAGAGGGTAGGGTTCCTGCACTCCTTGGATGGAAAGGCAGCGCCGTTAATGAATTCCGACTGTCGATTCCCAGAGGACCAGGGTGCCGTGATGGAGAGTGCGGCTTTCCGATTTTTTCGAGAAGTTTTTGGTCGTATATATCTGAAGAGTTTTTCACACTTCTGCGAGAGAAATCTCGCTCGCCCTCGAGACTGGTTCATATGGTTAGTAAGCTCATTATTGGCAAAGAACTTTCCATCGCATTCCTACTGATCCATTGACTATCAATGCAGAGGGAAAAGGAAGAAATATTCGACTAAAAATCAACAACGGTACTCACATTGGTCCAGGCATGATTGGAGAGACAGAACCCCGGAAGCCCTCATTACTGCGGGGAGGGAGTTCGATCTTGATCGGCGCTTCAGGGCTCTTTGACAGTGGTGTGCCGCTCTTTCTTCTATCCAACTCGGCAACCATTGGTCTCTCGCTCCTGGTCAAAGGTTCAGGACGCTGATGGCCTCCATACAGACTCGAGCTCGGATTAATCGGGGCTAATTTCCCGAAATTACCAAATCCGCTGGAATTCGCGTGAATCCAGCCCGCATCATGGCCTGACTGTAGGGAGTTTATATGTGGGGGAGGTGGAAGCGGCGGAGGAGCAAAGTCCTGCACATTCTTGGTAGGAATTCTCATGGGTCTGCGCGATGTGAACGATTGTTCACTAACTGAGTTGGATGATGAATTGGCCGTAGGCATATGTCGGTCATAGCTATTATTGAAATCGTGGACGTGGATCGAGGGCGGTGAGGATAGCCGCGGAAACTCCATATTCAATCAAAGCGTTGCCACAATCCAAACATCCAGGGGGGTGGAGAGCAACAGAAGTGGTCCTTGAGTCTTCAGCTGCCCAGTGTATATGGCGATCGATGAGATGTTTCGCTATTATTGTCTCGTGGTGGCAAGTAGAACGGCTCAGAGCGGGTAAGTTTGTTTGGCCCAGCTGAGGGGCAAGAGCAGACGGATGAGCTCCGTCGGTGAGGGAGCTCCGAAAATGATTCCAACACAAGTTATAATTATTGTTTTAAAAGGACCCCGGCGCGAGGGACGAGCGTAGTGGCGCGTAGTGGAGCCCGTCAACAGGGCAAGAGAAACAATTCTTCAGGCGCTGTTGTCTGGATTGGGGAGTGGTAAGGTTAGGCTTGGTACAGGAACTCGTTTTGTCAAAACAATAGGGCTGAACGTACCCTATTCGGGTCTCTGGGCGGTCGACGCAGTCCTCCACTTCCTCATCAGCCAAGATGATATCCACCAGACTTGAATGGATCCCTTCCTGTCTTCGCAACCGCGTGGAGCAGACACTGAATAGCGGGGTTAAGTGGAAGGGCCAGAGAGCATAGTGAATGGCATCAAACGTGCGTGTACAGACGGGACGTAGTGGTGGACAACGGGCCAGTGACGGGGCAGGAACCGCCTGCCAAAGAGTTTTTCTCTTTTCCTCTTTCCGTAAGATATGTCCAATGCAATGACGGCGAAAGGCGAGAACAGCCCTAAGTATACTAGATGCCGCGGTTGTGTGGAAAACTTTCCCAAGCCGCAAAGCCCAGTCACCCGCGTCGTCGATGTATTTCCGTCGAGACAGACCACGGAAATGCTCTTTTCAGACAACGGAGTCTGATTGCACCCGCCACCTGTGGGGGGGCAATTTTATGAATATTGACAGTGAACGATCTTGGTTCGCCGCGGGCCAGACAGAGAACCAGCCGATTTCCGCTCTGCAGGGTGTGCTGTTCGGATCAAGAGCGCGCGCAGGGAAGGAAAGCAGAAGAGTTAAGAGAACGAGCGAGATCCGAAAAGGATTGAGACTATCATTCGCATCGGTATCCGCACCAGCTGCAGCTCCGGTGGGCACTTTTTTTTTCAAGCGCTGGGATGCCGGAGCTAGGTTCAAGTCCTTACACCGTATGGGGGGGTAGCGACGAGACGAGCAGATGGACCAGGATCGAGGACGCTTCGTCGAGCCAAGACCGCGGAAGGGTGGGCGGCAAGCCCCAGGGCCGATTTGCACGACTGTCACTTGTCAGTAGATACAGTCCAGTGGCTCTAGCTGGAGCAAAGACGGTCTAGTGATACGTACAGTGGTGTTAGCTGGAGACATGAACTGACGCCGTTGGAAAAGGCCCGCGCCGGAACGGCCAGGCAAGGCTTCATGGGGGTTGTGGGCTGGCGGGAGCTGGCAGGGCGTGGACCCTCACGTTCGATTGGAATTGAATTAACTTCTCCCGAACCAGGACCAGGGTGGCCGCAGTAGGGCAGGCCGTGACACCAAGCGGTTTAACTGGGGATTGTTCTGGCGCTCGGGATAGCCGTCGTGGAGCCGTGCGTCGCTGAACGGTGATGCGCCAGTGGACAGACCTCCAGGAGATCAGCTAGCCCATCTCAGGGCAGAGAAAAAAAAAAAGTTGCGCCCACTTCCAGGGGATGATGAGAATCGGAATTCGCGTCAAGACCGTATCAGATCGCTCGACCCATTATGAGCAGGCAGACTATCTGCCTGGTATGCGCCCGCCAGTGAGGCACGACGGCGCAGATCCAACGAGAAGATGTGTATTTTCGTCCTGACAGGGAGCGTTCTCCAGAAAGGGACTCGGAGTACGATCATTCGTCACGCTGTTCCATGGACCGCCCCGAGGGGAACAATCCAACAACAACCTGAGTCGCGTCTGATCATCGTCGGGGCCGGGGCCGAGGGGACACGCTAGAAGCTCGTGAGAATCCTCCATGGAGCGGTGAACACGAGCTACCCGACTAGATTGAGCTACTCAGCCGAGGGCAGGATAAGTTAGTTAGCGACAACGGTTCGATAAGGCAGTCGCTTTCGTTCCACGGTAGGTTATAGTCGAGGACACTACAAAAATCCCCTAGCGACCCTAAAACCTCCCCGATGACCCTCCATCGTCCTTCATCATCCTGACCAGTGACATGCAGCTAGGTACCGCTGTACACGCTCTGTGCAACGGGGATAGATTAAGAAGAGCAGGGATAGCTATGTCCGCTGCGGATATACATGCGGAGATACGTCTTCTGAGGATGATCATCTTTTTGGCAGTGGATGTTGCCCTGTGCCAGTTAAGACGGTATCAATACACCAAGTACGCTTACGCCACGCGATGGCTAACTAGAAAGAGAGAAAAAAGTGTGTGTGTGTGTGTGTAGAAAGTACGCTGTTCGCTTGTTGGTGGCTAACTTATTATTCGCCCCAAACATTCATGCAATCCACGATGGCGGCAAAGAATCACAGGGCTAGCGGGGGGTCCTCTTTCATCATCAACGGCAGGGGAGAAACATTTCGATGGAGATGGCCGTCGCGTATAGTATAGTTACGGGGTACATGGAATGATGTCCTTCGGAGCTGTCAACCCAGAATGTCAAGCGTCCGGATGACTGGGTCCAAGAGTAATATTATTATTGTTTCATTGCTGACCGGATCCCCCCGCTGCAGCTCTCTCAGGATCCCACGACCCAGAAAGATGGTTATTGGGCATAGAAGATTGTGAGAATGAGAAAGAGGGAGAGTACATTGTGCATTCTCTACCTTACGAATTCTCCAGGTTCTTGTCCGGTGCCTGTAAGTACACGAGAAGACACAGAAACCTTCTCTACCAGACCACTGACGGTTCCAGGAGTTTCATAATTATTGACATTATTATTAGCCGCCATTTCCAAAGAGCCCCGTTACACCCTTTGCCGAATCTCTCTTAGCCGTCACTTCTTCGCAACACTGTTAAATAGTAAGGAGCAGTCGGAGACCAAGGCTGCCCTAGAAAAGTCTCAGCTCCACTCAGTGCGGCCTTGTCAAGCATGACCCGTTGCGCTAAACCAAACTCCACCTTAAGAAGCATGCACTGCCACAATAATGGCCCTGGGTCCTTCGCTCCTGTTGGTCTGCCCTGCGCGTGAGAGTCAATTCAGGGTACTGCCTGGAGTTCCAGCGAACACTGTGTTGCAGTCGAGGACGGGCCACGGTTGGTGAACAGAAATGCTCAATGACATGACAGGCTGTTTGGTGTGAAACCGGAATGGTCACATTATCTATGGTGTACAGAAGCGCTGACAGCAGACGCGCATGTTTACCAAGATATTGTCAATCGGTACCGATGTATCTACCTAACCAAAAGAAGTCGTTACGCAACTGTCCCGGTGGAACAAAACCCATCGCGCCCCGTAGGCGCCGATTGCCAGCACTGGTTACGGGATCCACACAAGCTCGTCAAGATGTTGAGGGCTGTAATCATCCCGGTCTAGGAGCCATCCGCGAGGCCCCCCGTCGAGTCTCAAGCTGAACCTCGAAGCTCGAAGGCAAGCATTTTCAGCGGCAATCCTGAGGTCAGCGCACGTCGATCAGATGTATCTGATGTGGATATTTGACAGATGACCCAGAACTGGTCGGCGGAATTCTCCAATGACACCTGATACATCTTTAGGTGGATTGGTGAATGCAGAAAAAGGTTACTGTTCCAGCGAGGTGTCAAAGCTGTCCCCTCGCAACAGCTACGACCTTATTGAGCACCAGTTCGGAAGATTGTCAGGCATGAACCCACTACTACCGTACTAGGTATTCAACTTTCTCCCCCTGGGCTGCATCGAATCCTGAGGGTCGCACGCAGCAACAGGGCGCAGGATGACTTTCGAGGCAAGCTAGGGAGACGGCAGGGTGCGCCCTGAAGCGCTGCTGCAATATAAAGTTAGGCTAGATTGCTGTCCGGGCGCCGTCAGCCTTAAGAGGCTGCGGCTACGTGCCCGTGCACACGGCTCTAGTCAAGGGAAGTTTAATGAGCTGCCGCAGTTGTCCCCTACAGCGTCCTCCATGACCACGCCGACCCCTCACCAATAACACCTGTTGTCTCTTTAGGCAGGTGGCGTTTCATCCCGGACGTGGTAACAACTGGTCAACTGGTCGTTCCTTTTAGAGATATATGGTTGTTGATCGAACTTGGGGGGCCCGTCATCATACGTCATAACAGACATTTCAGGAAGCTCCTGGATAAGCCCATGGCATTATTGTTCGTCTTCCTGGGCCTGGCACAATGTATTGACCGAGGCTTTTGGGGCCTCCTGCAGAAAGACGTCCAGAATAGAGCTTCCTAATCGATGCCTGACACGGTGGAGCTACCCGGCATATCAGGCGATCCTCGTGTGACGGACACGACGGAGATTACGTTCGAAACGAGTGACAAAGAAAGCATAGTCTCTCCGGCTTCCCGGACGAGTGCGGGGCGGGATAACTTCCATGATATTCTTGGACGAAAATGGGTCAAACCTTCGAGATACTCCGCTATATGTGCAACACACAAGTGCAGTTAACCGATATTGCTGTTCGTTCCAGAATCCCGTTATGTTTCGCGTGAGCCTCACACAGTAGTAAGAACGTGTAGTTTCACTTTTATCTTTTGTTCGAAACACCCCGCACGACTAGGAGGCTTGGACAGAGCTGGTATCTACGAGAGTTGGTGCTAGACGTTTTTGGTGTCAAAACCAGCGGCCAGCGGCCAAGATACTCGTGGAGCCATTCTTCGAGGAGCAGAGAATCATTCCGGGACCACAGTTGTTTGTTTTTCCCCCACCACAAGGAAACTTAAGTAGTGCATCTTACTGGCTTGCTCCAGATATATACTTTGCACCACTTGAGGTGCTTGTGGGGACAACTACGCTCAGAAGAAATAGTTGACGCAAGAACGGAGAGGGCCACGGTGAAAGCTGTGTCGAAGACGCTTTCAGAATAGAACATGTGGGCTTTTCTTCGGACTGCAGCAGCTGACCTGTGTTAGGTCTCGAGACGCTGTCAGACAAGGAACATTGATTATACTTACATCACAGACCTCCCTTTAATCTACTAAAGTTTGATTTCCAACAGGCATTGAGGTTGCTAGAGTCAAAGACAAGGCTGCAGTGAAGTCTCGGCGCATTGTATGAGGACCACTAGTTATATTTCGAACCATGTACGGGAAACCCCTGGCTACCAGATCTGCATGGGTCAAGGCTGTCCCGCAGTGTATCGTGCCTATATAGGAACTGTCTCGGGAGATCTCGCACACGGGAATACATGACGTTTCCGCAGGGCTGTGCAGTCGCAGCAAACCAAAGTCAAATCATTTTTGGAGATAATAATAGCTATGGATCATATGTTGGCGCATAACTTCATCATTGGATGACCCCTAAAGACACGACAGATGGGTCAGTAATAAGATCCATGCGCAAGGTTTAACTTGCAAGAGATACTGCACGTAGCTTTGTTCCCCTCCACATAGCCCTGGTGGGATGAGGGGTAGAGAGATCGAGCCGCTCAAGGGAGAACCCTGGCTCAAGAGGTTGGGATCCTGGATTTTCTGCCTTAGGTGTATGGTACAAAAGCACCTGTCATCTCCAGCCCTAGCCCTAACCCTATGACCTAGATAAGAGCTACGGCCAGCCCCGCTACTATCAACCTCCCCGCCAAACTGCCTCGGGACATCCTTTACTAGATTAGTCAACTAGCCTGGCTCTGGAGGAAAGTCTTTGAAGCCTCCCAAATTCTTTCGACGCCTTGCGTGCGTGGATACCGTGCTGCTGGTCTAATACCCAGTTACAGTCCAATATATGATCTTAAATAAACCGCACGATTTATCACTTATAAAGCTGTACTGTCACCATGGCGATGAATCAAGTCCCTGGTGAAAATATTTACATAGGCGGGTGGGTAGCCCTGGTTCGACCCCCTCAGACATTTTTTTTGGCTTTCCAGCACCTGAGCTATTCTTTGTTGCGGGTCAAGCCGCCTGTTGGAACGTGCTGACAGTGCATCTGGCTGTGCTGTAGCTTTCTGTCTCTCAAGAATAAGGCCGCATTAACTAGAGCAAATATTACACATATCGTCTCGGTACTGCGGCTGCAGCAATCTAGTGAGCTCTTTGCTCCTTACAAGCACCTCGCCATCGAAATCGATGATGTTGGAGATGAAGATATCTTGCAACATTTTCAGACAGCAAACGCCTTCATACGGTCGGGGCTCGATGAGGGTGGAAGTGTTTTAATCCATTGGTCAGTGGGACACTCAATTTCCTAATTTGGCAGTATACCGTTAATCATCGGTTTTTTTTTCCTTCGTCCGTCGTTTCTGAACCTCGCCTCTTTACCACCTGCATTTATGTTTTTCTTTTCTTCTTTTATTCCCTATCTATATCTATCTGGCTATTCTTACAGAGCGCCCGCAAATCATGGCAGTCGCTGCATAACTTCGTTTGACCATCCTAGCTGTCTAGTGTCATGTGACTTCTACGTCGCGCAGGCAGGTCATCTGACTACGTGAAAGTTGGAATCCACTGTACTTCACCATGGATTCCAAGGCGTCCCTCATGCTATGAATTTTTATTTTTGGAACTTTCACAAAAGATGTGATTCTGTTTCTAACAAAAAGCAATAGTGCTATGGGAAAGTCTCGGTCCGCTGCAATCTGCATGGCCTTTCTTCTCCATCGGGATCATGGCACTACAAACCCAGAAGCTGCTCTCGCTTTGATACGCGAAGGGAGACCATTATGTGAACCAAACGAAGGCTTCATGGAGCAGTTGGCCCTCTACCACCAGATGGGATGCCCGGACAATGTTTCTGCACATCCTATTTATCAGCGGTGGCTTTACCATCGTGAAGTTGAGGGGAGTGTCGCATGTGGTCGAGCCCCGGAATTAGAGACAATACGATTCGAAGACGAACAACCCCTGAGTGCCGAGGCTTATTCGGAACAGTTAACAGAGATCAAATGTCGCAAATGCCGGTAAGTCTCCCTTCACCCCCCTAAAGTGCCCTCGAAAATGTCCACTCGACCTCGTAACAGAGAAATTAATCCTAATGCTAATGCGGCTATACAGACGCACCTTGGCCACTACGCCGTTTATCATACTGCATGAAAAGCCTAGTCAGAACAAATCGCGGGGCGCCACGGCCCCTGAATGCGCTCATATCTTCCTGCATCCCCTGACTTGGATGAGACCATCTCTTTTCCCATCAATGCTCCCCGCAGACCAGTCGGATCCCGTCCAACAAGCGGAAAATGCACCACTTTCGGGGCGTCTGACATGTCCACACGTCGGTTGTGGATCTAATATCGGAAAGTTTGCATGGCAGGGCATGCAATGCAGCTGTGGCAAGTGGATTGTACCGGCTATGGGTGTCGCAAGGGCCAGAGTTGATGTTCTTGAGAAAAGACCTGCGAAAGGAAATGCGGCTGCCAATGCAAGGCTTGGGGCGATGGGCATCCGTCTACCGCCCGGTATGAGGTCTTTTGGCGCAGGAGATCCCGGGACGGGACGAAATAACCTTTGAAGGCAATCACGGCGGCTAGGAATTAGGCCATACACTTAGATACCCCGATGGTGACTCTTGACAGACTACTTGCAAGTCGCAAGGTCTGTGAGTTCCACCTCGCAGCCGTCATTCTTCATTCCAACGGCGATGGAACCGATCCGATTGATAGAATTCCCAGATGCAGCAGTCTGTCAGATCCAGCGATCTCCGGGTGGCAAGTTACCCGTGAGATTAGACGGCATGCAGCTTACCATGCATATCGCCTACCACTAACGCAACAATTATCAGACATTTTAGGTTGCTGTGAATCACACATTAGGCGACCAGAGCGACGGGATTTTTTGCACATAGATTCCACTCTGCAGGAGCCTTATGCACCATCAAACCAGTGCCTCGGGCCTACAGATTGCGGATCGGAAAGCGTCGTGGAATACCAGCGGCAGGCACTCATAGCTTTTGAAGATGTGGGCCGTTCACTCCGGTCAACGGTTCGTTCACAGATTCTCTTCGATAGATCTGACATAGAGATCAACGTAATAGCCATATTATTGGACATGATCGCTTTCCAAAAACGTCTTATCATATTTCGCTTCTGATCACATCATCAGCCGAACACACTACTACAACTACTATGTTTAGACCTGATAGATTTCCGGCAATGACCCGCTGCCTGAGGCTGCAACCATGGATCTCGGAGAAACCGTCTGTTTTACGCTTGGACCCTGCACATCATTACCCCATAAGCGTGCTCCAAACTCGTGGCTTTCATGGATATCCCGTCACCCGCGAGCTTGGTTCCTCACCGCTGAGCTCCACTTCTTACGTCCCTGGATTTGCAGACATTAATGAATCCTTAGCGATGGTCATTCAAGAGTCAGCGTTTACCGTATGTGGCTAAATCCCCATTGAGAGAGCCGAATTAGAGGAATTAGAGTCTTGAGTCTGCTTTTGCCGATGCAACACACCCGGATCTCATCTAAGGAGGGTATTTACCATGGCACCCAAAAGGCCCAGCAGGGCTGTTCATCCGTACTTTTCGGGAGAAGCCCCAGTGGCCGCGCCATAGTGGCCCCTCACACGAGTCAAGACGATAGCCCTACTCGTCGGTTCTGCGAGTAATGGGGGTGGTATGGGAGGTATGAGGACGCCGCAGGCGCCATTTACCCAGCACACACCCGCCGGGATTGGACTGCTCGCTTGAGCTGCTCGGCAGTTTCATATTGTCCATATCTCCTATCGTGGGTCTATCATCTACTAGCATTTAGTCGCCTGTCAGATTCGGCCGAATCGTGACCGGGGCTTCACGGATGAACTGGAGAGAATTCTTCAGCGTGTCAGTCCGTCAGCAAGATTTTCTTTCTCCGTGTCTCGCCACCGCTTGCAATCTGCGTTGACCGCTCTTGGCGGTCAGCAATAGGTAAAGCGAAGCGAAAATCCAACTGTAGCCGCTAAACGCACCGCCCGTGACGGAGCAGGAGAAAATCCTGACCGTTAATTAGCGAGTTATTGACCGTTGTTTTTGTGGCGTCTCCAGCGACCTTCATGGAAGCCTTATCGAAGCTTGGGGCAATATTTGTTGTTGTTATGATTCCTTGGCTCCAGGGACTTCGGAGACAATCGCGAACATGGCTTAGTTCCCCCCATGGCCCAACCAGCACTCGGGGGATCTCACTTCCGAGCGTGAAGATCTCTACGCCTGCCCACGAAGGTAGAAGATCAACATATTCAGGAGCCAATTTCAGTGGAAAAGACGGCATATACTCTGGACAGCGCGTTACAGATTTTCACCCTCAGGCAACAGTCAAAAATAAGAGTACCTCGATTGAGAGTACTATTCCTAGCTATTCCTTTTTGGGCTCGTACTGCACGTTCCCCTTGTCCAGCTATCCAATAGTGCCAACCTACGATGCATTTCAAGTATGACTCGGTTAAATCAATAATATCACAACCCTCATTATTATTATTATTATTATTATCATCACCCCTAGTCCTGGTCCCCGAGGGCACGGTACAAGAAAAATTATCGGGATCTCGAACCGGCCACAGGGCTTGCCCAGTTCGCATCCATGTCAACCCATAATAATAATTGGTCGCACTACAACTTCCTCCATCCCACATCGGGCATGTATTCATTTGCCCAAAAACTTTAAACAAGCAAGCCTCCTCCCCCCACGATCTCCAGGACCATGGACACGCCCATCAGTAAATATTGCTAAGCGTTACCATCCATCCACACCGGGATGGCGTTTTCTGGAATGGAGGGAAGAACCCTTAAAACCTTGGAATAATGGTCCCCGAAGGCTACTCTACACCCAATCAGGACAAGGTCCTGCTCGCGCAAGGTTCACCTTGACGTCCCAAACCCAGCCCCTCGGCATCTACTTTAATAATTCAAAAATACGAAACGATGAAACAGACCACATCCTTGTCTGCGTCTCCGTCTTGTCATTCCGATTCAATAATGCGCGCCCCTCATGACGAAGATGAGGCAAAAACCCCCCAACCTAAAATTTAATGGCGGCTGAAATGCAGGGAAGGCATCGAAAAAGGGTGAGAAAGCACATACCATCGTTACTTCGTCGCTTCGGCGTCTAATTTACTAACATTTGCTTGTTTGGGTGCGTCTTTCGGGGTTTTTCGGGGACCTCGATTCGAAGTCAGGGCGGGTATGCGTATGATATAGAATCGTATGATATAGAATCGTAGGCGTGAGAGATCTTTCTTCTGCCGGATTTGGAACCCATCTTGGGATGAAATATTAATGATGATGATCGTAATAACAAGTGGAGATTGAATTGTAAGAACATACAATTATAAATGCGGAGTGTAGTCTTGTGAAAATATCGAAACAGCCCTCCAACATATTCTCCTATTGTTAAACCACCTTATGTCCTATCAGTGCTTAAACAAACACAGTGATCAGATAAGCTATCCTTTCCACACTCGATACATCACCTAAAACATAGATTAGACAATAAAAATCAACAAGCGTTCAAATTGTTGAAGCTCCTTGCATCCACATATCCGGAGAATTAACCCAGAGAGGTCGAAAAAATAATATCCAGCCCTCATACTAAATATCATCAGCATCTCGAGTTAAACTCCTTAACTCTTATGGCTTGCATTATGCACCAAAACACTATCGGATGAAAACTAGCACCACTAGGAATATTTAAACTCATCAAGCGGGAATGTTACCTGTCGGCGCCAGAAGCTTACCTGCATATGACCTGTCCGGAGCACCTCTTTGATCTAGATTCTTCGTCTAGTTCGGGGGGTGAACATGGGTTCCAAATCTCTAAATCTGAAATTTGAGTAGATAACTAGCATTTATACCTAAGCTGCTTTAGATAAATACAATTTCTGAGCTTTTGTGCCCTAGGGTTTGACACTGTGTTAAATATATATATTTTCTACTGCTAGATACTGATGATCTCAATTCGCAAATCACGGACACGGAAGCATGGCAACCAACTCTAGACTATTACAACTGCCCATATTTAGTCTTTTATCAGACATGCTATATTCGTGCGATCTAGTAGTAGATTCTACGTCGTATGAAAATAAATAAATGAATGAATGAAAGCGTTTGGTAGATTTCGTATAGAGGTAAGCTGCGGGCGTAGATGTGTTCCGCAGTATTTATTTTGTTAATGGTATAATCATGATATTCTATAGAAGCTCCTCAATCACTTCTAGACATCTGAATTAAGTTATTCCTATCTCTTCATCTGCGACATCGGAGAAAGAGAGTTGGTACGATAGGACATATTCTTGGACATACTACCCTCTATTTACTGCTTTGAAATAAGATGAAAGAAGGTCTATAGCAAATCGAATAAGGCACTCAGCTAATGACTCTGACCTGTACTTCTAACAATTTACTATTGAATCTTTAAAGAATCAATTTCTATGAGGTCCTCTGGTTCGGATACCTTCTAGCATAATGCAAGAGTAGAACTTTCAGACAAAATATTATAATGCGCACTGATACAACAAATAAGAAACGACCAATAACGAAAATCTGGTTAAAAAGTTATTTTTGGCTCATATCCCGCCATGCATGTAGATTACTTAATTGACAAGGTGCTATTATCGAGGGAAAAGGGTCTATATAAGACGTTAGTAAATCGCTGATCAGCAGAAAAAAATATATGCATATTAATATATAGCATGTATACGTACGCAAACTTATGTGGTGTGCACAACATGAAGCAAGGGGGTGGGGCTGAAGGCCGAAGTAAATATTGCATAAGAAAATATGTACATCTGGCTTCGAAATATCATTGCAAGCGCCGTTGAATGCAGAAAACGCAGGAAAATCCCCATTTGGAATAAGGTCCCAATTCTATAACTGCAATGCAACATCCATGCTTGGTCAGTTGAGGAACCTGTAGCAGCGTTGGGCTAATTCAGATGGTGATCTGCAGTCCGATCTATTGTCAATGCATCCTCAAGGAGTAAGTTTGACGGTAGCATATGCAGACTTGCATAGGGGGTACAGCGAATATCTCCTGCCCCAATGGAACTAGTACACAACGGCTCGGACGCACCACTATTTTCGGTATTTGGTATTCTTCAATGCAACTGGAATCTGAGGTAGTACATAGTTCATGCAATGTATGTAGCAGAAAACTTTATAGACTCGTGAGGTGTATCCATGCGCATAATACTTTGGTGACCGTACTAATAAAGTGAGCTAGCGAATAAAAGTAATAAAGAAAAAGGGATCAGACCTCTTTGTCTTATATCTGTTGAGTTAACAGCTGGAATAAGACAATGCGTGGGCCCTGGTGCAGTCAGTCGCGTCAAGTGTGGAGGGAACAGCAATCATGTTCGTTTCAGTCTGCGCTCTCATTTTTCAGCTAACGGGCCGAATTCTGATGACCAGCCACACTGTGGTAGGATGTAGAAAAGCCCGGAACAGTTTCCGGCTGCTAAGTGTGGATGATTCCATGTTCCTACAACCCTAAACCATGTCCGACTTGCATAGCTATAATGCAGTATTGATCCAAGTGCACGGCCGCTGATCTAGTTGCCTATTTGCTGGGCGAGACTCCTTAGGGCTGATGCGGATACGAGAACAAGTGAGGCATCATCCTGTGACCCACATGAAAGTTAATTTGGATCTTGAAAGAACGAATTATAGTATTATTCGTCAGCGGAAGACCAAGCCATTTGCAGATGCAGAGCACATTAGTGCTTATTCTCAGGATGGGGGCTGACCCCCTCACATTGAAAACTCAGAACCTGCTCCTCTATTGCACTCTTCGTTCTCTCCATCCTTTCTCTCAAGCAAGAGACCAAAAGAACGCTGTCAATAGTCAGATGCTCAGTACCAGATCATTAGGTTCATATCATCATTCTGAGCATTCAGGCAACTCGGGACCCATGTATGTGCAGTTGATACAACTCATATATGCTGGAACATCATCTTCCTTACGAACAAATAATGGGACGTATAAAGCGTTATGGAACCAGTAACAAGAGGGTCTCTCTCAAAGACGAAAATCAAATGCGAATAGCAATTACTTTGGGATAACAGTCCGGACGTAAAACACCAGCTCTTCAATATATTTGGTCCAAATATCTTTCCCTTTTCCCTCACCGGGAAAGAGCAGCAACGATGGGTATAGATCAAATATTATTGGAGATTATGCAAAGTATACAGCATTGACTTCGATGGTGCTCACCACTTCTTCATTTTATCCAGTGAGAAAAGTGAACAAGATAAGGTGATAAAGATAATCATATATTGTCCACAACTCATTCTGACGGATCAAACTTAACATGGTCAATCTAGAGCTTATCGGATTTGGTATGAATTATGAACATTGAGTTCAGAGTTGGTGCCACAATACTAAACCGGCTGCCATAGGATCCAATAGGTATTGTCATATGGCACAGCCCGGGAACAGCCACATGCATTATCTTGGTCAGAAGCTCCAGGGATCTCAACGGGTCGGACGGGTAAGCGATCCTGCCTGCCGTTTCCCGCAGATCGTCCCACATCTTCTAGTCAGCTGGATAGTTGACGGACTGGACACCAGTGCATTGTTGTGATGGTGCTGTAAGGCGGCCCAAATGCTGACATGCTAAAGCCACTGCATTGAGGTGGAGAAGAGGGGAATCATGCTGATCTGAGAGTTTAACTGGCCATCCTTGCCTTGTTATCGATCATATCGGTAAGACGATGACATGTTAATCTTAGGGTATCTTTCTCAATTCCCTAAATTGGTCACATGTCCCATCTCCGAGTGCTTATTGACGCGCGCAGATTTTTTTTAGAGACCTCTGTTGGATGATGACACTAGACATGTCAATATTCAATATAAATCCCCTGTAATAGTTCAGGGATCTCCAGTTGGAACGGACGGAAAGAGTGTCGCATCCTTCAACCGTTCACGATTCCTTTTTGCAAGTTCGATATTACGGATCCTGTCAATGCGCATCTGATAGAAGTTCCTAGCATCAGTTAGTCTCCGTCAGCAAGGTGAGATTTTGCTCTTCTGACATACTTGTGAAGCGAGAAGATGCGCGGAGAATCGTCTGGTTTGGACTCAGCTTCTTTCTTGATGGCATCGATCTGTTCATTATTAATGCCGATCCCAAAACAAGAAAATATGTCACTTCTATGAGAGAAAAGTACCTTGTCATTCTTCTCTTTCTCTTCATCTTTTGCTTCCTCCTTTTTCTTCTTATCCTTATCATCTTCCTTTTTGTCATCCTTATCCTTTTTATCTTTCTTTTCCTTCTCCTCCTTTTCCTTCTTTTTCCGCTGCTTTTCCTCATACTCCTTTTTGACATTCTCAATCTCAAGCGCCAAGGCTTCTTCTTTCTTCTTCGCGGCCTCTTTTTCAGAGTCAATGATAGGAGAGCAGAAACCACGGTCCTTCAGATGTATAGGACAAACGTAGAAAAAGTCCTACATGAGTTAGTAAGCACAAGACCTATTCAGAGCCATTCGATCATCTACACAGTAACGATATAGTCCCCGGGCTTCTTACTTTGTTATCTGGCGTAATCAGGACGCTTGTGGATGGCTTATAGCAAATGTAGCATGCCTTAGCGGCGTTGTCTGCCACGCGGCGCAAATGCCATATATTAGGAAGAGACATTCTCTCGGAACTACAATTCCTTCTGAACAGTACAGGAACCTTTCTCAAATGCTCTAAGATTCTGGGACCAGAAGCCACGCCGAGGTGGTGCAGAAGATAGCTGCGCCGAGATAGTATGGCGGGGTGTTTTCCAGTCTCCGAACGGAACTGCGGGTTCCGATCTTAATAGATCCAAAGACTAGATAGGTCATGTGATTATAGACGATATAATCAGATGAAGCGACCACGCAAAATTTAAGAGAGATGCTGTCAGAAAACCAGCTATAATGCCATTTTTATCTTCTATGAAGCAGCTGGTGCAACCGAGGAGAAAACGGATATGATTATTATTAAAAACACTCGTTTTCTGATCTCTGATTGCTAATTTGCATTAACTTTCAGACCCCGTTTTGACCACCCTCTAATATTCGTCTATGGAGCGTATAATCACAAACAGGATTTTAATACACAATAAGCAAACAGAACATTCGTTCTTAAGGAAAGTAAGATAGGCCCTTCAGAAGGGCACAGTGATTTGTATATAGCACAGATATAGTGGGACCGGGACGCCCGGAATAGGTTTACTCGGTCATACCCTTCTCCATCGCTTTCAGAGCGTGTGGTCCCTTGGAACCAGGTAAGATGTTCTTAGCATTTTCTGCACGTCTTCTGGCATCAGCCCAGATCATGAACTCATCATAGGTCTTTGGCATGACGCGGATGTCTTTCTCAACCAGGAACGTGTAGTTGAACTGGCCAGTCGACTTTCGCGTTCCGTGCTCCACGTCACGGACCTTGGTGTCAACTCTAACCTGTACCCTGGTGAATTTGGTGTCTCCTTCCTTGCCTTCGGGTTCGGTGTAGGAGACTGTCGCCCTCAGATACAACACGCTGCCCACAGGCACGGGGTTTTCGAAGGTGCTAGGGTCCAGGGAGATGAAAGTCGGTCTGGCATGAGCGAAGGAAGCTGCACAGCAGAATGCCAGCTCAAAGGACTGTTTCAGCAGGAAACCGCCAAAAATCATGAAGTTGTGACGATTGCGGTACTGTGGTTGCATGATCATGGCCGATTTAAGGACCGTGTCATTCATGAAAATGACATTAGAAGGTCGCTTGTCTGGAAGATTAGGATCTATTGAGAGTTAGTATGTCCTATATCTTGCATGTCTCGTATCATGAAGACTTCTTACTCGACCACGCAGACTCCTTCATCCACAGCGAATGGATAAGGTTGCTCTCTTCATTGTTCGGGGCTTGTGCCAACAAGGTCCGCTGCCTCAAGGCTTTCTTAGCCTTGTAGTTTGCTTCTCCTTTCTTGAAGAGCAGGCGTTCCTCTTCCGTCTCTAGAACAAGAGGAGCAACTGGAGTAGGCCTGTAAAAGATATCAGCAAATGGACAGATTCACGCAGCTAATCTGTGACACTTACTTCCTTGTGATGGGATCGAGGGACACCATGGTGAAAGCGCAGGTAATTAGCACATCCTCTGGCTTGACCTGCTCTCCCTCTGCAGGGGCCTTTGCCACCTGGAGGGATATCTCCATGCTTGATCTGCCAGTTGCATAGGTGACCTGCCCGCTGAGCTCCAGATCACAGATCTCCTTGAGTGGGTGCAGAATAGTAATTCTGTCTACTGCAGCGGTCACCGTGGCGACTGAATCTCCGGTGTGATTGTACGCAATGATACCTGCGATTGCATCGAGGTCCATAAACAGAGCACCCAGTCTGGCCAATTGAGTTAGCTTGATGCCAAGGCTATATGTGACCATGGATTAGGCATATACCTGATGTGACCCGTAGCATTGAGATATGAGTCCAGCAGCCACTTGTCCTGTGCCAGAGGCAGTACCTGGAACATCTTTGATTAGTGGAACATTATTTTTGCTGAGACTATGCATGCTCACCGCGGCGTAGTAGCTATCGGACATCTTTCTCGGAGTCAGGTCGGGCTTTGGACTTTCCTGCGCTGCCTTCCCATCAGAGTGGGCAGCATCTTCCCGAGCTTTCGTCAGGGCATCAATCCAAGGAGTCTTCACGCGCATCCCCATCCATGTTGGTCGAGGTGCTGCATTGATCTGCGTTAGATGGAAGTCCCTTGACAGCAGAGGCTGCAGCTGCTTAGTGGCCTTGATGCATGGCGCGGACGCTGCGCGTCTTGAGCTGGCCAAAGCTGTTCTCCTACCGAGGCCGAACATGATCCCTGCCAGCGCTATATCTTAGAGCGGAGATGGTAGTAAGTTGCAATCAAAATATAGTCCGATGATTCACAACGTCTTGGAATCCGCGACCGCGACGTTAGTTTTCCCGTTCCGGGTGAAGACTAACCCGTCGGCGTATCGATTATTACCTCCACCTTAATCAGCTTCTCAATCGCCACGCACCGCGGGAATGGAGGATGTTCATCTTCTTTCTACTCGGACAGGGCTAAGCTCACTTCCTATAATCTGTTCTTACCATGGACTTGGCATAGTGCCCAAATCGCATGCAAAATGTGCTTGCGTTCTCTCTGTTTTCACAAGTGACATGAAATATCCAATGACATCATTCCGAGCCATAAACAACCAGCGATGATGGAACTCTTCGACGCGCATCCAACCAAAAGCTCCTGTGTAGATCAAAAGCCTGATTTGCCTTATCCTTAATTTTTATACATCCAGTAATGTGGAGGAAAACTACAATTGACTGACTGTTACCTTTTCTCGGCCGACAGATCGTCAAAATGACTTCATCGGTTTGAAGTATACAAAAGATCACGAACACAGGCGCGATCATTGCTATATAAATTAACTGTTAAAAAAGTATCTGATGGCATCCAGAAGATTAAATCCTGCTGGATAAGCCCAATTGAGGAATTTGAAATTACATACACAAGACAGATCAGCAAACATGAGTGATCCCAACAACCCGAACATCGCGAAGAGGACAACTCCTCAATGGGGTCTCTATCAGAGGGAGAACTTCTGGAAGTTGAATGAGGGCAAGACTGCTCCATTCAACACAGGTCGGTATCATTCTCATCACATATTGATTTGTCCTAACTAACACCCAATTGTACTCAGACCCTAAGAAGTTGGAAGAGAAGGCAAAGGAAGTACTCAGCCAAGGAGGATGGTACTATGCTTCTTCCAATGCTGGCATGTCCACCACCCATCTTGCCAATCGACAGGCCTTCTTCCGTCATCGTATTATCCCGAACCAACTCATAGACACAAACCTACGAGATACGACGACTGAGATCTTTGGCCATAGAGTCTCTGCGCCTATTGGATTCGCCCCAATTGGCATCAACAGAATCTACCACTCCCAGGCTGAGGTGCCCGTTGCCAAAGTGGCTGGCGAACTAAACCTTCCATATTGTCTCTCTACCGCAGGGAGCACATCGATCGAGAAGGTTGCCGAGGCTAACGGCAAGGGTCCTCGCTTCTTCCAGCTATACATGCCTCATGACGATGAATTGACACTGTCACTACTCAACCGTGCCTGGAGCTCTGGATTTGACGCACTTATCCTAACGACTGACACCTGGCAACTAGGCTGGCGACATGACGATGTCGCCAGCTCTAACTACGCCTTTTACCGAGGCATAGGCGCCGACCTCGGCCTCACCGACCCCATCTTCCGGAAACGATGCCGCGAGGCTGGCCTCGACCCAGAAAAAGACAAAGTTGAAGCCTCAGCAAAATGGATCGACAGCATCTGGCACGGCCGCGCCTGGTCATGGGAGAAGATTCCATGGCTGATTAAGGAATGGAAACGCATCTCAGGCGGCCGCCCCTTCGCCATCAAAGGTATCCAATCTGTTGCGGACGCAAAGAAATGCGTCGAGCTCGGAGTCGACGGCATCGTCGTCAGCAGCCACGCCGGTCGCCAAGTCGACGGCGCAATTGCCTCCCTAGATGCCCTTGAGAACATCGCCAACGCTGTCGGCAACAAGATCTATATAATCTACGACTCAGGTGTGCGCGGAGCCAGCGATGTCGTCAAGGCCCTTGCGCTGGGCGCGAATTTCGTCTTTGTCGGCCGTCTCTGGGTCTGGGGTCTTAGCATTATGGGCGAAGAGGGCGTGCGGCACGTCATGAAGTCTCTTCTGGCTGATTTGGATATTCTCATGGCTGTTGCGGGATTCAATAGCGTGAAGGAATTCAATAAGGATATTTTGGAATCATATCCGAAGGGATACACACTGATTGCTGAAAAGTCAGCCATCTGATCGGATCAGATCACATCCTCGAATCACAGAGAGGGAAAGAATATCAGGCTCCTGTGGCTTGATTGATGACCTAGTGTGGAAATAAGCGTCTAGCAGTCAGATAACTAGATGCCGGATTTGATATGATAGATATGAAGTGAAAAAATATAGTGAATGATAGATTGCAGCATGTTTTGAGTAATCTCACCTGGATGACAGCTGCTGCGGTAGAATGGTGAAGCTACGGAATCTGCCGCTGAACTAGGATGGAATCATACAATTGGAGACAAGTTCTATAGATCATTGGTCCCAGAGAATCTTATGTTTAGAGTTGTGACGAAAAGCCACAAAAGACAGATATTCCTAATCCCATAAATCCCATTTCCATTTGAATTCCGTGTATCGTAGTGAATATAGCTAAGTGAGCTATCTTAATTCGGAATCTATCTCGTATAGAGAAAGGTAAGAGCAAAAGCCCTGCGGGCGCAGATGATGAGGTGGAGTAGATCTGGAGGAAACAATCCAGCAATCGAGATAACCCTTCAGAACCAGGTTGGGCTTCTAATTCGCCAACAAAAAGCAGAGTGCCACCTCAGATGCAGAGCATAGGCAGATGGACTGGATAAGCTGGGAGGTGCTTCTCGTATAGAGTATGCATACCCAAGCCGGAGTCCAGCGTAGAAGACAATGATGAAGTTGATGCAGAACGAAAGTGCAACAAGAAGCACAGGTGATAATGGTGCCTGCGCCATTTGTTCATATGGACGCTGTTAATGAGAGGTAGACAACACGGGAAAGATTAAAAGGTGATACAAGATGTAACATGCAGCCCGACTGTCACTATACAACTGGGTCGGGAGGAAGTAAAGTCGCAGGTATGCAGGTTTGGTGGATGCACAATATGGTACAGGGAAGCATCAGACCACTGGACGTGGCACGTACAGTGCGCTGAATCTCAACGCCTCTGTATATGGGCTGTCCATTCACTGATCAGGAAAGGATGATCAACGATGGAAGATATTGAGAGCATTTCGGCATCAAGCTGTCTTGCTTATAGAAGAGCAATCTGAGGTAACAGCCACAGCGTGGTTGCAAAGCCCACAAGGAGAAGCGGGAGATTGATGGAAACTGTACCAGCGGCTCCGTGGAATGATTGCGAGGCAGTGGTGCTTGTAGCCTTGGCAGTAGTAGCAGCAGACGCCGAGGCAGATTGAGATTGGATATCTGAGGCTACCGTGGGCTGCGTGGTTGACGTTGTAGTAGCCTCCCCGTCCTTGGTTGGAGCAGCCTCGCCAACACGGCCGGCAAAACCTACTCTGTTGTTGTCATAATCAAAGACAGAGTAGACATTCTTCATGAAAACGTCTCCAATCAGCCAATCCGTATCCCCGAACGTCTTGTGACCGACGATGTTGGACACGCAGGTGTTGCCGGTACTGTCAGTAGTTGAACCGACGTAATCCTTGGGAGAGATAGAGTACGTGACACCAGAGAATGTGAAAGCCACAGTGCTGTTCGAGCTGCACGGGATGTAAAAATTCTCACCAGAGGGCGAAGAGCCCGGGATCAGAGCATGCAGAGCACTGGCGTCCGACGGGGGAATCAGAATGAAGGAGGTTCCCGAGTCGATAATTGCAGACCTGCCGGTTGAGTTCAACGCTTTCCCGTTCACACTAGCACCATCAAGGGGGATCTGCCAGAAAGCAGAATCTCCAGTGGTGTTGCTGTACGTGATATTACCGACAAACTTCGTCTTGTCAACATCCCCAAAGGTAATCTCGCCGTCCTTGGTCCCATCAGAAACACGCTGTAGGCTGAGAGCCACAATATTTGATTTCAGTAATTTAGCTTCCGCCACCGCGTCCATAAAACTCTTACTACCAATATCGCTGTTATCGGATCTGCCCAGGCCCATGATGCCGTCCATCGGGTATTGCAAGAAGTCGTCTGACGTCTGCTTAGCCCAGCCGAAAGTCATCGTAAAATTGAAACCACCAAATGAGACCGAATCGCTAGCCAGGACTCCCTTGACTGAACCGCTTCCGTAACCGACACTCCATGAGTCTGATGTGACCTGTAGACTTGTTGAATCATTCTGTCCAAAGGTGTTATGTTGTAAACAGGCTTTTGACGTGCAGTCCGTACCCATCACCCAGGTGTTGGCGCCACCAGTATCCAACAGCAACCACATACTCTTGCCATCCGCACCGAAATTTACCACAGAGAAGTAGGAGTAGTCGTGGCCGTCCTCATCGATCGCAACGCTATGGGCCATAGTCGGTGTCTCCCCCATCACCACGGAATAGTGGTTGTCTCGACGAACCTAAAGAAATTCATATTAGTTAATTCGTCTCATCAGTCCATGTTCATACTGACATTTTTAGATACTTTTTTTATGTCCAAGGTGAGACTGCTGCCCTGGTCATCGACATCGACTGGTAGAGTCCATGGGAAGAATCGACTCTTCAGCTTCCCCGTGGATGAGCTGCTAGCAGAGACATCGAGCTTAAACGAGTAAGGATAAAAGGCTGTTACGCCTGTTGATAGAAATGCAGAAAGCAGAACACATGATGGTAGATGCATGATCCGGAGATGGATCTAGTTTCGGGAGGTTGCTGGCGACTGCATTTGACAACTTTCACAGTTCCGTTTTGCAGGTTAAATGCTCGGGACACAATGCGTATGTTCAACGCAAATTGCACTGAGCAGGCACGTATCCGGGGGGGGAAAATTGAATGAGACCGGATGATATATGTACAAGTGCAATCAGCAAATATTTACTGTCTGTTTGCACTGGCAAAACGGTCGTCTATGACCAATCTATCTCCTTTTTTTGGCTGGTTCGAGATGTGCAATTTGAAGTCTCGACTCCGGTATAATTTCTGGATAATCAATGCGCTTGCAAGACAGGGTTTACTGGCAGCGGAAACGAGGGAAACGAAACCGAAGAGGGGCAGGGAGTCTAGATCGGACACCCCCACTGTCAAACAAGCAATTGAAAGCAAATGAACGAAAAGCACCAGAAATTAAACGAAAGGACGAAACAAAGAGACAGAAAAGGACATTGGGGATGAAGACGATTAAGCGTAGGAGACAAAATAGCAGGACGGAGGTTCGACTTTACTCCTCGATGCTCCGTAGACTGAGCAGCCGGGGGAGAGCTGGTTGGTGCGTTCTGGACGCCGGTGGACGCCAGCCAAGGAACCAGGGGGGGTTGCACCTTGCCTCTCCCGGCTCTTCCACCAGCCGCTCTTCTACCAAAATGTCACTTTCCTGGGCCGATCCGTGGAGATGCCCCTGGCCATCTCTACCAGTCTCTACGCCGGACAATTGCAGCCTCTAAGGTGTGCGGGAAGTTTGGAGTTGGCTTTGAAGCCGGTCCTGTCCGTCTGCCAAACCAACAGAGATAAGGATGATGGCTAAGTCGACTAACTCAATGCCGATTGCCACTTGCAGCCCGCGATGCCTGACAGTCACCGGACCTTAGGCTTAGAACTGACATGCAGGATGTCTCATCCAGGGGGAAAACACTGATATCGAGTTTGCCAATCGGTTCCCATCAACCACATCGGACATTACGCAAGCTTGTCCGCGGGCTGGACAGCCATGTTTCTGATGTTTCATTGCAACAATGGATTCGATCGCCTCCAGCTGCAAGTTGGCCCCGAAGTGGGTGTTGCAAGTGATAAGTTACACGCAGGTGGATGGGAACACCCCACAATGACAGCATGGGCTGTTGTTGTGCTACCAAAATAGCCGGGCTGGAAGCCAAGACGCGACGTGAGAGACCGTCCTGTGAACCTTCGCGAACCATTTGACCAACAGGAACCGGCGGCTCTGCAACGGGACACTAAAAAGCAACGGCAGGAACCATAAAAATATGTGTTTCATGTGTGCATAAATCAAAGAGTTCGGATGCTTGAATTCTCATACGACGAGACCTGTCTATACTTCAGCACCACAACTCCAGACGACTCCAGTATTTCCAACTGTTCAGCTGGATGCGGTGACACGTACCTTGAACCATTCTTGACATGTCGATCGCAGGCTGGACAAGGCACGTGCGAATGGGGTCTAGAACTTTGACCTCCATCAGCCCTTTTCTGGCCTCTCGAGTCTGGCCACGATGAAACCCCATCGAAGGGAAACAGTTGGGGCCTTTGACGTTTACTGATATGCTATAAGGTAGCCCTCAATATGATTTCCATTATTGACTCTCTTGGCGACGTTTCAAATGTTCACGTACATACGAGGAGTATACTGATCAAGGAGCTGCGCACTGTCCTCCAGTTCCAACTGTGCTGGCGTGCGTCGCAGTGGCGATCTGATGGTACTCTGAATCTCGAGTGGACGGCAAACAGGGCATCTAGACTCCGCGTTTACAGGTCTCCACGGAGAATGCATCCAATATTGACATTCTTTGATTATGCAATAGTCTTGATCTAGCAAGTTTGTTTTATATGCAGTGTAACGTGCGAGCCTAGTCTGGCCATAAGCAATTCTTCGAGTCCCATGAAGGAATCTGACCCGAGGGCAGTGGGCGAAAGTGGAGCTTTTAAGGTTAATGACAGGCGCGACGATGGGGAATAATATGGAACTGGATCTTCTAATGCCAGGATCTGTAACTACAACTATCGATTCCCATTGAATGGTCAAAGGAGATTAAATGTGCAAGCGAGATGAGCCGCCACGCAATCGTTGAGAACAAGGAATTGCGCCCGGGGTCTGGCGCGATCCGGATGGGAAACCTGGAATGGAATTCCATCCAATCTCGGGATGCCAACTCGCATAGGATTGGAAGCTAATGAGATATAATGTATCGAACCAGAAACAATCTATTCAGGCTCATTTCAATTCCCTTCTCTAGATTATATCTTTCACGCATACGAAGTAGGCAAGGTTTTATCGATACGTTTCATTTCATTCATATACTGGAACAAAAGTACCATGTGTATTTCCCGGCTTACTAGGACCTAGCGTCTTCCTCGGAAAGACCGGATATCCTGGATCTGCCACGGCAAGACCATGAATCTAATAAGAACAGCCTTTCTTCCATCCAATTTACCTCGTATTCATACAGGATCCCTCGAACGAAGCAACAATATGCCACAATGTATATCAAGCCACCTTTTTCCGGTACACAGGGATACATGACCGGCACACCCATTTTATTCATACTCTATCCAGTCAGCACAATTGGCCTTTATTAAAATTCCAAAAAGCAGCTACGGGTAACTCGTGGAATATTTTAGTTTTACTACATGGTGTGTTTGTAGAGCAAATGTCCGGAAGCAAATTCACAGTAAACATAACCATAATTCCCATTTGATCGCAACAAAAACACATGTCAACAAAAATAAGCAAATTATCCTTCTAGTTTAAAAATTCTGATATTTCAAGCTTTACAAAAGACCACCGCCTTCCATTCCGTATGTTGTCTTGCGCAACGCGTCGAGAGTCAGAACATGGATTCCAATGACTTTTTTCCCTCACAATAACTCTGGCCGCTGAGGTAGAATGATAAACGGAACGATGAGTGAATAGATATCTCCTAATATTATTTATTTACTAAGAAAAGTAAAGTAAGGTATATCTTGCTGCATATGATTGATTGCCTGGTTCTAATCTAACGAGGTGCGATTCGTCACCAGTTGCTGAATAGCCTTGTTATATTGTTGCAACACGAAAGAAACTAGAATATTCCATCAAACTGGATTCTATTTCCCATGCCTATCTCTTCGACTGATGATCGCTCAAGTTAAACTACATATTCTCTTTGATTCTACTAGGTGGTTATGAGCTCTGGGGTCGAAATACGGAAATGATAACAATAATAATAACAGCTGTAAAAGCGTGCGAAGATCAATAAACATTGAGTCGTACAAAATAAGGCGAAACTATTCAAATGTAGCTATCTGGATTATGTCAGGGCATATTTCCCTTTCCTATCATATTTATTCTATCGAAGGATTAATGCTGTGTTCAAAGCGAACATGAATAAAAAAAAGTTATCTAGAACTATGCTCTATTTGTAACTAGGATGAAGAAAGGTATTGCTATTGGTATTAATTTTACTAACCCTATTGGTGGTGATATATCTCAGTAACATTGTGGCCTCCTATTTACTGAGGCCCGCTAGTTCTAATAGTGCTCCTAGACATAGAAACATAATTAATGAGATGATTAATATGGAGAGATATTTTTAGCAAGTCATGATCAATGATAGTTTTTTATTTTACGGTTAGAATATATTTTGGGAAGAAGTGAACCGGAAGTCAAGAATTAGGTAAGGACATCTAATTTCATTAATAGGTTTCTTAACATATCCATCACACTATCCAACCCCAACTCTTCAAAAAAAAAAATTAAGAATCTATCATTTCACATTCTGCACAAAACCCTTCCATCATCGCTCCCGCTCGTCTGATTGGACTGAATTATCAAAACAACATTGACAGCCACCCATAACGCAAGAGAACCAAATACACAACTGAACCAGACCTACCTATATTATATAAAGTCTTAAGTACATACGCCATTTTCTATGCTCTGCTTTAGTAAAAGCTTAGCTTTTACGCCACAGTTGATGTGGATGGAGACTGTGAGCATCGTTCCATGCCATGCCTAGAGGAGGAATACACCCCAGTCAAGTATCAAGCTCGACCAGGGGGGTTAATTTAAGAGTATAAGAACGCGTCATCTTCAAGTTTTAGTTCTGTGTGATGTATGCGATGTACTCCGTACTTAATCTCCAACTCAGTTCAAAATGGTAACTTGTACAAGTCGTAGTACAAGTCGTGTAAGATCTAACGTATGTACATCATACCCGTTCTGTTCTTCCCATAGATAATATCCATACTATTCCTCCACACCCAGGCCGCTACTCACTCATCACAAGATCACATAGTCCAGTCCAATCCAGTGCAGTGCCGCGCTCACTTTAAAGTGAGACATGAAACCCAAAACCCCGCATTCCGTCCCGTCTCCCCGCGGAGAGTTTATCCCTACTTCTATATCTTTTCTTCCGTCTCGGACGCCCAGCGGAATCATGTATAGGCACTAATACCTACTAGGTAAGATGTAGATCTGCCCAGATCTAGCATGAGGGCATTATTAATCCCAATGATTCTCATGGTGTGCAGGGGATGGAGAGGGGGGAAAGGGGGAAGATCATAAGTATTTACTGGATATAGTAAGTGCCTACATCCCTGTCTGAGATTATCCCTTGTCCGAGGTGGGCTGAGGGATACGTCTGAAGGATATTACCCCGCACGCCACGTTTGGTCGTCTCGTCTTCACCGCTTCGATTGTGGTAACAGAGATGTTGATGTTGTGACGATCCCGATCATGGAGGTGGGCGGTAGAGGATGGGATTGTTTTGGAAATGGTCTCCGGTTTGTTGCGGAGAATGTATAGTTAAGGTAGAGTGTTGGGTGGCGGGAGTGGCGGTGATTATGAGGTGTTATCTACTAGTGTGGACTGATAGGAGATAGGGGAGAAGGACTGATTAGATACGTTGCTATAGCCTAAGCTTACATTGCAGTACGCATGTTTACATTGATGATCTAGATTGTAAGAGTGGAGGCTGGTGGCTGGTATATCGAGTAGATTGATTTCAAAAGATCCTCAATACTGGATCTGGCTGAGGGCAGTAGTCAACCATAGAATGAAATCCCAGGGTCTCCCAATTTAGACATTGCTTCCCGCATTCCCATCCCGCCAAAGTGAAGAAAAAAAAAATTAACGTTCATAATAAAACAAGTGTAACGGAACACCGGTCACAGGAGAGAAAAACAGTAAGGATAATAAACCGACATCGCTAGAAATTGAAGACAAGAGAGATTCGTCACAAGGCACACGACGTTGCCGCCTACTTCCTCTGGCTAGTCTGTTTGGGTCCCAAAATGTCCTCCACGATTCCAGTCCACAGATCGCGGAGCACGCCCGTCTCCTGGGATTGTCCATTCTGTTGGTGGATCGCATTGTTCCGAGACTTTCCGACAGCAGCGGTCAGGTTGAAGGGATCAATAGGCACGGAGTGGTTATCAACTACCTCGCTCATCACACTGACGGACGAGTCCGGAGACAGCTCGCCAACGGCGTAGACCTGAGGTTTGGTCGGGGACGTGTAGTCGGGCTGAGCCTGGAGATGGTGTGTGTAGTTGTCGGGGAAGGTCGGAATGCGGGGGCCAGGAAAAGCTGGGGCTGCATCGATCTCTGCCATAGAGGGCATGTAGGCAAAGTCAACAGTGGACGAATCGTGGACAGCCTTGCTGGCGCGGGAAGTGTTGAATTGGCGGGAGCTGCACAAGTTCATGTCAGTCACAATCCATCACATTGCGCTCCCGTCCAGAAAAGCGCAGAGAGAAGTTCCGGAAGCATACCCGCCAAATGTGCCATTAATTCTCTTCAGAGCTATGCTGAAGGCACGCGACTGAAGGTTGTCATGGGTGGTGAGGCGGTCGACGAGCTGTGCGGGTCATGATGTCAGCATCACTTTGGTCTTATCTTCGCAATTTCTGAGACGTATTGGACGTACCTCATCCTTGCTGCCAGCAGTTCCAAGGCGTCGTCGCTGGCACTCCGTCTTCAGGTCCGCCAGTGTGCGAGTTGCGTACAATGTGGCCTTGTCTGCGCCGTTGAGAGGCTGCGCGGATTGAGCTCCTGTAATGTGGAGGGAGCGGCGCAGTGGTGCGGAGTGCTGCTGCGACAGAGTGCGCAGCGCGCGCAGAGAGGTCGATCGAGAAGCGGCCATTGAGAATGTATGTAGGATAGATAAGAATGAAATGTGAAGATAGTTGTTCCTGTGGTTTGTGCAGTGCTGTGAGTAAAGTGCCAGACGTCGGAGCTTCAAGTGTATAGCAGCAGGTGAGATGTTGGAGGTTCAAGAAGGACAGATGCTGCAGGCAACAAAATAATAATATCCCTAGCAAGGAGGGAGGAATTAATAAAAATATGACTTACTCCGAGAGCTTGTCCGACAATCTAGACTAGCGTACGCTGATCGAAATGGGACACCGAGGCGTTGGTTCCGTCAGCAGTTGTTGTGGTCGTCTGCTTGCGGCAATTGTTGGGGAGAGCTACGTATCAGTTGCTATCAGTGAGACAGTTCAGAACTTGGCGGTCTAGCCTGGGGGAGACACTATCGAAGCTAACTATTGCTCTGCGGACGCAGCCTCGACTGGATCACATCGCTCATTGTTCGATATCACACATACCTGACGCAAGTGCTGGTGATGATGTTCTGTCCACCCCTGTCTTGGTCTCTGGCTGATCGACTACTTACTGGTTTGGCCTCAGGACTCCACGGTCTGATTTTCTGAAGGATGTCTCGAGGGATGCAAGAAATCAGGCGAAAGTGAACCAGAAGTAACCGGATGCTGGGAAGGACCTCCTGGCTCCTTTTAAGTGTGCAACCTACGGACCTACGTGCCTACGAGGACAATTCCCCGGCAGAGAGACATCGTTTCTATGACTGTCCCGGCTCCTCCACATTGGACCCCAAGGCAAATAGTATAGGGAGATCCGGCATTCCCATGACCAACAGTGGGCGCGCCCACTTTTCCCCGGGGACTTCCTCATCACCCGTGCAGCCATCAACAGCCACCCTCTCCAGATGGGACGATCATTGGCCGTTCCTGCACGTTTCTTTCTGGGGGAAAAGGGATGGGGATCCATGGACGGCCAGGATGACGCCAGCTGGTCTCTTTCGTGGCCACAGTTATTCCCTCCATCCATTTCTCCAGGCGGGGGAGATCGGAATGGAGAGAGGATTACCAAAGCCATTGTTGCGTTCATCCCAGAAGCGGAGGAAGCTCTCCCCAGACCAGCCCATCCGTTGGTCTTCCCTGACGATCCGGCGGGCCAATCGTGTTGGGGTTCTGGCCCGCAGTCGAGTCGTTGAGGACCCGGTGGGTCGAGGTCTGCTTCTGGAAGGGGAAGCGGTGAGGGGTTCCGTCGTTCCATCCTGGGGGAAATTCGATGGAAGCATCCCCATCCCTAGCTGGCGTCTGCTAGTTATAGAGGAGTGGCTCATCGTCAAAAGTCAACCCCAAAGATGGAGGTGAACAATTGAATGGAAGTACCGAATACCATGGCAACTAAGGAGGACTATCATTCATAGACAAGAAAAAAGTATCATGATTAATTCGATGAGATACAGAGTTCATCCTCTCCTGCGGAGTTATTACGGAGTACTGCAGTCCTGTCAGTCATCCCACCGGGTCTGTCCGGAGTTGCGACTCTTCTCCCCAAACGTCAACCCATCACGTGAAGACCCTAAGTCTCGTCCCCGCTGACGCAGTGCGATGCCATCTGCCCGAGGCACTGGAAAAGATCGCTGGAAATCTCCGAAATGAAGGGGAGCTTATTTCGGAGCCCTCGAACAACTCATCATTCCGGTCGACCGGGAAGTGGAGATTAGAGTAAAATCAAGAGAGTTAATGAAAGATTAATCCACGACGGTTCCTCCCTAATTCTGAGGCAAGTCACTACGATCGACGAGCGCGTGCATTTATCCAATTTACGGTGTTTTACCCGGCCGGCTGCGGGATGCGAAGCCTGGGGAAATTCGGGGCAAGCTCGGACTTAGCAAGGTGGGGAATGGATCAGACTGAAAGTTGGAGAAGTTGCTGTCTGGCTTGCTAGAGTCGTCCTGCTGCATAGACTTTCCGCTGGGCCTCGGCACGTGTGAAGCGTTTCGAGAGAACAGCGAGGATGGTATGATCTCGGGCCGATGGTATTATCGTCACGAGGATTGATGATGGTTGACTCCATCCGTCGTGGGAAGAGTGGGATTGAGTTTCAATTCTGGTCTTCACGCAGACGACGAAACAAAAGATTTCACACCAATAGTGAAACAGAGAGGATGGGATCGATCTGTCTTACTTGATCGCAGAGACCATGCCGATCCCGGCTATTGATCTCGTGCAACCCTCAAGTAGCAATAGTCAATAAATGGGAATCGGAAGACAAGAAATTATGGCATATCTTTCTAGCGGATATATCTACAACTTAGGTGCTGACAATCGTCCACGACCGCGAACAACGGCCCGCGCATACGGGTGCGAGCGAGAGCTGGGAACGAGGTGGTCTACATCACCAGTGTGGACTAGATCCGGAGTGGCTTGGTCAAGACTCGTGATGCCGGTGTTTCTCATAGCGGTTTCTAGCTCGTCTTGCATGACTGTCGAATAATTAGTGAGCGGTCAGGACGAAGAGCAAAGCCACCATGACTTACTGTCTATCAAGTGCTCAACACCTTCCTGGCCATAATTCGTGGCGAAGAGCATACTCCGTCCCATGCCAACAGCAGTAGCACCGAGGCAGACCGCTTTCAAAATGTCCGTACCGCGTCGGATGCCGCTGTCGACGTAGATTTCCATCTGGTCGAAGATCTCAGGGCAACGCTTGTGAAGCTCCAGCAGCGTGATGATGGATGGAGGACTAGTATCCAGGTTCCGGCCACCGTGATTACTGAGAAGGATCCCGTCCAAGCCAGCTTCCATAGCCAAAATAGCATCGTCCGCCGACATGACACCCTTCAGACAGACAGGTAGATGTGTATGCTGTCTCACCCAGGCCAAGTCGGACCATGTGAGACCAGGATCGATGAATCCAGCCATGACACGGCCCAGACCGCCTCCCTTCTTGTCGTTGGAGACCGTGGACGGTGACATTGGCACTGACAAACTTTCATCAGCCTTTACACGTTCATCTGCTTCACGTTTGCCGGGCCAGGCGGCGTCCACTGTGACAAAAATCGCCTTGACGTTGGGATTCTTCGAGCACTCGTGGAGCAACGCTGCAGATTTCTCCCGATCTCTATTAACATATAATTGGAAGAAGAAATTCCCAGATGGTGCTGCCTTGGAGAGGTCTTCTATGTTGTATGAGGAGTTGTTCGATACCTAATGCTTTCAGTAAGAGGAAATTCCTATGATGAGTTGACCTGGGACTGGTGGGGAACATACTCCTTGTATGATACCTTTGCTCTGACATGCTCTTGCAATGGCACATTCACCATCAGGATGGATCAGTTTTGCCATAGCGGCAGGCGAGACAAACAGAGGAAGACTGCTGTCAACTCCAAGAATCTTTGTCCGGGCATTGACAGAGCGCACGTTGCGCAGGACCCGAGGCCGAAACCAGATCCGATCAAAGCAAGACTTGTTTGCATTTTTAGTGATGAGATCCGTAGCCGCGCTAGAATAGAACGCCCAGGCCTTCATGCTAGCTGTCTTAGAGGCGACGAGTTCGAAATCATGTGAGTTGATCAACGTATGCAACGGTGGTTTTTCATAGCCATTGTCTAATGCAACCTTTTCATTCTCTGTGGGAGAGTGTTTGACCCATTCCTCGTCAATGGTGGATGCATCGAGAGTGCCCTTGAGCTTATCTGGACTGAGGTTATCCCTCAGGACGTTTGGGGCATGGATCCCGGAATAGGCCTTGGTGGCATCACGACCTGCGTATTTCAAAATAACTGCTCACATGCTTAGTAAGAGACGAAACGAACGGCTGATGAAGTATGTCCCTCACTAGCAGATCCTCCAGGATGTTCTTCGAGGAAATCTGTCACGTCCCAGACCAGATCATCGACAACAATCCAACAATCTGCAGGATTATTATGTTGCGAGACCTCCTGTGCAGATACGAACTTTGGATCAAACATCCCTAGCGAACTGTTAAAGGAATAAATATGACAGTAGTCTAGAGAAACGTTCCTCAGAGTATGAAGATAATGGAATTCTGATCAACGTCACTGATATCGGTACGCTAGATAGCTGATGTTTATCAGATCTGTCTCTACTGGAACAATAGTCCGAGAAGATCTCTCAGCAACGAGGATAAGAAAGCAGAAAGATGCGAATTCATGTAACTCTTAGACTGATCTCGGGAAAGAAACATAAAGCTCTTGGTTACAATGGATGGGTGATGATCGCAGAATCCCAGTTACAGATGGGGAAAATGACACGACGGCCAATGAAGAAATTCGTATTTATTGAGTTCGGATAATCCCCGCACGGAACTCAGTACATTTGGTCATTTCTTGACTTCCATTCGTCCAGGCGGCACACCGCTCTCAAGCCCGTTTTGAAGCATAGAACTATGAGAGGCGGAGAAGACGGACAATATGCCGGGATGTCCCAGATCTCTGAGCGGGGCTCACACATTCTAGAACGACTATAATTCATAATGATATCCTGTGTCAAATTCTATAACGGTGTGAAAAAGTTCTGGTCAGGGAAGCCTGGATCGCACTAGTCAGATATTTTTTCCTACCAAAAACATTACTGACGGATTTGTTGCTGATCCAGAGCGAGTATTACTCGTATTGCCTCGGGCGCTGAATCGGCGAATCCCCGAGTGTTCGGCGGGATCATGTCCGAATACCTAGCCACAGGTAGTTGAGCCACATGTGGCTTTAACAGACCGCCCAGATTGTTCCTTATGTCAGACTTGAGCCTTTCCTACAACATAGGTGGATGTACATGAGCGGAATGCTCCACACAAAAGAAATCTCTATCTAATGCAGTTATCTATTGCTAGAGACAATATTTTAAGGAGCTCCTGGGCTAAGAGTATATCTCCGTTCTCCGTGATAGGATCTCGAAAATCTATCTGCGGGTCAACTTTGGGGCTAAGTTCTCCAGAGACCCTTTTAGGTACGTCGCGGTATCGTCTTCTGGATATCAATAATCCGTAAATGGACTGTTATGGGCTGACATAGAGCGGTTGGGTTAAGCTTGTTATAAGAGCGTAGCTCCAGGAAAGCGGGCATTTCTGAAACATAATAAGATCGGAGTTCATCTGAATACGCGAACATTTTCTTCCTTTTCGCATTTGCAAACTGATATTTCTAATTCTAAGATGGCTGAAAGCGAGAAACGACTAAGATATGTCGATGTATGCCGACACGAACTTCTGCAATATATCTTTTGTAGTCCACGTGACTAACAATATAATCTTAGATTGGCATCAATCTTGGTGACCCTGTCTTCAGGGGAAGTTATCACGGCAAGCAAGTCCATGATAATGACCTAGCAGACATTGTACAACGTGCCCTTGACGCTGGTTGTGAGAAGCTTATGGTGACTGGATCGGATCTGGAAGAATCTCGACATGCCGTGCAGCTTGCGCGTGATTATCGTACGTTTGATATGACTATTTGTGCTGATATGTATTTCTGACTTTTTTGTGACTTGCAGCCGGTCTTTGCTATGCTACTGTTGGTGTTCATCCTTGCCAGGCAAACTTGTTTGATAAATTTCCGGGTGGCCCCTCGAAGATGCTTGAGGAGCTCAAGGCCATCGCATTGGAAGCCAAAGAGTCAGGCCTCGCTGTTGCTTTTGGGGAAATCGGACTCGACTATGATAGACTTTTTTTGAGTGCAAAGGAACCGCAACTAAAATACTTTGAAGCCCAACTAGATCTCGCCGTTGAGATTCAACTTCCACTTTTCCTTCATTCACGAGCGGCTAGTGAGGACTTCGAGAGGTTAGTTGCGTCTAGGCTCGACAAATTACCAAAGAAAGGACTTGTCCACAGTTTTACGGGTACTTTAGAAGAGATGCAGAGATTAGTTGCATTAGGACTTGATATTGGTGTCAATGGATGTAGCATGAAGACGGAGGAGAACCTGGAAGTCGTAAAGGCTATTCCGTTGGAGAGAATCCAGATAGAGACAGACGGTCCTTGGGTATGCAAATCGAGACAATACTTGAGCTCTTTCACTAACTTGATATCTAGTGCGAAATCCGACCTTCACACGCCTCCGCCAAGTACTTACAGGGAGCTCCGGAACTGCCCAAGGCAGTCAAGAAGGAGAAGTTCCAGAAGGGATACATGGTGAAAGGAAGAAATGAACCTGCGGCCATAAGCCATGTCGCACATGTCATTGCTAATGTAAAGGGGATCTCTGTTGAGGAGGTTTGCGAAGCGTGAGTCCCCTTGATTCTCGATCATGATAAGGATATATCACGGCTGACGTATTCAGTGCATGGAATAATTCGATCAAGATGTTTGGATTGGGTGTCAAGTCACCATGATCATGAGCACTCCCGGTATCATATTTAGACTAGTCGTTCAGCGCTTTCTCTTTTCTAGACATGCTATTCATAGAAGAAACCTACATTACGAAATGGCGTAATCTCCTCGATAGCCCATTGGGACGTTGATTATCACTATCAAATCTCCACGCATTTGCTGGTTAAAACCCTCGAAGATTTTTCCCTAGTTGTGTTTGCATATTGCTTTTTTCAACGATTAAAGTTACCTTCGGAATAGAGTTTACAAGCAAACCACTACCAACTAACATGTTTACATGCGATTGGATCAAAAATATTTAGATGGTTAATTTCGCCCCATATCAATGCTAGCGGCGACAAAATTTGTCATCTTATCTCGCAGAAACCGTATGGTTGAAAATAACTAGCCACGTAGCAGGCTTTCTACCCATATAGGCTCTCTTTTCGATCCATAAATGCCTCCTGAAGCTGCATGCTTATTCCCTCTGAACAGCGACTATTCCAAAGCCATACTGAGAGTTATACACCGTCGCTTGTAGTGCATGAACGTACGTAATATGGCTAAAAAAGCAATAACTGCCGCAGCCACTATGCCAGAACCGTTATCAACTAGCTACATGATATCGTATGCTACACCTACCGGACTTATCGGGTGTCCTGGAATATGGCATGGAGTAATTTATAAACCCCCTCATCTGAGTCGTATCGAAGACTGTGTAGACAAGGGGTAAGTAAGCGGAGATGTGAGGGAGAGTAGGACGAGCTCCACTAACCAGCCCCAGACTCCGGGAGACGGAGGAAAGGCGAAACATCTAACGGCGGAGCGCGTGCTAGATTTGGTATGTTATTCGCTGTTAAGTTCAAAATCGAGCGGGGTTGATGGAGCTAATGCATACTTTGAATAATGGCTTGTCTTATTATTAACCGCGTGCATTGTACTACTATACCTAGTATGCTGACTAGAGCGCTATGGCCTTACGGAATGAAAGCTGAATTACTGCGTATTATGTTACTGGACATGAGGGGAAACTGTAAAGACGGACTCTTGGCAAGAGAATAAATAGGATCTCTGCTGCTCACGTTTCTTCTATTCTTTTGAAGGTGGAATATCTACCCGAGGTTATGTTTATACGAGGCGGGGAACCCAGTACTTACTGACATCCAACAATTCAACAATATGGATGAAGCCGACATCGTTGTAGCCGGTGGTAAGTCCAACACGAATGCAATACCCTTCACAATTACTTAAGTGAGCTGACTTGGATATCATGAATCAGGAGGAACCACCGGCCTCATAGTTGCATGTCGACTAGCGAAAGCAGACCCCAATCTCTCGATAGTCGTCCTCGAATCAGGAATCGAAACTAGGAATAACCCTATCATCGTCAATCCTGCCGTTTATCTACAGAATATCTCCCCGACCTCGAAGACGGCGATTTTCTACAAATCTCGAGCAAGAGAAGAACTTGGAGGAAGAGAGATTATCGTCTCAGCGGGAGGATGTCTTGGTGGCGGTAGCTCGATAAACTTTATGGTGTATTCCAGAGCACAAGCGATCGATTTCGATGATTGGGGAGTAGAGGGTTGGAGTGGGAAGGATATGATTCCTTTTCTGAAGAATGTAAGTGGTGGTTTCCTGCTGATAGAGTCTTTGAATTATTTTTTTTATCTAAAGAGAAACTAATTATGATCAGTATGAACGATTCCAAGATACTACTCCCGGGATCAATAAGTCAGTTCACGGATATGATGGCGAAATTAGCGTATCAGCCGGGACGTATGCACAAAGGCCGTTTCAACAAGATTTCCTGAGAGTTTGTAAGGAAATTGGAATTCCCTGGACGGTCGACGTACAAGATCTGAGGACGTCTAATGCTGTAGGGGTACGTTCACATCTTCCTAGCCATTAATGATTTTTGATGCAGCAGCTAACTTATTTATTGTCCGAACAGAAATGGAACATGTTTATCGACCAGAACACCGGGTTGAGACAAGACGTCCCTCATCAGTTGCTCTATCCGATTTTAGACGCAGGAAATACCGGTCTTCGAGTCTTGACGGAGTCACGAGTCGATCGTATATCGTTTGAGGGCCGAAAAGCTGTCGGCGTGAAGTACCGACATGGCACATCTGAGAAAGAAATCCGTGCTCGACGCCTCGTCGTCCTAGCAAGTGGTGCATTGGCTACGCCACAGATTCTTGAGAGATCTGGCGTCGGTGATAAAGAACTACTTAGCAAGCTTGGAATCCCATTGATATCCAATCTCCCCGGTGTCGGAACGAATTATCAAGACCACAATGCGTCCTTTTACCCCTACAAGTCCAGTGCGAGTGCGGAGGAAACCTTAGACGATATAATCAGCGGTCGCCTCAGTCTCAAGGAAGCGCTTGAAAAGAAGAACGCTGCTCCTAAAAGACATATTCTTGGATGGAACGGCTTGGATTGCGTGGGAAAGCTTCGACCTACTGACGAAGAAGCAGAGACCTTCCCAGAATCTCTAAAGACTCTTTGGGAGAAGGATTACAAACCGCGTCCCGAACGACCATTAATGCTCATATCCTCGATCGCAGGATATCTTGGAGATCATTCTACAATCACTGAATCTCAACACTTTACTATTGCTCCTTACACGCCTTATCCCTATTCGCGTGGCTTTGTCCATATCACTGACCGGTCCCCGTTCACCCCTCCTGACTTTGACTGTGGGTATTTCGGAAACCCGGCCGATCTGGAGAAGCTCGTATGGGGCTACAAAAAGCAGAGAGAGATTGCGCGTCGAATGGCACATTATCGCGGCCCTCTTCAGGTGGGACATCCTACGTTCCCCGCTGATTCGAATGCCGGATTCGATATCATCGATAGTGCCTCGAGAGAGAAAGGATATCCTGTTCCGATTACGTACTCTCAAGAAGATGATGAGGCAATCAGGACTTTCCTCAGGAACAATGTCTCTACCACCTGGCATAGTATGGGCACCTGCGCAATGAAGCCACGGGAGAAGGGAGGTGTCGTTGATCGAGACCTAAATGTATATGGTGTGGAGAGCTTGAAGGTTGTTGGTGAGTATCTTGTTTGATTATCAACTTGAAGTGTCTATCACATTTTGCTTTGGTCCTTCAGCAGAATACAGACTAACGTGTGATCTAATAGATCTCTCTATTTGTCCTGGCAATGTGGCTGCGAATACGCACTCTACTGCTCTCGCAGTGGGCGAGAAAGCCGCGTCCATCATCGCGAAAGCTTTAGGAATTCCATATTCGCTTAGATATAGTTCGTTGGATAACACGGCACGTCTCTGATTTCGATCTCAAAGGTAGCATTCTCTAGACACTTGATTCTTGTCAAATTACATTTAGCTGGGCTCGAGGTGTTTCCTGGTCTACGAGCTCATACTATATAGTATCATCTTAGAAAAGAATATTCATATGAGAGACTTTTCAAGAATATAATATAAGCTTCTATATAATTAGAAGAGTGAATAACTATCTATGAGCCTACAAAAAATGGGACTCCTCGAAGTCTTATCACGTAAGTTGATAAGTTGTCACCAGTGCGACTGCCTTTTGTTAAGTCCATTGAGAACGCAGTATTGTCATTCGCAAGGGAAAGACTTCTGACATATCTAACGTAAATAGTCAGTCAGGTAGCATCTCTTCATCAATCTCGCCATGCATGACAAGTTCCATATGCGGCTTATCGAGAAGCATAAAATTGTTATCTGCCAGTTTATCCGGTTCAAAAGGATCTGAATCAAGCATGTCCATATGCAGCTCATTATCTGCCAATCGATGTCTGGAGTTATGGAATGATAGGGGTGATGAAGGAAGAACTGGCGTTGATATCTCAGATCGAAGCATTTCGTCACTGTAATCAAGAATCTCACTGCTAGAAATAGAACGGTTCTGGAAATGCTGCACTGTTTCAGACATCTTGTTGAAAAAGACCGAGAAATTGTCATTGAGGTCTTCCGCTTTGTCTGCTGATTCCTGATCCTTGTACACTTCGACCGTCTCCACAAAACTCTCTTCATCATCCATGTCTTCAATACAAAGGGAAGATAATTCTTCCTCGAGAAGTATCACTGAATCATCATCATAACCCATTTCATTATCAGATAAATTCCATTCTGGCCGTATAAGGTTTTCATCCATAAATAAGCTGTCGAAGGCCGATGGACTTGTATTATCGAGATCTGCAAAGCAAGCGTAGCGCGGTTTTCGAACAGTCTTCGTACAGTAGTCGCTTTTTTGTGCAAGTTCCCACAGCAAGCATTTGACTATCGATCTTGTACTCGGAAGACTTCCATGCGTGTTGAGATCTGTCTCGTAGTGGGACGCATAGTATTCTTGGAGAGAGGATAGTCTTCGGCTTGGATTCGAGGTACCAGTCCCCTCGATCATCGAAGATATTGCTTTGGCGAGAACAGGAATAAAACATGCCCTTTGCTGCATGGCCTTGAAATTCAAATATAATAATGAGTCATTCTCTTCCTTTACTGCGGGGTGATGATACAGACTTACCTCCCTGTATCCTGGGAAGAAGATAGTGGGTGCAATGTCTGAGAGTTTGTATATAGTGCGTTCCTTGACACTTTTGATACAAATGTCGATGTCAAGATTCGAACGAGTGGATAAAAAAATATCATCAAAGCAAACTCCAAGGAGCCTGCATAACCCAATATTGTTTTTGTTGAAAGGAATATTGCATTCTTTGTCAGAATATTCATTACCCCATAGAGTTGAAGAGCCCCATTGATCACTAGAACTTTGTTGATGGCGCCCAAGCCAATTTAGCTGCACCTGAGAAGGTGTCGGTGGGGTCTCTGAGATAACGGAGGTTAATATATGGTCACATTCCGGACTAGACCAGGTCTCGAGCACTTCATCCTTGGGGATATCAAGCTGGGATCCAATTATGCAGACATCCGTTGAGTCAATTCTCCTAATTAGCTGTTCAATGAGATGTGCATTCTTTTCTCCCTTTGCCCAATCAAAGTCTAAGCAGAGATATATTCCTGACAGTGTAACTCTTTTAACAGTCGAAGGAGGCTGGGCTTCAGCACAAAGAAGACCCTGAAGTTTATGCGGCAAGTTTGGTATTGTGGGGTTAATAGTGTTCTCACGTATGCTGAATTTTATGGTTGTTCTCGTGGTACCATCTGAACCTGAAGCGTATTCGCAATTATTCGTTGAGATCACAAGGCCAAGATCAGCCCAAAACTAGAAGAAGTTTTCAGTAATCGAGGCGCATTAGGAAGGGACCGGGCATACCTTCGCATTCTGAATGATGCCAGAGATTAGGTTTATATAGGAATTCATATGCCTTTCAAAGTCGCCGTTTACCTGTATTTGAAGGTGCAGCACAAGATCTGGTGCCGGGGCCACCCACGCTTCTCTGGATTTAAGGATTCCAGCAAACATTTCTGAATCCTCTGAGATGAATATGTTCTCCGATACAGTAAATCTAGTGGACAAATTTGTTCTGAGGGTCATAGCTGGATCTGAAAGACAAAAGGTGCTGGATCCTAGATCCAAGTCTCTCAACAGTCCTGAAGTTGTCATCGACTTTACCACGTCAATAGAATTTCCATCCTCAGCAGATAAATCAGTGATTTGTATATTACCATGCCAATCCTACACAAATTTATGAGTGGATGGCAGAAATCAGCATATGATGTAGTGGCGCGAGAGAGACGTCGATGTCTCGGAGGGGAAGCACATGCTGATCTCCGGTATCCCCTCTTCACATACATCTAGCTAATATTTTGAGAGACAACAAATTATGGAGAGAAACATATTTGAAAATGCCAACATCAGGCGGCAGAAGTGATAAGTCTCAGTTTCTGTAACTATCTTGACAACAAGAATTTTGGATAATTGCTTGAGTTGGGAGTATGAGATTTCGGGTGCACGAGACCATATTAGCTAGAAATTAGCAATTTCAGTTATCAAGAAAGTTAGCCTGTTACTACTTATGAGTATAGTAGGAAGTTATTACTTTTGGAAAAAGCAAGCAATGGGTAGGTTAATTATTGCTGAGCAGAACAATTCTTTGTTCAGGTTTCTTCAGGTGTGCACGGTTCTCTTCCGAAATAGTACCATGGAGCTTGATTAGAACATCTTGACATAGACCCATAGGTGCTCAATCTATCTATCCTGTTTCGCTCTCCTGACATGGCTACGGGTGATATGTAAACTATCTGAGCGAGTCATCAAATTGATGATCATCAAGAAAAAGGAGGCCAGGTTGCTCAGGCCACCAAGAGGCCGATACCGATCACGTGAAATGGAAGCTCTACTGATAGACCGTCGTAAGCTAACTGGACACGATGACCTATGAAACAACATGAGTGCAACAGTCAGCTATGCCAAGTGATGACAGACTCAATGCTCGCCTGACCGAGCAGAGTGGCCGTGATGAGGAGGAAGCTCGCTCCCTTCTTTCGTTATCATCGAACGACGAAGACGATCTTGTAGTCCAGCCTGGACCCGCCAATCCTCCTCCTCCGCCTACTCGCCCCGTTCCCCCCAAGCGCCAGTCCTCAATATCTCAACCCCCTCCAGATGGGCAGCGGCGGACACCTCGTACACCCAATCGTGTCCGATTCGATCTCGATGAAGAACCGGAGGAGGAAGAACGGCCGACGAACGGTCATGTCCGCCCGTCGGAGGACACGTCGTGGGTAGACGAGGACGATTATCTACGCGGATTTGGGAACCGAGGGGGACGAAGCAGTACTGGTCAGAGAGCGCCACTCCTTACCGACATAGAAGCTCCTAGTGTGACGGTTGCAACATCGGATGAATTCTTCCCTGAAGAACATCTGGAGAATGCCAGACCACGAAGTGGCATGCGGATGGCGTTCATGAACATGGCAAACAGCATTATAGGTGCGGGGATTATTGGGCAACCGTATGCTTTTCGCCAGGCAGGACTGCTTATGGGCATCGTATTGCTTGTTGCGCTGACGATCACCGTTGACTGGACTATCCGACTGATAGTCGTCAACTCCAAGTTAAGTGGAGCGGATTCGTTTCAGGCAACTGTGCAACATTGTTTCGGCAGGAGTGGCCTTATTGCTATCTCAATTGCACAATGGGCGTTTGCTTTTGGCGGTATGATCGCATTCTGTATCATTGTTGGGGATACCATTCCGCATGTTTTAAGCGCCTTATTCCCGTCTCTGCAGGATATACCTTTCCTATGGCTGCTGACGGATAGACGATTCGTAATCGTGCTTTTCGTGCTGGGTATCTCGTATCCCTTGTCCTTATACAGGGACATAGCGAAGGTAGAATTCCCCATATAGCATGTTGCAAAAATACTGACGGAGTTTAGCTTGCTAAAGCTTCGACTTTGGCCCTGATTAGCATGGTGGTAATCGTAATCGCGGTGATTACGCAGGGCTTTCGCGTGCCCCATGAGTCTAGAGGAGATTTCAAGGGTCTCATATTCGTCAACTCTGGTTTCTTCCAAGCTGTTGGCGTTATTTCCTTTGGTGTGTTCTCCATCTTTCACCGAGAAAGGATATGTGCTAACTATTTTTTTTAGCATTTGTTTGCCGTATGTTTATAATACCCATCTTTGCACAATATCTAACTCTTGCATAGACCACAACAGTCTTTTGATATATGGGTCGCTTAAAAAGCCGACGCTGGATCGTTTCGCACTCGTTACGCATTATTCGACAGGAGTCTCTATGTTTATGTGCTTGGCGATGGCACTAGCAGGGTTTTTGTCTTTCGGGTCAAAGACTCAAGGGAATGTTCTGAACAATTTTCCATCAGATAACATCATAGTAAATGTGGCACGGCTGTAAGTTATCCTGCTGTCTGGAAAGTTGTCCGGGACTGATCTGTCTAGCTGCTTCGGCCTGAACATGCTTACTACTTTACCATTGGAGGCCTTTGTTTGTCGTGAAGTTATGACAACTTATTATTTTCCTGACGAACCCTTCAATCCTGGCCGTCACTTGATATTCACATCTGCATTGGTTGTTAGTTCTATGGGAATGGCTTTGATTACTTGTGACCTCGGAGCCGTATTTGAGCTAATCGGAGCTACTAGCGCTTGTGCGCTGGCGTACATACTTCCGCCACTCTGTTATATCAAATTGAGCCAATCCAGTCGCAGGGAAAAACTTCCGGCATACATATGCATAGCGTTTGGAACTGTAGTGATGGTGATTAGCCTTCTTCAGGCCATTGCTAAAATGATTAGAAGTAAGTGTTCTCAGTGTTTCATCACGTTTAGACTCTGTGTTTACTGATTTCGCTTGTTTCTTACAGATGAAGGCGGAGTTCACACTTGTACGGTTTCTTGAAAGGGTGTTAGGTCTTAGATAAATGCATCCAGTACTCATGATTAGACTATCTCTTGTCGCGTTTGTATTTTAGCCTCTGATTCTGGATATTAGTAGACAATATTAAAGCATTTTGCATCTATGTATAAAGAAATCGATTCACAAAATCCTTTCCATTGCAGAAGCATTCACTTCTGATGTGGCGAGGTATGACAAATTGTGTTTTTTTCTCGCTCTTGTGCATGATCTTGTCTTGTCAGATCTGACAATGGAATGTATCGCTCACTTATGTAATTATGCTGTGAAAGCTTACATAGCATTTTTATGCTAAACTATTCTAGACAAGTTTGCTCTTAGTCTAGGCGGACTTGATGGACCAGTTCAACTTCATATCTTCGTCGCTGATGCTCTCAATGTGAGCTAAACCTGGCAACAAAAAAATAAAATAAAATAAAGGAATGAAAATAAAAATAAACAGCTATTTAAGTAGGATTCTTCATTCTATGCTACTGTATACTATTTACTATAGATAGGCTCGGTGTCTGCCCTCTTCATAGGTATCAGGAGTACATCTCTATTTCTACTTCCATTGCAGGTTGGACTCTGAAGTTATTTCTCATCTTTAGTACAATCCTTTCCCACATTCTGGGTATGCGCCCTATTTAATTTTGAAAAAGTAATTTCGATCTTATAATACATTATAAAGAGGCTGTTACCAGTGATATTTAAGTAAGTGGCTGTCCTATTTTTTTTTTCAGTTCATTTCTATACCAAATAATTATCTGGAAGAATACCCATTCAGTTGGAGATTTTTGTTTAATATTCGTGTGTAATAACTGAATTTCTTACCTAGTTATGACAAATTAGGTATCAAGACTTCGGTAGAACTCCCACAATGCATGTAGCCAATTATGTATTGCATAGAGGCTGTTTATACTACTTTCTTAATCTTGTGAGGATCGAATGTGGTCCCAATTTCTTAGAGATATCCTATCTAATATATGTTCATGTCTGAAATTATTCCGTTTTTATTGTTCACAAAAAGCTTTACCCATTGAAAATCAGATCCTCCTGTGTTATGGACCAACGACCCGACCCCGCAGGGAGGAACAGCTATCAATGAAACCACTACGAACGGAACGGATCGACGGGACCGACGATTAGGCGACAAGGCAGATCCGAGACGACCACCCGATCACGTGACAAAAGAAGGTATATCCTTGGCGGTAGAAATGAGGGAATAGATATACCAAGGAGGGTATACTAGGAGGAATATACCAAGGGGAGACTGGATATATAAGGACGCTCATTTCCACCTTACGATGTATTTAGTTCTTCGTGCTTATTGTATTCAATCATACTCAGTTATATTGGATCAGTTTACTACGCTATCTACTACGGGTCAGTACAATAGTAACTATCAGGCATACCTTTGGTAGCGGACCTGATAGGCCTTGCTTCTGACTTAGTTGATCTTTGTGACACCTTGTGAAAGACCCCTATCTGTTGATTAAGCTCGCATCGATCCAGGACCCGAAGACGGATAGTACCAAGCCCGCTTGGTACTCGGAACCTTCCCTAACCACCAGTGAGTAGTTATTCAGCTAAGGACAGATCCCAGGGCGTAACATCCTGCCTGTTATAACAGGAATTGTTAAACTTTCAAAGCTTCTCTTTCGGATTTTTTCTGTACAGAAGGCCTGTTTTCCTTGTATTCTGGAAGAAGCATGTGCATGTTGCATGAGGAACAAAAAGATAACTTGTGTCTTGGATTAACTCCATATGGATGCCCGCCCGTTCAGACGACTTCTGTGCTCAGATGTGCTCCTGTTTGTTTTCTGTTGGCCCTAGAGACGCGACTCCTAGCAACTGCATTTACCCGATTCTCCGTTCTTCGTTCGCATTCACGCTTTGTAAATCTTTCAATAACCCAAAACTTCTGCTGCCAGCCATAATACTTCTTTATCTCTGAATACCTGCTGTGAAGCATGCTTATGCTTCTTTTCGGCATTCTGTGACAGGACTCAGCCTGTATTTGTGCTGCTGACCTGTACGAACGACTTGCGTCCTATGGGGTGGGCGCGTTCTCTGTCAAAGACTATCCCTATTTCACCTATTACCAATACGACAATATCTCTCCCCTTCGATCATTTCTCTTTGCATTTTCGAATACACTGTAGTGGTGGTATTCAAGACTACAAACTGTGCAACGACGTTGATTTACTCTAAAGCTTTGAAGGACTGGTGGTATAACGGAAACAAGCTACAAGTTCTATTTTTCCTTCAACATCCAATCTCTTTCGTGGTTGTTAATTTGTCTTCTTGGCTTTCGGGACAGGCATACTCGGAAAAATGGATTCATTGAGTGAGCGGCGCCTCCAAGATCTGCAAATGGTAAGCGACTACAGTTACTCTGCGCGTATGCAATACGTGTGATTTCTACAACGAGGATTGATATTGAACAATGAATATTAGGCGGATCTAGGAACAGCTAGGCGCGAGTACATATCGACAGTGGATAAACCCAACAAGTTCAGAAATGTTAGGCTGGAGGAGATAGAAGCGGCTCGAATCTCAAACCGCCAGGGATCAGATGCGCAGAGGATGGCTGAGAGGAATAAAGAGAAGCTCACAGCATGGGCCAGTACGTATTCCCTAGAAAATATCATGCATTTCTACTAACCCGCACAGATGTCTATCAGGAAATCGGAGATACTGGTGATTTGGAAGATCTAAACAGCCTCATGGACGGCCAAAGTCATCGTGCACAGCTTAGTGCTATCATTCGAGAATATGGTGGTCAATCCTATGTAAACAGCACTTTAGCTGATGATAACTTCTTGAGAACAACCGGGAGACATCCTGAGAGAGATTCACGTCATGGGGGCCGTGGTGGTGGCATTATCGGTAGTCGTGGACGTAATGCATTCTTGCAACAGTGAGCCGTGCTAATATCTATGTATCTTACTGCTAATACTGACCCTTTCCAGCTCTCCAGGCAGGACGAGTGGCCAAGGTGGTATTGCTAAATTAGGACACCATCTCCCTCAGAAACCCAGTGGTCGAAACCGGCCTCTTGATCCTGCTGTCGATCCGGATCGGGAGTATCTCTTGAAGAGCAAGAGTAAGGGTAATGCAAACTTAGAAATCTCATATGAAATTGCATACAGATATACTAATGTCAATTTGGCTACAGGCGGCAAGCAACAGGCTCAGCACCATCAACCGAAACCTCCAAGCATCAAGGCTAGACGCCCAGTGATGCCAGAGTAAGATTCTGTGCCAATCACTTTCCTTTAGCTAGCTAACAGTTAGGAAAAGTCAGAACTATGAAAACCTCCTCGCGGATCCACAAGGCTTCTTAGCTGCAGCTCGCCTTCGCAGAGAAAACTCTACAAACTCAGCCGGTCATAGAAGCGCCAGTGTGGCAGATTCTGATTCACTTGGGCAAGAATCGGCATATAGCAAGTCGAAGACTGAGTCCAACAATAAGAGGACCACAGCTGAGGTGTCTGAAGAAGTTTCAAAGGTGACACTGACTGTGCAAGGCTCTGTGGATGAGAACAATAGCACTTTGGCTAATCTCCCCATGCCTGCTGCGACAACTGGAATACAAGTTATGGAACCTCATGGTGTTTCTGCCAGTGTGCAGTCTGAGGTGAAAAGGAGGTCAGTCAAACCATATGTGGAGGAACATCACTCTCGGCGTGACAGCCAGACAACACAAACGGAGACAAAGACGCAGAACCCTCTGAAAGGGTTCACTTCAAATCTCCCTCAACCAGCCTTCATCTCCCCCAAGGCACCACCATCCAGGCAAGCAGTATCAAAGGCAACACCTGAACAACCCTGTGGGGACCTGCTTCTGGATTTTAGTTCTACACCATCATTCCCTGCTGAGACTTCCAAAGCATCTACATTCTCATCACAACAGTCAAATGCGCATGTTCCAACGAGCCCTGCGGTTGATGACTTGATGGACATCAACTTTCAGCAGAGTTCTGAGGAGCCAACTATTGCAACGAAAGCTCACTCACCTCAACTACTTCCGCCAGCGACTACCTCCCCAGCGGTAACAATGGCTCCCACTCAGACTACAAACACATCAGCAGCCGGGATCAATGAGGCAGCTATTGCAGAATATCTGAAAGAGATATCGATGCTGAATGATTTGATGGCCAACTCTCCTCTTGCTGGTCCGCTTGGAGACATGATAAAACAGCGCAAGCAGGAGCTAGAGGCAAAGATATTTTCAGCTTTGCGTACCCAGACAATTTCTCGTCCGTCTGAATCTGTAGCCCAAGCAACTGCAGAGGAAGAGACTCAGAATGACCTGAATATCGGATCTAGATCACGCCCGGCGATGCACCCACAAGGGGTATCTACCACACAACCAGAGCCTGACAAGCAGAAGTACGCTGAGACAACACAACCTACTGGGACAACAAGGTCTCCTCCCAAGGTGGCAAGTCCACTACAGAAAGCTGTCACTGCTGCACCTTTTGTCCCTAGTTCTAGTGCTTGGGACTACAGGTCTCCTAGAAAGGCCAGCAGCTCTAGCGAATCAGAAAGCCCTGAACGTTCAAAAGGGGGTGTCAACGATACCAAAACTCATATCATAGGTGATCATTTGCTGCCAGGAAGGCACGGGCGCAATGATTCTACTTCCACAGCTCGTTCCGTTCACATGCATGATAGTAATGTTGACTACCTTTGTCAAACCCTGGATTCGTGGTTAACAAGTGAGCTAGGACCATCCATCTCCGAAAGCTCGATAAATTTCCCTTCTAGTCAGTACAATCAACCAGCTCAATCTAGCAGATCGCAAGCTGCTGCAAGTGTTTTATCTGGCATGAAGCCTCCTGCATTTGAAGGATTTTCCATCTCTTCCACAACCAGTCGCACGTCCACTCTTGACAGAGAGCAGTCGCATATCAAGGCTGAGAATATGCCTTTCCCAGGTTATCAAGAAACTGCAAGGAATCGTCAGGGTCCATCCGGGGATTCCGACACCATGTCTATCAAACCGGTCAATAAAGCAACCACTGTGGTTCCAAGCTTTCCCATTTCAGCAGCTACCCAGCAGTATGCCATTAATTTCTCAGCTACAGTTCCTCAAGGTCAGATTAACGCTAGCGCTGACAATATCCCCACTTCTGCAGCTCCCAGGCAATATGCTGGCAAAGTCTCTGAAAGTGCTTCCAAGAGCCGGGGACACACCATACGCACTGCGCCCTATATCCCTATATCAGCTACCGCGAACCAGTATGCTGTTAATGCCAACCCATCCGAACGTACCTCTCTAGAAGCTGCTAAATCCCCCAATATCCCATTATCAGCAACTACATTGCAGTATGCGGTTAATGCTCCCAAATCGGCTTTCAAAAAGCCTCTGTACCCTGAGACAGTCACTCCTCCGTCTGCCTCGAGACAGCACAGCGAAGAAAGTGTTCACACACCGATAACGCTTTCTTCTCCAGCACTGAGCCAACATAGCACATTTAAGGAACGTAACGACTCGAGAAAAGTATCCGGACTCTACGCTTCTAAATATGCGGACCCTTACGAGCCTTTCCGCTGAAACAGATCGTTATCTTTGAAAGAAGATACAAGGGTCTGGTGTTTTACTTCTGGAATTGAGATTTCAAGTCCATTATCATTTACCTCAAGGAAAATTACGCGCTACGAGCATTGGAGGTTATCTACATGACGTTTCTCAAACCATTCTATTCCCATGTTGCCTCTAGAGACTGTCAACAGCCATTTATTGGCATACCATCCATTTCTCCTCTCCGATCTTCCCATCATGTGCCCCATTGAACCCCGATCTCGCTAATTGATACCCCAGTTCCACTTCCAGGTCTCGTTCTGAGGATAATCTCGTCACAGAAACCTCACATCCTTTTTCAGCTAATCCCAAATCCCAAATTCCACTTTTCCCTGCTCACGTTTTATCCATCAATTCCCTAATACCATTTCCCTAGTTTTTCTACCAATGCATCTTCAATGGAAGAAACAAAAAAAAAAAAAGAGAAAACAAAAGGGTCGGAATTTGAATGTCTTTCCCCCTTCAAATCAAGGAACCTGGCATTCCCTTCACAAAATTCGAAAAATTGTTGCAAAACAGATAAAAAAAGCCCTCTTTACCAAGTTTCCTTTCATGTATCAATAGCACTTTATCGATATCCAAATTGAGAATGAAATATGTGTTCTAGTAAGAGCCGAAACAACTAGAGGAGCCATTGTGTAGAAGATACAAGGTGTACGACTTGTCTACGAACGTGAACTGTGACATCTTATAAGAGCATATTACTTGGATCGTCATATCTATTTGAAAATCTGACTCATTGGTCATAGTTAATTTCGGGAAAGAATGCCTCAAATATATAGCTCCCCTATTGATATAGAGCAAATTTTCGAAGAATAATAATAGTCAACGTTGAACGCCCCAAATCCTGTAGACCCCAGTAGCTTTATAGACATATACTAGTTTGGACAGCAGCCCCGTTGCTGCCCATTCTGAGACCAGACGCCAAGTAACAATGTGTAATAAAAGTGCAGCATATGTCAAATCAAGGATATAGTGCGACGTATTTCTGCGAGGTATTTCTGCGGCAGCAGGCTGTTATAAACAGGACAAAGAGCAGACGCCTCGAAGAACAATTTAATGCCTCTGACCATCCTAGACGCCCGTTCCTCGAAACCATACCAATCGAAGCTTAACGAATAAAGTCGACAAAGAATTATGGACATCACGTGTAACGTAGATCATCTATATGTTCGTCAATGGGAATCAGTTTTGTCGCTGTTGCTGCTGCTGAGGTGGCGCTAGAGCGCCGTTGTCACTGTCCGCGATTCTTGGTCTTTTTGGATCACCAGACCCGGAAACCGTCGTCGCAGCGCCGGGGCCTACACCAGGAGTGGCATTTGTAACATCATTCAGCGGAGGCCGCTTGCCATTTATGTTTTGAGGTGCAGGAGGAACCTTAATTGGACCAGCGTTGCTCCCAACATTTCTAGGATCTACATTTGGACGCGTCAGTGGTCGGTACGAAGACGTATTTGGGCCTCTAGCCATAGGACTGCTGAAACTAGCACTGCCGGGTGCGCCTATCCTCCGATTTGTATCGGCGGAAGGATTGACGAAGTCCCGAGTGTTGTTCGCGGGAGCGACTCCTTGCTGTGCAAGCATGGGTTTTGTGATGGGGACGCTCTTGTTATGGTCCACACCTGCGGTCTTGCGGATTGAGGGGCTTTCGGAACGGGGATCGAACTGCGGCACATTCGAAGGTGGAGCGTTGGGATTCCCTCGCAACATATCGACTGCTCGAGCAGAATAAAAGATGCTCGGAAGATCCCCTGTTCGCTGGTTTCCAATGACAGTAGGGCTGCCCGATGGTTCAGTATCTTGCGTATTATTACTCTGAGGTCTGTTGTTTGCAGGCCCTGGTGCCCCTGCGGCATTCGTCGCTGCCTCTTGGCTCGATTTAGACTGAGGTTGTGCTCCTGGACGGGCATATTGTTGTGGTGCTTGTACTGGTCCGGGGGTTGGTCTTCGTTGCATCATCTGTTGCTGATTCATGGTGGAGGGGTTTGGTCGTGCTCCTGGGTTTAAGTTGTTGGGCGGTATCTGATGTGGTTGTCGTAGTGGACCTGCATTCCATGGCCTCTCTGGTTTTGACGGAGTAACAATGCCTGATGCTGTTCGAACGGGAGGATGAGAAAAATTATCCTGTCGTCGCGCAGCAGGCGTAATATCTGGTCGCGATTGTTGTTGCGGTTTTGGTCGCTCGGGCTCTAATACAATCTCATCTGGATTGCCCTCAGTCGTGGCGACAAAATCTGCCTCATCAAAAAGATCACCTAATACCATCAGTATCTGCACATGAAACATATCTTGCACGACTCACTGCCAAACTCCCCATCCCCATCAAAGGTCAAGGGATTACTTGTATTAACGCTGCTGGTCTGTGCCGGCCGCGGAGGGAGATCAACATCATCGGTCTTCTTCTCTTCAACGGGTTCCTTCTTCGCTGGGGCATAACTCGGGTGACGATGGAGATTGTTGACGTCCCATTTGGCCTAGAAGGGATCAGTCACTGAGCGCACGAGGTCCGCAGGAGGTGCCACATACAGGCGCAGCTTTAACTCTGGTCACCTTTGCCAGGTATTCCTTATCATATATGCAATTACCCAGAACATTACCAAACGTTCTCAGCGCGCGTTTAAGAGCATCTGTCGTCCCTTCTTTCTTGGCTTTCTCGAATGCTGCGGCTTTGCCTTTGCAATTCTCAATGTGACCGTACCCGATATCCTACATTGCTCACAGCTCAGCTACAGCTCTCTGATCAACTCTGAAACATACGGTTTCCTACCTCATGAAATGTGCCATCCTTCAGTGTCACTCTGACTATCACAGATAGACCCAAGCTTATTTTCCCAGTTTGCGGACTCTCGTCGACCTAATCCCACGCGTCAACCACATTCCCGGCATTGTATTCTGAATGAGGACCTACGAAGTCAATCTGGATATTCTGAATTGCACTGGACCAGCCATTAAAACCGAAGACTTCGTTCGCGAGGTTGATGCACTTCTCCGCGGCAAGATAGTGCACTTTCTGACCTGAAGCACCAGGTCTTGACGAAATATACTCTGGCCCTAGCTGCTTATCGAGGCGTGATTGAAGTGAAGCAATTTGCTGTGCTGTATATTCGCTCATCCGGCGTTGAGGTTCCTCAAATGGGTTCGCGGTGATAGCGGCACCCATTGCTGAAGCCATAGTACCAGGCGGGCCAAGGCGATGTTGATCGCCGACACTGGAGTCATTGTCAGCTCTATCATGATCGTTCACATATAAATTGAATGAAACTTACGCAGGCATCTTATATTGATTCAAAAATAAACTAACATTGACAATTTGTGGGATAAGGCAGCAGCAGATGCGGATATCAGCTTCAGGCGGGCGCCAACACGTTCCCCGGACGTGTAACTAGACGCGACGGAGATGCTTATATCAGCGACGCGGAAATGTCACCAAGTCACGTGTAGATAACCATCTACCTATGACTTCTATTCAAATTGCTTGTTTAACCTGGAGAAATGTTTTACATGATTTGTTTCGACTACTAATGTAGAGAGTTTGAAGTTTTACACAACGTAGAAGGTCAATTGTGAATTGAAAATCTGGTATGGGTGCAGGTTTAGACCTCGGTTCCAAACGAGACATCTCCTTCCAGGGACGCACGGGTTATCATGCCGAAATCGGGACCAGGCTCTGGATAACTAACAGTGCTAGGACAGAATATGAACAAGAAAATATTGTAGAGAAATTTTGTAGTCTATTATTGCGCTTGATATGACCTCTTCAGATAATCTAAGCTCATACGCCGCAATCTATCTGGCCAATCTTTCTCGAACTCTCGATACAAAGCAAGCTATGCTATTGTCTGGAGATGTGGGAAGATGGAGGTATAAAGTAAGGTCATTATCATAAATCTCAAGTGAGAATTCTGTATTCCTTATCAATGCTGCGGCAACCAGCGGATGTATGACGCTACCGCAGCGGGCCTTCCATGTCCACTTCACTTATGACCAAGATACAAGGATGCAAAAAATGAGGAGCGTCTGCATCCTTTCGCTATATTAGATCTCAACCCCACGACCACTCCGGTATGTTACAGCAACAATTCACCACCACCCACGCCAATCATCATGCTCTCATAAGGATCATCACCATCAATGCTCGATACAACCTTCCTTAGGACATTCATTTCACAATGAGGCTTGCGCTGGGTACAAGGCCCAGCTCCTTGAGCGTCTCTCCGAAATACTCAGAATCGAATGTCTTACGCGGGAAGTTCTGCGTAAAGCTCTGCACGTTGAGACCGTGTTCTTGGTTCAAAGCGGCAGCTACTTCGAAAAGAGTGGTCTCCACAGGAAACGTCTTCATGACGTTTCCACTGGGAGTCTGAAGACGAAGACGAGCTTCCGTATACGCAGATGCCGGCTTCGAGGACACTGGTCCAGATGGCGTGGGAGCTGGTACAGCAGCGGGCTGGGGAGGAAGAGCTTGACCTGCACGCGCGGCTCTCTCCCGTTCAGCCTTCAACCTCCGCTCTTCCTTGTCTGCTTCAATCTTAGCGCGAATGCGTTGCTTGGCCTCAATTTCCTCTTGCTTCTCCTTTCGTCGTTTGGCTGCTTCCTTAAGCTGTTCCTTTTTCTTAAGTTCTTCCTTCATGTCCTGACTCTCCTTTGTGCTCTTCCTCCGAATCTCCTATTCAAAGTTAGATACATGACAAGAGTATCACTAGAGGGACATGACATACCTCATTTCTCTTCTGATCAATTTTATCCTGCTCCGACTGCGCCGCTCGTTTAGCAGCTAGCTTCTCCCTCAGCTCCTCCAGTTTTGCCTTCTTCTCTCCCTCAGACAGAGGAGCGATCTCCTCCGTCGACTCTGAGAAGTCAACATGCTGTGATTTCGACGCATGGAACTCTGCCTGTGCCTGGCTTCGGAACTTCTTTCCACAGTCGTTGCAAACCAAACTTCGAGGTTCTTCACCCGGTTTGAGGGCGGGTCCTTCTTCTCCTTCAGCTGCAGTTGTGGAGGACTCCTTGATTTCGTCAAGAGATTTATCCTGGTTCTGTTCGAGCCATTCAAGAGCACCCTGCACTATAAGGACAAGTCAGCAAAGAGAAGCCATTAAACAACTCATCTTCTCATGATGAGCCTGTGTGAGGGCATAAAGGTCCACTTACAGCCACCGGTCTTGGAAATAGCGATCTGTGCCCGCTCCTTCTCAAAGCCCATGTCAAGGAGCTGATCTAGATCGGAGGGCGCCATTTTAGTAGTTTATCGAGGTAACGGATCGTGGCCTGATTACTGATGCGATAGCTAGCTAGGGAGAGAGGTCCGAAAGCGGGGTAGGATGTACGGTTCCTCCGCTGACTCAGATAGCGGCACTAGAAGCAGCTTTGGTAGTGAAAACAAACGTCGAAATTAACCTGCGTGTGAGATGTCCCTTGCAGGAAACACGCCTGAATTGTGTGAATGAAGATGTCGTGTAGTTTCCTGGTGACGTATCAATGGGCGGCGAGGTCGATAATGCGGGACGACCCGCATCGATGGGCGCTAAAGCTTACCCACCAGGAACATCCAGCATTGGAGGTTTCAAGAGTCTCATGTAGCTATTTTTGCTTTTTTTCACTGTGGTAGTAACTCTCTTTTCTACCTTTAGAACGGTTTAGGTTGTTCCTAATCCGCAAATCATACGTCTCTCTGGGTTTTCTCTTTAGTCTCTTTGCTGACACCTTTGACAAAAGACCGAACAATAGAACTCGGTGGGGAGGAGCTTCTGGTGGAGTTCCCCAACCATCACAGACAATGCAGTTCTAGCAATGTGATCAAAAACACGCATATACTGACATTTCTTATTTGTCTTTCGCATGTACAGTACCAAATCTTCGGATATTATACCGTACATTTTACATCTCATCAATGAAAATATCAGAACTACTTAAGTATCGCACTATGGCTTATTTCGCAATTATCCTATCCTCAATTAGTGGATCAGGGCCACCGCAGGGGGCGTTCGTGATACACTAGCTTGGTTTGTCTCCTCATATGGTTATGCAAACTGATCGACAGTATAGCTCAACTACAAACAAGCTGCTTAATCTGACAACAATTGAATCTTAACACAGATCTCACAGACCATCCATATAAGAATGGACTATTCTTGGCTAACTTCCGTACGATATCCCAATTGTGAAACATACAGCCCAGTTGGCAATGTCTATAAGGCTCATGTCTGCTCCGCTGAAGGCTACAGAGACCAGTCACTCTTCTTAAGTTGTTTCGAAACATAAGGAAGCCACGTGGGGGCCTCTCACTGGAAAATATTAATAAATCTCAGGATCGACCATGGCAATGAGCTTTGCTGGAGTTAACTGCTTAGCAATGCCTACTAAGACATTTTCATCGAAATAACTTACCGTCAAGACTCGAAGTTAGGATTAAGAAATAGGGAGATATTAAATAATACTGTCTTAAGTATGACGAAGGGAATCGTCTAGGCTCAAGCCCAGTGTTTTTATAGTTTCTTTCCAGACTGACCCGAACTGTGCTGTCCCACGGTCAGTGCCCAACGCGTCGAACTCGCGTCTCGTAATAAACACAGTGGAAATATGAATAGTACGGCTAAATTGGAAAATTCCAGCCACGCTTATCTATTTTTGATTCACAATGTCCCTGGCGAAGAAAACAATGTGAGCGAGGGGGCATTATTTACCTAGGGGCTGCTCGTGTGCATTCCCGCCGATGACATCACCTGACCCGTCTCCAACGCAGCCGCGTGGCTGACATAAGCAACCGTGCCAGCGGCCAGGCCGCCGTCGGGAACCAACCGAAAGGCGCAGCGAAGGGAGCAGATGCCCATACGTCGTCTTCTGCCCGCTAGGTGACCACATCTCAAGCTTCCCTTTCCTCTTTACTACCACTTTGTGTGTCAACTTCGCCCTGTGGCTCTCCTTCCTTCATCTCACCCGTTCTTCATCCTCATACACTCATAATGTCCGTCGAACTAGAGCCCGCTGACTTGGGCTTCAAAAGTGAGCTCACCCAGAATCTGTCACTTATCGAAAGGAGCACACGTAGTAACTTAGCGCCCAGGGCCGTTCAACCGTGAGGTCAGCCAGACGCTGCATCTGCGCAACCCCAACCCGGAACCCGTTGCCTTCAAGGTAGGTTTCCGCTAAAGACAGTGAATTTTATTTGGTCGCATGCTCACAGCTAGCAAACAGGTCAAGACGACTGCTCCCAAACAGTATGTTTACTCACTGCGCCTGTATTAATAATATCTCTCTTGACTGATACCAACCCTTCTCAGTTACTGTGTGCGCCCTAATTCCGGTCGGATAGAACCAGGGAAAAATGTCGAAGTGCAGGGTAGGTATTGAGCCAGTGCGGCCTACAGCGAATACGGATGGGCTAATTAGGTTATACAGTGCTGCTACAAGCGATGAAGGATGAGCCACCACTGGACGCTAAATGCAAAGACAAGTTCCTCGTCCAGTCGGTAGCAGTCGCTGGTGAGATGGAATTTGCCAACGTGACCTCGATCGTACGTCTAAATCGCACTATCCCCTTAAATTTGCAAGATCTGGTCGCTAAAGGTATTATAGTTTGAAAAAGCGCCGAAGTCCTCTATTCAGGAACGTAAGATCCGCGTCAACTTTCTAGCCGCAGAGCCCGTGGATGGGGGAGAGATAAACGGAGTGGTATGTCCTACAGGGATCCCAGCTTTCGAGTCAACTTGGATGGTTCAGCTAATTCAACTCAATCAGGCGCACCATGAGGAGGAACCGCCCGCCTATACCTCCCCAGCTGCAAACTACGAAACCCCAGCAGTTGCCATCTCGAAGTCTGCTGATGACGTTTCCCCTATCCCTCCTCCTAACTTCGGCGACCGGTCTATTAATGAACAGCAGACGTCACCCTCAAATGAGAGTGCTTTCGGATCTGCTGCTAGTGTGAAGGCCGGCACTGCTAATGTAATAACTACTTCGAGTGATGATGTGAAGACAAAACTGGTCGAAGCCAATGCTCAGATCCAGAGGCTCAAGAGTCAGATCGCAGACCAAGGTCTAAGGCAGAGAAAGGTTGGTGCAGCTGGTGGGGAGGCTACTACATCGACACTGCAGCAACAGCAACCACAGTCAGTGGAAGCAGGAGTTCCCGTTCAGATTGTCGCAGCACTTTGTCTTCTCAGTTTCCTATTGGCCTATTTCTTCTTCTAGCATGTCTCTTTTCTCTATTCCCCTTTTAATTTCTACCCCAACTGTATTCTCTGTCCGGTGTACCTTTCCTCTTTTTTTTCCCCCTTCGTATTTCTTCTTTCTTGGTATGTCTCGGTGCTTTTATTTATGCTGCAAGCACTAGCATCCTTTTCCACCCTTCTTGGTTGCACCATGCTGTTTGACTCGTGATCTTCCCCCTCACAATGCTCTTGCTTTCTCTGCAAGTCGCCGGACCGCCTACTGAATCTTTTATTTTTATTGCAATATGATGAGACCGGTCAGGAAGCTGTCTCCCTTTCCAAGATCATGCAGACAAGAAAAAGAAGGAAACAATATCGGAACGAGGAATATCGGTCCCGGAAGTCCCATCCCATTATGACTTGGCACGGCCCTCCTAGCGTGCTATATGAACTCCATATTATCACTGCTTGAATGACCATCATCCCGTATTCCTTTTTTTTTCTATAGTACGTTTTGTGGGGGCATAAAAGTAAGGATACGATCATGCTCTTCCAAAAAATAGATGTGGAACACTCCGCTACCAGTTGCATTAATAACACATCCTGAAAACAATAGATTAAAAAAAACCTCCTAAATATGATAATTATCCATCAGTAGTAAAAAATTCCATTTCATCCTAACCCCTAGCATACCGATTCCATTTTATTTCGTGGGTTTTATAAACACATGATAGATACGTCGTAATTGCCTCGTGGATCATACATATCGAACCAATGAGGTCAGTTTTTCTTAAAGTTCGCGCTGTAGGAGGGATCTCCTGGGCTAGCGCGCCCTATTCAAGTGCAGGCATCACACAACTCAGACGAGCGGGGAGTAGATGAGACCATAAAACCAAAAGCCTTTCAAACGCCAGAAAACTCCCTGAATATATAGAGCGTACATATGCTACGATCTGATCTGATTTAGTTCTGAAGTTCATCTTCCTTCCATCCATCACCCTCATCTTTGGGAGCAGATGCAGCGGAGATGCCTTCACCACTTCTGCCGTATCTCTTTACATTCTTTCCACCTCCACCGACAATACGACCACCCTGGGCACGCTTCACTCGGCACCACATTCCAACGTTCTTGTCCAGGATGAAGGTCCAGATAACCCAAATCCAGCTGTGATGGCAGGGCAGCGGCTCATAGAATTCCTTCGCAATCCGGTGTAATTCTGGCAGGCGGGTCCAAGGGACAGCTGGGAAGTCGTGGTGTTCATTGTGCAGACCGACATTGTAGGTAAAGAAGTTGAGAACACCGTAGTAAGAGTAGGTCTCTGGCGGCGGGAGGTTGTCCAGAGGATGAGGCTCCTTTTTGATACCGGCTTTCTCAGCTTTCTCCTCCTCAATTGACTCTGTGCCACCATTGACGTTGGAGAAGAAGTAATGCTCCGCGATGAAGTGTCCTGCACAGGGGTGCAAAGAGCCTGCAAGGAACGAACTCATCAGGAGATAGTAGAGCGGATGCGCAGAGCCGCAGAACTTGATGAGAGCATAGTCGAAAACGAACTCAGTGATCAGGTTCAGGATATGGATGGAAGTCCACGGCGGGGTGTAGATGAACATGGGGCGGAACGCATAGAAAAGGATCTGGAATGTGCAGAAGAAGGATTTGCCTAGCACGGAGTCGAGGAACCAAGCCTCAAAAGCTGTAGGTAGATCGGTGTCGAGTCCCGCAACACCCAGAGACTTGTGGTGCGTCAGATGGTAAGGCTAGAGAAGAACAATATTAGCAATTGACACCGAATTGACAGCTGGAGTGGGCTGGTCTTCATTGTTCCACGACCAATTTGTTCAACACGTACTCTGAATGCAGCACTGTATGGTATGCCAATAGGCAGATTGGCAAAGATAGCTAGTAGCCGGTTCGCCATTGGCGAGCGAAACGCCAGATTATGGGATATCTCATGGATCGCAAGGAAGAGGTTCTGGTTGGCTGTGGCGCCAATTATGTATGCCGTTGCGAAGAATTTCCATGACAGTAAGGATGTATCGCGAAGGAGGTAGGCACAGAGAACCTGTAAGGATACAACTCCAAACACAACATATTTCGTGAGTGGTTCATAGCCGCAAAGCTTGGTAACCTATGGACAATCTCTTGGTTAGCTACCATATAGGACAAGGCAGTCGCTTTTGAAGCTTTTAGAGCGGACAAGCAGGTTTTACCTCAGGATGTGCCTTGATAATTGCTAGACGCCTAGAACGATGCGGTTCCTCTGTATATGTCCAGAAAAAGTGATCATCCGGTGACGAGTCTGGTGGTGGTGGTGCCCTGGCAGACGTTTCGGAAATTGTTGATGCCTGGTTCTTTCCGGCGGATACGCGGAGTTGAGGCGCGGACGCTGTAGTAACGAGCGATGGCATAGCTGCAAAGGATGCAAAGAGGCCACTGGAACCTTATCCCATAGACAGAAGAAATGGTAAGTCTCAGAGCTTTGACAGTTACAGTTAATTGAGGAATGAGGGACCAGCCATTGCTTTAGAGAACTCTCGGGGATGGCGGTGTCGGCTTCGGAGATGTTTCTTTCCACGTGGGGCTACGACTGGAGAGATGGGTCGGTGTGCCGCCTTTCCTAACACTCCAGCGATCTACATTGTAAAATACTTATTGCTACAGAAAATGGGATGAAAAACTCATGCCAAAACATCATCAGATTTTATATGGTCTTTTTCGAGTTATTTGTTCTCAGTCTCTCAATTTTGTGGAGGAATTTCCATCCAGCAGCGTCTTAGTGCACCGGCCTACTCTACCGAATTCACACGGTGGGTAAGATGCGACGCTTTAGTAATCATCGCCACGGCTGATGACCTCCTTTACGGTCGGTCGCAGGACGATTGTCTATGGACATGTCAGTATCGGTCAAAAATCACCGAGGAAAGGAACCCTACGTGTTCATACTGGGCGGTGTAGGAGCCCTTGATATCACACAGAGGCGGGTAGTCCGAGACAATACCCGAGGACACCAAGTTGTTCAGCTGTAAAAGGAAGTTAGATGAGCTATTCATCGAAGAAAAGGACTCAAGTCAAGCTTACTCCAAGAAGGTACTTGTCTTGTCCCAAACGGTCAAGGTACCGACGGCAGAACGGCAAGGTGCCAAAGTTCTTGTTGATCACATTCAAGAGGTTCTTCGCAGACGAAAGTCGCAGGGGAACGTTAGGGGCGTTGGCGACCTTCGCGTAGTGGGAAGTTTCCATCTGATGAAATGTTAGGGATGAGATCTGCAGCATTTCGAACAAGATGAACTGACATCGTCGTGGACATAACCCTTTCCGGTACTGCCGAACGTTTCGATCGCGAACACCTCTCCTTCCTCCATCTTCGTCTGGTCACCACCCTTTACGATGGGCACACTCTTTCCGCCGTGGATAATATGCTGGCCAATGCTGTGTCCATTCAGGTTCCGGATACATTTCACCGGATAAGTGGTGCCGTTGATTTCGACCTCGTAGCTCTCCATCGTCTCTTGGATGGCAGCGCCGATGTCACACATACGGACGTCGATACCGGCCTCCTGTGTCAAGTCAGCCTCCATCCTCGCGAAGCTATTAAGCACCATTGACGTACACGAATACCAGTATTCGTGGCTTCCCTCACAGCTTCCAGGAGGGGATCGTAGACCGGATCAAAGGTCATGGTAAAAGCACTGTCGACAATTCGTCCATTGATATGGGAACCGAAGTCGACTTTCATCACGTCTCCCTGCTGGAGAATCATCTTGTTACCAGCGTTGGGAGTGTAGTGCGCAGCACAGTGGTTGATGCTGAGACCACAAGGGAATCCCATGCCTCCCTTGAGGTTGTCTCCCTCCTCCAGACCTTGGTGGTTGGTCAGGGCGCGAACAGCATCCTCGATGCCCTCCGCGATCTCCGTGAGAGTCTGGCCGGGCTTGATGCTCTTTTGAGCGTACTGACGGACCTGGCGATGGACCTCAGCAGCCTGACGGTACTCCTGCAGGAAGTCGTTGTTCATGCGGTCGAGGTAGCGCTTCTCCTCGTTGGTCGTACGGAAGGCATTATCATCCTTGTACTCGACAATTTCTCCCTCGGGATACTGATTGTTCGGGAAGAGCTGGGACACTGGGACACGCGGCGGAGAGCTCTGGACCTTTGCACCTCCCTTCTTCTTCTTTGGCTTGCGCTTCTTCTTTTTCTTGGCGGCTGTGTTGAAGCAATTAATTATCAGTGTCGGGCCACACAAGTAGTGCGGGTCGTGCATAATTCATACCTCCAGTAGCCCCAGCTTCCGGAGCAGCGTTTTCATCCTCCTTGTCGCTATCGTCTTCTTCATTCTCAGCATCTCCAGTCCCAGAAGGACCGGAAGCAGACGGGTTGGCCTTGGCGCTGCCATTCTCGCCGTTCACTGTGCAGTTCGAGATATCTTATCAGTTTGCCGCACGGATAATTTTCAAAAACGCGGGGAATAACCTGGGAGACGCACGATCGAGCCTTTTCAGCTCCTCACTTGTTTGGGCAGCCATGGTGCAGTGCGTAAATGTATACTGACCCTGAAGCTGTTGGCGGAAGCAAATCCGTTGCGGGACGAAAAGAATAAAATGAGGGGACTCGGATTTGGAGATGGAACCCTCGGTCGCCGCTTATTCCCGCCAAGCCTCGGTGGCACATCTCCGACAGCAATATTTTCCTTTCATGGAGGTTATCCTGGAGTAATAACCCATCTATACAGACCCATTATGTTAAAATCTGAGAAAAGGAATACAGTTACTATACTATAGACTTTGAAATTCCCAAAAAAAAACTCACATATCATCCTCCAAGAACTTGGCATACCACATAAGCCTCAAGAACAAGCATTACAACCCCTGACTATCTCCGACAGCCCAATCCACAACCTTCTAGATAATATAATTAATCTATCTCCTCTTCTGCCCATAAGAACCATCCGATTTCCCCTCATGAACAAACTTCACTCCAAAAAATGCACTAAAAGCACACGCCACCCGACGATCAGATAAGCCGCGTAACTACAATACAGATCAGATAAAGCGGTAATATTACAGTCCCGCGTAATCTCCGAACCGCGAATTCCATGTATGACGCCAGTGGAGGCTGTCCGATAGCGCTGCTTTTCCTCTCCTTCCACCACTTGTCGTGTGCGTGGCCAGGGGGGAAAGAAAACGAAAGGAATTAGCGGCTCCAACTACTTGAGCTTACTTCAGATCTATATATATCTACAGGGTCCTGAGCTTCTTATCTTTTTTTTACCTTACCCTCTCAACGGCGACCAAGTCTTCTTCTGTACCTAGATGTGAACGAGGCATGTCACCTCGTCTGAGGACCATCTCCTCTCTTCTCCCCTCGTCGTCGCCGCCGTTCGTCACTATCCACCATTCGAGAAGAAGTAGGGAACATGTCTGCGCAGCGGCATTCTTCTCAACCACGACCGTGTCATATGTCCATCATGAACCAAATTACTACGAGATTCTCAATGTGCCGGTGACGGCGTCAGCGGCGGAGATTAAAAAGTTTGTATTCTTGCTTATCTATCTCATCTGTTCTGATTTACGAAGAACCATAAAACCAACTAACTCCCAAATTTACTAGACAATTTTACTCCCTCTCCCTCACGCACCACCCCGATCGCAACCGCGACGACCCCAGCGCAACCTCCCGCTTCGCCAACATCTCCTCTGCATACAACGTCCTTGGAAACAGCAGTAAACGCGCTCGCTACGATCGAGACCATGGCATTGTGGCGCACAACGCCTCCTCAACACATAGCACAGCTACTCCCGGCCAACATCCGATGGGTACGCATAGCAGTCATGGGTCAAGCATGCATAAATCATACGTGGGGTCTCGACCAGCCAGCGGACTGAGCAAGCGACGAGGTCCGTTCCGAGGTCCACCACCGAGTTTCTATGCTCATGGCGGGTACGGGACGACAGGGAGGACGGCAGCGGGAGGTGGGACGTCTACTGCAGGAGGTGGCGCAGGCGCTACTTCCAACCATGAGGATCCAACGTCGTTCATTAATCGCAATTATGTCCATCACTTCAATGCGCGGAGTCACTTCCGTACGCAGTCAGCTGAGGATGAGCGACGACAACGACGGCGGATGCGAGATCTAGGATTGGATGTAGATCAGAATATCGGCGGGGGTCTCTTGCTAAGGTTTCTGGTGGTCTGTGGCATTCTCCTGGGTGCGGGGATGACGGCTGGGATGTTCACTATCGGTGGTAGTTCTGGGACGAAGAAGTTGACGAGAAAAAAGGAGGATTGATGCCTTCTCTTTTCCCCTTATGGACGTGGGAGCCTTTTCTGAATCTCTGGTGAATTTTGGCAAGGGTGCATGATCTCTACATTCTTCAGTGTACATGTTTATGGAGGAATTCTGGATATCCTTCTGTTCGAGATGCTGGACGGCTATTTGTTACATTGCCGAGTGCTTAGAGTCCTGGTTTGGATCCCCTGTGCCGTACTTTGTCAATATAGCATTGATGTATGGAGTGTTAAAAATGGAGTGCATTAACATCCTATCAGTTGGAACACGAATCTACACTGCAGCGTGTAAAAACGAGATAGTTCTAGCATTGATATACAATAAATAGCCCGTGACGTGTGATAAATACACGGTTGACCTCCAATCAACCCTACTCACGTTCATATCCTATCATGACCTCACCAGCTCCTCTCCCGCCGACATGGGTCTTCAAGACGCAGAAACAGACTGGGAGATTGGAGGAAGACCGACATTATAGATTTAGCCCTCGAAGGTGAAGCTGGCACCAACCTTGTGGGCAGCCTGGTTCAGGTTCTGGGTGTCGAAGGAGGCACCGAGACCAAGGGTGACACCAGGACGGAGGAGGACGTTGTAGGCAAGAGCAGCAATACCGCGGTCGTTGATCTTGACCTGTAAGAGTACAAAAATGGTCAGTAAGGAAAAAAAAAAAAAAATCAAATACCTGCAGATCTCAACTGACCTTGGCGAAAGAAGAGGGGTCGAGCTTGTACTTGCTGGCAACCTCAAGGCCGACGGTGTTGCCGGTCTTGGAGTCCCAGGTAGCCTTGGCACCAGCCTCAACCTGAGCGTTAACACGGTGGTAGTAGCTGGCAGAGAAGAGGGTCAGGTTGTTGCCAGCAGTAATGGCAGCGGAGTACTGAGGAAGGCTGTAGCCAACAGCAGCGGAGTACTTGGTGATGGCGGCCTTCTGGACGTCGTAGCCACCCTCAGCACCAACGAGGAAACCCTCGTGGCCAAGGACAGCGTCGAAGTGGGCGGTAGGGCCCTTCAGCAGGTCGAAGAAGGCACGAGCGTGCAGGTTGGGCTGCTTGAAGTAGAGGTTGAACTTGGCACCCTTGGACTGGGAGTGGGGAAGGTACTGAGTGATGATCTCAGCCTTCAGGCCCTTGGTGATGTTGTTGTCCAGCTCAAGCTTGGTGTCGAGGGCGTTGGCGGTGGTCCAAGCCTGGGTAAGGGTAACGCCTGAGTACGGACGAACCATTAGCATGACACCGTGCTCGACCATGCGGGATGACACTTGGAAAGTCAGGGAGCCAGAGGAGAAGCGACCACACGAAATGGATATCGTGGGTCGCAATCCTCCTGTATAGCTACTCCCGGGATCAGGTGGTTTTCTTCGCTTTTTGGGGTGTTTACCAGTTGGCGCATCAACATATTTGGCCTCCAGCTGTGCGTATGGAAAACGGAGTTAGCTTCTTTTCAACAACAACCTGCGCAGGACAAACGCGATTGAGCTCTGTGACTTACGGAACCGCCAATGGGACCCTCGTGGGTCGACTTGCCCTTCACAGTGAAGGTGACGCCATTGGGAGCCTTGGACTTGACCTCAAGGCTGGCTATAGCAATCAATTAGCTTGAATTCACAATATTCTTGGTATTTCCAGTCTTACCAGGGCTGGTGTGGTAGAAGTCCTTGTTCAGGAGCTATGGAGGGGGCGCAATTAGCCTTTGCAATGCTCTTCGGTAGCAAGTACCAAGGTAATCGGAAATTGCAGGAACGCATACATCGTTGCTCGCCTTGGCGATATCAGAGAAAGCAGCAGGGGCAGCCATTGTGAATAAGAAAAGGACGTAGTAAAAGCGTCTAGATTATTTGTAAAGAAAGGGAGAGGGGAGCTGTGGGAGGATGATGTTGACAGCAAGGTGAGGACGGAGGGAGGTTCGAAGGACCGGTAGAGAAGTTGGGGGAAGAGGATGAGATGTCGCCAAACAAGGAGCCCACGGGAAAGCAGACCGCCGCGTTCATTGGTCCGTGGAGGCACCCGGTAAAAGCCGCCCACCAAAGTCCCGTGATGGCATCTTCGTTTTTCCCTCGGCGGACATATGGAGCTTCGTCGTCTCGGGCACGGCGGAACCCAACAAAACTCTAAGCTTCCAGAGATGCTGTCACACTGGGCCGCTAGTACTACTGATTAGCTCTAGCATCGTTGCTTGTGCTAGCAGCTTGTGGGGAAATTATAACGAACATAACGTCCCTCATCATCGTGGTGGCCGTTGAAGCATTCTCAAATGGTGAACTTGCCCGGTTGCCCAGGCACCTTACGGACCACGGAATAAGAAACTCAGTTTCAGACGAACACGCTGACTCCGATCGTTACAGTTTGAATCTGAAGGGCCAGGAGCAGTGGATGCAACGAGTTAAATCTATTGGGTTTCAAATGCCATCTAAAACAGGCAACTAAGCCCGCACGGGGCTAAGCGACAGGAGGATGCGTGAAAGAACACCCGAACTCTATTACTTTCTAGCTGCGCCAGAGGACTATACATGAACAACCCAACAATGCGCGCTTCTTCATTTTAATGTGGGAAGGGATAGGCTGCGCTAAATCGAGAACTGTACATGGCATCTATTCCGCCTGTTCATATTTGGCAACATGCGTCGCGATGGCCCTGAGAAAGGATGTCAGCAAATGAAGGGCTCCAAAAAGCCAAGGTTCGCAGATCTTACCGTCCACTGGGGTCGGTCTGCTTTGACCACGTAGGCGTCCATCGCTCGACCGTCGATGCGCAGTACGGGGGGAAGTGCTCGTCGAACATCAAGCGGTACCAGTAACTAGTTCGGTTAGCTGTCAATTCCCACCACAATGATTGAGGATTGAAAAAAACATACGCTTCCTTGGTGTCGGGAATGTCGTCGCCCCATTCGGGCTTGGGGTTCTTCATCATCTCATCCGTGATGTGGAGTTCCGCGTTGTCCTTCAGAGCATCGATCCAGCCGTAGCCGACACCGTCACTGAACTGCTCCTTTTGACGCCACAGGATCTTTTCGGGAAGGTATGGCTTCACATCAGGCTCATCGGTGGTGTCAAAGGCCTTCCGCAGAATGTACTTCTCAATCCGGTCCTTAGTGATCATCTTCTCCTTGGGATCCACGCTCATGGCAACCTCAAGGAACTGCTTGTCCAAGAACGGCACGCGGGCTTCAACACCCCAAGCGGACGTCGACTTGTTCGCTCTCAGGCAGTCAGATAGATGCAAGTTCTTCACTCTGCGCACCGTCTCCTTGTGGAATTCCTCCCGGTTCGGAGCAGCGTGGAAGTAGAGATAACCTCCGAAGATCTCGTCACTTCCCTCTCCACTGAGCACCATCTTCACACCCATTGCCTTGATCTTTCTGCTGAGGAGGTACATGGGGGTAGAGGCACGGATCGTGGTCACATCGTAAGTCTCGAGATGATAGATGACGTCCGAGAGAGCGCTCAGTCCATCCTCGATGGTGAAAGTGAAGGCGTGGTGCTTAGTTCCAAGGAAATCGGCCACCTCAAGAGCAGCCTTGGTGTCAGGGGCCCCGGGGAGACCGATGGAGAAGGAATGCAGCTGAGCCAAGGTGGTCACTGTGGACAGCTCATTTTCGTCATCAATTCCGACCAGGCCACTGTTATCAGTCTCAACCTTCTTCGCAGTCCTTTGCGCCTCTTGCTGACGGAGAGTCTCCCGCTGTGCGATAGAGGCCACCAAGCTCGAGTCAAGACCACCAGAGAGCAGAACACCGTAGGGAACTTCGGCCATCAGGCGCTTCCGCACAGATTTCTCGAGGGTCTCCCGGATCAGCTTGTAGTCGACGGGCTGAGATGGGACGTTGTTTGGGTCCCACCACTTCGGCTCGAAGTATCGGGTTGTCTGACCCGTCTTGGAGTCGTAGATGTGGCCTGGGGGAAAGGCGATGATCTTGTCACAGACCGGGTACAGAGACTTCAGTTCGGAAGCGAAGTAGACAGTCTGCGGGCTCTTGGAGTCCCATCCCTGGTAAAAACTGATAACGCCGATAGGGTCACGGGCTGCAATTACACGGTTCTCCTTCTTGTCAAAGAGGACGAAAGAGAACATGCCGTCGAGAAATTTCGGAGCGTCAAGTCCATGCTCCATAAACTGAGACCAGTCAGTCTTCCGCCAGTACTCCACGAATAGGACCAAGATCCAAGCGTACCAATGGAATGATGACCTCGCAATCCGAATGTGTCTTGAAGTGGTACGGCGTCTTCAGCTGCTTTCTTACGATGCGGTGGTTGTAGATTTCACCGTTGACCGCCAGGGCCAAGGTCTCATCATCGTTGACGAGGGGCTGAGCGCCAGTGTCTGCGATGTCTTAGCAGGCCATTGCTAACAGATTTCCACTCCCCAGACTTATGTATATACGTACCGACACCGACAATGCTCAGACGCTCATGGCAAAGAACTATGAGCCGGTCAGTAGGAAATCGATGACTGGGATACGTCCGCTACTGACTCGTGTTGTTCGCGACGAAGTTACCGCCTGTTTGCGAATATTATTGTCAGTGATCCTGTAGCAGAAGACCTAAGTCACAGTAGGATGCCAGCTTGACTCACTCCAGTCGGGACCACGGTGGCGCACGCTGTAGGCGCATTTCAGTATACTGTCTAATTCCCAATCACGCCAGATCAACTCACCATTTGGCCATACGCAAAGCCGTAGGCTTAAATTTTTGCACATCGGCATGGCTATTTTGTGGTCAGCATCTCAATCTCGCGGGGAGTCCTACCCGGTGCGTCGGCAGGAAAAACCCTAAAGATAGGACATACTTATGGCACGCGAAGATTCCACACATTTTGAGCAACTCCCCTCAGGCGGAAACAGGGACTAAAACCTAGGACAGAAGGAATTGATGTCTGGCAAGAGTCAGACGTGTCGTAGGGAAACGATGAAGGTGTGAAAGACACGAATGACTGAGAAGTGCCTTTTGACTGGGCTGTTCCGCAGACGGGGAATTTTTTAAAAAAGCGTACCAAACCCTCAGCGGGCGGAGGGGCAAAACGAGGGGCGAAGTCGGCATTGAGCGGTTTGACTCACCCGATAAGATAAAAGAGAAAAAAGACCACCATCCGGCCCGATATCTTTGCCCCGATGATTTTATGATTGCTGTTATTCGCTCCAGTATTGATGCTGGATTATCTCATACAGCATTGCATTCACCTGACTAGCTACATAGTATTACAGAAAAGCAATTTCAAGATCTCACTACCACCATGCACTGCCGCCGCAAGCAAGAAGCAAGGCCAGCTGCACCTCACACCTATCGTAGTCAATAATAATAATAATGATAATCTAACCCAAATGATCATGGCAACTGCATTCCCGGCCCGATTATGACTCACGCGAGTGAATCTTCTCCACGTTCCTTAGTCTTTTTCCCACATCGCCGTGGCGAACTAGTTACAGTACACGAATTATCTTAGTCAAGGAAAAACAAAAAGCCCCAGAAGCAACTAGACGGACAGACAATGCGCAACCCCTGAACCCACCTCCTGGGAAACAAATCAAGATTAGACTTGTAAGAAGAAGGCGCCCGTGCTCAAGCTCCTCCAACAAATCACGAGAGATGGTTCTCGCTTTGAATTTTCTGGTTGCATCATCGTACTTCAAGTGTACTACCACCCGGCCTAGCTAGAGGGAAGTACTTGCGCTTTGTTAAAGGTACGTGGTAAGCATGCATAAAGTAGAGAATACTTGTTTCTTTGGAATGTCTCAAAGTTATATTTATTAGAAGGACAACTATGATGAAGAAAAGTTAATCCAAATAGGTCATTGGTCGCCTTGCTTTTCCTTCCCCTTTTTTTTATGTTTCTTTTTTCTTTTCTATTTTGATTGAGTGCATCAAATCTGAGGTCTATACCAAAGAGCACTCTAGTGGGCATCATTCAAGCGAGGCGGAAAAAAAAATCTGAGGAATGAGGGGGAATAGAATAGACACCAACGCCGGTCTCCAATTCCAGCCCCGTCTCGTAAAAACAAATTCATAGACGCCATGCTCGCTGGAAAAACAGAAATAATCTAAGAGAAAACGACACTATGCAAGAAGACAGAGATGAAACGCTAATTGACTCATCTCATCCTCCGTGCTGTTGCCAAGTGGTATGTGTCTCAATGAGGTTTCGGAGATAAGAGAGTGAGTCACTGAATCTTCATCCACCGTTCCCATTCCATTCCACGTCCGGTCTCAACATAACAACCGGTACGAAAGGGATATCCGTCCAGATTTGAGTAAATTAATCCATCCGCCAATTCACAACCTTACAAGGCAGGATTTTCCTTTACCACCTGTCGCACTTTCTTCTCATATGCGGGACGGTCCTTCTTGTAGAGATTGTATGCTTCAGCCTGCGCAGGCGATTCCGGGTTCGGGTCATCTAGGAGGTCTTGGATGCCCAGCAGGATCTGCTTGATTGTGATGGCTGGCTTCCAGGCTTCCTCCTCGTTCAAGATGGACAGACACACAGTTCCGGAGGGGTAGACATTGGGATGGAAGAGCGGAGGGACGAATTTGCCTATATGGAAGAACACATAGGTTAGCCTCTGTTCCGTTTGGCGATCATATCTTGGGTACGGGCAAGAAATGTTGCGGTATAGATCCTGCGCAACTTCAAGTCCTGGAATGAGAAATGGGAGAACATACACTTCGGAGGCTTCGTGGGATATTCTGCAAAATGCGCTCGGGTTAGTCCACTATCCCACACGAAATAGCGCCTGGAGCGCAAGGTATGAACGAGCGAGAAGAAACGCAGACAGGCAACTCACCATCCGGAAAAGTTACATCGAGCTTGAACAATCCACCTTCCCACAAAGTCTTCTGCTTTCCAGGGATGCCGCATTCCCACTTCTTCAGATCTAACACACCTTGTGGTGTACGGTGGGGTTTGGCATAGAAGCCGAACGGGTGGTCTCGCCTCCACTGCTTCCTATAGATGAGAAGGCGATGGTCAGTTTTGAGCTACACAATTAAATAACCAGTCACCGTATAGGCTCACATACCTCTCTTCCATAAGCCGGTTCTGGCACAGTGACGACATTTTCGGGGAATTTTCTGCTCAAGAAGGCAGTTGATGTGTACGGCGGAGGTTCGCAATTAGATCAGTGCAAAGGACGCTGTCCGGAAGGTTAGATCAGAAGTTGTGTTGAGAGAGAAAGCGCAGGCTAAAATAGGAGCGAAGGTGAAGAAAAATATAAAGGCTTTGGCGCTAGAGCAGCTATAGTGAAGCTGCGATCTGATCAGTGAATACTCACGAGAGAGCCGCCCTCCAGACCTTCACGGCCGATTAGAGTAACCCCACAGACGCCGCTCCGCAGACCCATCTAGAAAACTAGGTCACGTGAGAACCTCACTAATGGGTGATTCCGGCGCCCAACTTCCGCTTGATGCCTCAGGCTTTTAATACCCTAGAAAATGGCGACTGGTAAACATGAAGACGTAGGCATATCACCGCATTCTTTTTGGTACCTAATTTATAAGTTGATTCCTATTATTATATTACCAGCACTTCTATTTACCAGCAGTGACAAAAGCCCTTGGACTTTTAATGATGATTACCTTTGTGTCACGAAATGGAAGAGCACATATATATTGCTATCACATAATATAAATTGAACCCAGGACTAAAATAACTCAAATAACAAAGATGAAAGATATGAGATCTTGAGAGCCATGGCCAAACTAAATGGTCCTAACACAGAAGGCTTGGAAGGATGGCAGCTTTCCCATCTTCCATGCTCACCGAATTGCGGATTAGGGTCTCTGTCACTCCATCTAGAACACTCTGTTCTTTCACTTGTTCCAACCATTGTTCTAGTGGTAAGACGTTCAATTTCACACTTTTATCAGTCTCCAGGTACTCCTTCAAGTTTGAAACCGGAATCTTTTCCTTTGCACAGTGGTGAGAGATGACTAGTTGTGAGGTCGCACTGTGCAGAGCAGTAACAATGCTGCTTGCGACATCCTCGACAGGGACAAAGTCGAACGATCCTTTCCAGGAAGATGGATCAGGTATTGACTTGATATGAAGAGAATGTCTAATAATGCTCTGCATTAGATCAGTCTCTGGTGCTCCGTCACCGATAATGCTGCTGGGTCGGTGAATCCAGACTGGTAAACCGCACGTCTCAGTGACCTTTTCCAAGTACACCTCACTTGCCCATTTTGTTGCAGAATAACTGTGAGATCCATCGTTTGGTGGTTCGTAACTGGCCACTGAAACTGGTGGCAGGCCATCCAGTCCCGTAAAGTTCGCGACACTTGCAGACGACACGTAGTGAATTGGAATTCCTCGGGCTGCAGCTAGAATAGCAATAGCTTTCGTGCTCTCCACATTGGACTTGCGAAGGGATGAATAGGTCTGCAGAAAGGACACCGCGGCACCATTGTGGATGATGCGGTGCACCTTCTCCGACAGAGTAGCGAATTCTGATTCTGACAGACCTAACAAGCTGGATGACAGATCGCCAGAATACTGTATTATCTTGGATGAATTGACTGCGAGTTGGCGAGGAGCTCCACGTATCGCGACGCAGTGAATTTTGGAGATACTGTCATCAGAAACAAGCTGCTGGAGGATGGCAGATCCCAGGAAACCAGTTGCGCCAGTGAGGAGGACTTCGATGTTAATTCCAACGTCTTGAGGAACGCAGGATGAGGGCGGACTTGACTTGGCATTTGATAAATGTGGCCTCGTTTCCTCTTCCCAGTCTATTGTCTCAAACGATACCAAAGAAGAAGACTGCAATTTTCCAGACATGTTATCCAGTGTGCTGGCTTGGAACAAGTCAAACACGGGAATGTCAACATGGAAAGTCTTTGAGATTAGATCTCGTAGTTTGATAAGGAGTATGGAATTACCACCAACATTGAAGAAGTCTGTATCGATGCCAATGGTGGAAGGATCAGTGTTAGGTAGTGTTTCGATCCAAAGTCCCCTCAATTTTGTTTGAGAGTCGGTAAGCGTTTCATCCCTGGAGGTAAATGATATCTTTGGAATGGGTAGGGCATCTAGCGCATTATGATCCAGCTTTCCTGATGGGTTCATGGGCAAATAATCAACATCGATGATCTTAGATGGCCTCATATAGTCAGGAAGTGGAAGCTGAGCGCGCAGCTCCTCGAGGAATGTATCGGATGATGTCTTCGTTGATGACAGGACCACAAAAGCAACCAAATAATCATTTAGGGTATCCTGGCCTTTCCGGAGGCTCACCCCAGCATCAATGATGGTGCCCTCACTGATGCGGGTAATGGTGTTGGCGATGTCATCGAGTTCGATGCGGAACCCTCGCAGTTTCACTTGCGAGTCGTCGGCAATGCGGCCCAGAAAAATTATTCGGCCATCTGGTAAAAGTTTCCCTTTATCACCTGTTCGATACAACAGTCCAGGTCCATATGGATCGGGTTGGAATTTTGTCGCCGTAAGCTCACGACGTTCAAGGTAGCCGGGTGCTACTGCTGGGCCACCCACGCATATCTCACCAGCAAAGCCAATTGGCACCAAGTTCAAGTGCTCATCAAGGATATAGATCGAGTAGTTAGGCAGAGACTTTCCAATTGACGGGTTACGCGTATCACGCGGTGCAGTGGAGCTGAGCTCGTCTTCTCCGATACAAGCGTTGATGGAGATCTCTGTGGGACCATATCCATTAAATAGCTGGAGTTTAGGAACTCCTAGCCTAATGAACTCATCGACTAGATTCGACGACATAGATTCTCCAGAGGAGAAGGCGTGACGCCAAGATGAAGATTGTCGAAGATTGTCGGCACCATAGCGAAGGATCATTGAGTATTCTGTAGGAGTCATCCAAGTATATGTAACCTTTTCTTTCAACATCAGTTGTGAAAGTTGGGACGGATCCCGGCGTGTCTCTTTTGAGGCAACGACGAGGGCACCTCCCGTGAAGAAAGCCTGGTATATTTGTGCAAGCGAAAGATCAAATCCTAGAGATGATTGCTGCAGAACCGTCTCCTTCTCAAGTCCGTACTTTTTGTTAACTGCACCAATGTGATGCATAATATTGGAATGGGTAACCATAACTCCTTTTGGAACACCTGTTGTACCACTGGTATACAGAATATACGCAGTATCTGCGGGATCCACTACAGGTGCGTTTTCCACTTGCTTTCGTGTAGCGGTAGTAGACAAAGAAACCAAGTTTGCGCTAGTCTGGAACTGTTCGGCGGAAGATTTCGTCGCATCATGGTACACTAATATGGATGGCTGACAGTCACGGAGGATCAGGTTTAGACGAGACACCGGATTCTGAATGTCTAGAGGTATGTAAGCACATCCGACCTTGTGAATTGCCACCAATGTGCAGACGGTATCTATGCTAGGTTCGCAATACACGGCTATGCGCTGTCTAGGTCTTGCGCCAGCTTGTATTAACAACGATGCGGTCTCGTCGACCCGGACAACAATCTCTGCGTATGTCAATATAGTATCCAAGTCATTCTTGATGGCAATTGCAGAGGGCTGCTTGGAAGTCCAGTGTTCTATCCAACCTGGAAGGGTCAAAATATCCGGGACGCAGGACTGCCCGCGTGTGAGCTGTAGAGATAATTCTAGCTCCTCTAGACTAGCAAGCTCGACAGTTCCAATCTGCAGGTGTGGCTGATTAGAGAGAACCTTGAGCAGTCGTTGATAGAAATTGAGAATAGTAGAAAGGTCATGGTCGGTGTAAAGGTACTCCTGAGTTTTCAAAGAGATCATAACAGTGCCATCAGAAAATGTTTCGATCTCAAAGTTAAGGTCATATGGATTTTTTGCATCTTCGAAACCGAGAGTCTCTGCCTGACAATCCGCCAAAGGAACTGTTTGTGTCGAACCCCTTTTATAGTTGAGGACTACCTGGAAGAGCGGACTGTGGTATGCCGATCGAGGAACCTTAAGCTCGTCTAGAAGCCTATCAAAAGGCGCATCTGAGTGCAGTAATGCTTCATCAGCCTTTTTCTTTGTCTTTTTCACAATATCAGAAAATGTTTGTGACCCTTCGATCTTGAAGCGGAGGGGAAGAAGGTTGACAAAGAATCCGATAGTGTCTAGAAACTCAGAGTCATTTTTATTGGCATCGGTAATGCCAATGCAAACGTCATCCACGGGCAGCAGTCGAGATAGAAGGCTCTGAATTGTTGCAAGATGGATGTGGAATGGAGTGACTCCCAAAGTTCTTGCTGCTAATTTAACCTGAGAGGTAACCTCCTTGGGCAGGTCTTGTGACAATGTCCTCATATTGTACTCATCAAGCGGAACACGCGTCTTTGTTTCGCTGAAATCAAGCAATGGCAGGGGATTAGGCAGCGTAGAGAATTCTGATAGCCAGTATTCATAATCCACTTCTCGCGTCTTCTCCTTCATTGAAAAGTCGATGTACTGGAACTTCAACGGAAGTAGTTGCTGGCCTGCATATGCCATTGCTAAATCTCTGACCAGAATTTGAGCACTGAAGCCGTCAAAAGCAAGGTGATGGAAACCAAGAACGAAGTAATGTTCAGTTTCAGATCCTTTTAACACTACAGCTCTCATACTCTGACCATTTTCCAGGTCAAAGATGTGCTTGCGCATGGCACTGAACTCATCCTCCGCTGTAGTGCCGTTCTTGATCTCTAAGTCAAATATGATATCGGAGAAAACAGCCTGAGTTGGTGTATTTGTCTCTGGGTCGTTATAAAGACAAGTACGAAGAGAGTCATGTCTCTGAATAACCCGACGGAATGCATCTCTAAAATCGTGGACACGTAATGGGCCTGTTATCCGATATGAAAGCGTGACGTTGTATGCTGTTGGATCACGGAGATATTGACGCAAGAACCAGAGTCGTTTCTGCGCGGAAGACATTTCGCAAATTCTTTCGACGTCGAGTTCATCACGTCTTATTGGTTTGGAGAATGTGTGTTCAGTATCTTTGACGATCAAACGAGGTGATGCACATTGACTTGAAATTGAGCTAACACGATCAGAGACCGACTGCAGAGTGGTGAGCGATCCAAGCGAACTTGTTACTTGACTCAACTCATTGGTTTGGGATACTTTCGACAAGTTTTCCTTCTGAAATATTAGCTCCCGTCCATTATATGTCAGTCGTGAACGTACCTCGCGTAGTGGCATCGAGTCTTGAGTCTCAGTATTAGTATTCTCCATCTTGGTCACAATCTTGGTCACAATCTTGGAGGCAGCATCCTTGCACAGGTCAGAAACTGATGCACCACTGAGCACTTTGAGTACAGGTACGTCCACGTCCAATTCTTTCAAGAACCATGATCGAATTTCGACCGCAATGAGAGAGTCAACACCAAGATTCATCATTGACTGAGACTTTTCGATCGAGCCCTTGGCGGCCTGAAGCATACGCTCAAGCTTAACGGTGAACTCTTCTTCAACTAAGAGCTCGACTTCCTCATGAGATTTTGCCTCTGCAAGACGCTGCGCCACTGACACATTTGCAATTGTGCTCGATTCTGTTTGAGTAGCTTCAGTTAAGGTATGATGACAGAATTTCAGATTTTGGTGCCAGAATGGTTTTTGGACATCTTCACGCAGACTATGTCGATTTAGACCTGTGATCAGTTCAGGGGAGTGACTGGATTCGACCTGGCCAATGATCACTGCTTCTGAGAACATATCCAGAAACTCTGGTTTAGAAATAGACATATAATTGTATTGGCGCAGGGTACTCTCATAAATACCAGTTGAGGAGACATAGCCAACACCAAGAACCATACCAATGTGAATAACTGAGGCTGCAAGACCCCTGCGTCTACGCTGCTCTGCAATGGTAGACATGAATAAGTTGGCGGCGACATAGTTAGACTGGCCACGGTTACCCACGATACTAGCCAGTGAAGAGAACATGATAAAGAAGTCAAGAGATTGGTCATAAAATAGTTCGTCTAGGTTCTTCGTACCCTGCACCTTGGGTCCAAAGACTATTTGGAAATCCTCGATTGTCAATTCGCCGAAAGACCGGTCAGACAAAACCATTGCAGCGTTGACGACACCGATGATAGGAGGCATTTCCTCTTCAATCTGAACACGCGTGGCGGTCAGAGCAGCCTTATTAGCTACGTCAACACCATAGAGGTTCACTTCAGCTCCTGCCAAACGCATTTCTCTCAACCAAAGTTGATCAACCTTTGAAGGATTTCTGGTCATCACAGCGAGGTATTTAGCGCCATTGGATGCCATCCAGAGACACAGAGCTTTGCCTAAACCACCAGTGCATCCAGAAAGTAGATATGTATGATCGCTCCGAAAGAGTCTCTTAGCATTTATAGGTGAGACTAGAGCCGGAACAGCAGTGGAATTGGAGAAGTCCACGATCACAGAATAGTTCGTATTCGACACTGAGTAGTTGACAAGCTCTGAAATAGAGAGAATTTCAACATCGGGATCAGTGAATTCCTGTATCTGCGCCATCGTAACTGCTCTTTCTACCTTTTGGGAAACCGAAAGTGGTTCACCTTTGGGCAAAGCACGGAACAAGTCTCGTACCAATGATATTCTGCACGTTTCAGGCAACAACCTTCTCCAATGGATAGTTTCATTATTCGAGAATTCTGTGAAAAGTATGGTAGATGCAGGAAGGGCTTTTCGTAAATTCTTCTCGGGAGCATAGGGGTGAGTTGAAAGGTTCTTGACCTGCAACCCTAGTTCAATCGCCTTCTGTTTGATGACATATCCAAGCCTCTTATCGCCCTCGTGTAGAACGACAGTGTTACCAGAAGGAATGTCAGAAAGCAGTCGTTCAGCAAGCAAAATGAAAGCAATATGTTGGATCAGGGCGGGCGCATAGGTTTTCCCTGTAACCCTGAAAAGAGACCTGACAGGCACACTGATAGTTGAAGCGTTGACCTTCGATATTGCAACAACATTGATTGTAGGGTCGTGTGCAAGGGAGCCATACGATATAAATACAGCAGTTGAGTCATCTATTTCAATGGCTGAGACCAGCGAGTAAGAGACATTGACCTTCACCTGAGAAGTATCCTTTGAACCAAACACCGTCGGTTCGGGGATGGATACGGTATATTGGCCGCCAGATGTAGATATTTCGACAACCTTTCCTTCTACTGATTTTGTATCCTTGATGGGCATTCTTCGCGCGTTCAGACGATCGTTAAGATGCCTATCCGGCAGCACCCTAGACAAGAAAAGCTTTCCGTCCTTGACCTGCAGCTCCGGCTCAGTTGTCCAAAGGATATCACTCTTGAATTTTCTTTGCGAAACGTAAATGAGTCGAATAATGGCCTCAGCAATTGTATTCGCCGCTGACTTGTCAATATTATCCTCAAAATCTAGATGTTGCACGACGACATGTGGATACTCCGCCGCAAGGCTTCTGCAGAGACCAATAGACATATTTTCGTATGGGCTATCAGAACGGGCTTTGGATGAGACCCACAATATCTGCCTGCTATTCGGAAGAGTCTTCTGAAGTACAGTTAATTTTTGCTCTGTAAAGTGCTTCAAAATAGGTTCATCCAAGTCATCCAGAATGATCAGGGTTGTTATTGGCACGGATGAATGTGACAGTGCTAAATCGCCAAGACTCCTTATCAGAGTCATCTGTGGTTTACCGCATGGTAATCTTGATAGAGCATCTGCCGTAAGTGATGCTACTTTTGTAGAGATTCCACCGATGATCGTGACCGGAGGGGGGCTCCATATAGGGTAATTTGTTGAAGTCAGCAGTGGTTGGCGGAGGAGGCTGACATCAGTATCAATGGCCTGTGATATCATGACTGATGTCATGTACTTTGATGTATCAATAAAGTCGTTTACAACATGGTCGACCCCGGAAAATCCCGTATTCTTAAGGAGTATATCCCACTGATTCCTCGTAATTGTTGGTCCATAACGACGACCATCGTCACCTCCCAACCACCATCCTGGTAAACCAGACATCATGAATTTGACTCGGACAATGTCACTAGTAACTTCAAGAAGAAGAAGATAACCACCAGGTTTAAGCAGTCGGCGTACGTTCTTCATAGTCTCTGATAGAGTTTTCGTGGCATGTAGAACATTTGAGGCAATGATAAGGTCGCATGATTTCTCTATATAGCCCTGCTCTACAATGTCCTTTTCCGCGTTAAGAGGTCTGAATATCATCTTCCCCGCCCAGGGAGAAAACGCTTCAGCAGCAGCTTCAAAGAAACCAGTCGATATATCTGTGAAGGTATAATTTTCGAATGTTGTACCCAATGCCTCAAGGATACCCTTTGTGGCGCCACCAGTTCCCGCACCAATTTCAAGAATTTTCATGCGTGGATGTCGATGTGCTATCTGCTTTGAGATACGGCCCATGAAACCATTTGCCCTCTGGAAACCCAGACCGTATTTGTAAAAACGATTTAAGACATCATCTTTGACCATGTGTTCGAGCATTGTAGTTTGACCGCGGACAACTTGTGTGATATTCTCACCAACAGCAGTAATCAGCTGTAAGTCGACCTGATCTGGGAAGCGAACGATTTGCTCACGCAACCACGAACGAGTATCTCCTTTCCATTCTTTCCGAATAGTGGGGTGAGTCCCGGATTCGATCCATGGAAAAAGGTAATCCATCCACTCAAAAATACGTTGAAAATTCCATTCCATGGCTGGTATTTCATTGCGATTAATAGTCTCGTTTAATTGTCGGAGGTAGTAATATGATAGTCTTTCGCAGAGATCTACCAGCTCTAACTGAGAAGGAGTATCATCTTGAGCAACGTCAAGGGAAGCTATACCGTAGGCGATGTCAACCTCCCAATCATTCTCAGTGTACAGTTCCTTGTAATCGCTTGGCCCTGGAGGGCTCAGACAAGTGCACGTTAGCCCTTGCAACTGCACAAGTTGTCGATTTGTGTTGAAATCAAATATATCGAGATCAGCGGTCAGTGTCTGGATTGATGAATTTGTAACATAAGCATCAACCAATATCTCCTGTGCTAACTGAACAAAACTCTTGTTTATAATACGAAGACTTCGAAAATGAGTAGGAACATATGGGGCACGTAAGGTTCCGTCTCCTGGCCAGCAGAATGCAGCAAAGAGAGATTGAAAAGCGGCATCAAGAAGGGCCGGATGGATGATGTTGCAGAGCTCCGCAGAAAGTATTTGTGCTGCAGTGGCACTAGCCATACCAGATTTCCTGTCAATGCTCTTTAAAGCTCTAAAAAGGCTGGTATAATGCAGGCCAATTTCCGTCAATGAGTTATAGAATCGGTCTATATCGGCATTATTGAAGGAGGCCACAGGGGATATCCTTGAAGGAAGAATGTTAGCGTCAGCATTGCCAAATATAATCCGCACGTTCCCACGAGCATTGTGTCTCCAGGGGCCATTGCTATCTCCTGCTGGCGAAAAACATGACCATTGTGCTGTAGTATAAGACGTGCTGCGATCAATGTTCCCCGGTTTGAGAGTGAATAGAGTCTCTATTCCTTGAGAGTCATCCTGTAACGGGATCGCATTCGCAATTTCGACATCATATAGTTCAACTAACTTGACCTCCCGATCATTTGCCAGAGCAGTGCAGGACTCCAGTGCCATGACTAAATACCCAGCCGCAGGGAAGATGACTTGGCCCTCGACCTTGTGGCCAGCAAGCCATGGTAGATCTGCAAGTCTCAATATATTCCGCCAACGTAGATCGTGGTCAATGTCTTCCGTTGAGCGGTTCCCTAATAAGGGGTGATATGGCTGAGCTTTTCTGCGGAAATTAATTGACTTCCGTGATTCTTTCCAAAAGGATTTGGTATGGTCCCATGGATATGCAGGAAGAGTCGTTAGCAGTTTGGGCGATAAATTCAGATTGAAGGCCCTGGACAAATTGTCATAATCTAGAAATGAGGAGCCAAGGTGTATCCACAAGAAGCCTAGTGTATCACTTAGTGATTCAATATCGTGCTTCCCGCGGCCCAGTACTCCTTGATATGGGAGTTGTGTGCCAGATGCTTGTTTATAACTCTGAGTGAACGGAGCTTTGAGTGCTGGATGGGCGCCAATTTCAAGGACAACGTCACATGGAAGCTCCCCATTTGCTGCGAGTTCTACAGCTGTAGAGAACAGGACTGGGCTCACCAGGTTATCTTTCCAGTACTCTGCAGTAAGAGCTTCGATATTGTCGTCCCCATCCATACGTTCTCCATATACACTGGAGAACCAGGTACATCCTTCCCTTGCTCGATTTGGCTTGATCTGGCATACTGCAAGAGACTCCAAGTAAGGCTCTGCGCATGGCATCATATGAGAGGAGTGATAAGCTGTGTCTACTTGAAGAAGTCTTGCAAAAGTGCCCTGTTCTTGGAGGATAGCTTGTGCTTCTTGAATTGCATCTTTGTCGCCAGAAAGAGTCACACTGGCTGGGGCATTAGATGCTGCTACATCAATACTGCCCGCATACCTTTGCTCACAAAAGCCAGAAGCCTCTTCATAAGACAGCCCGACTGCCATCATGGCCCCAGGCTTTCCATCACTTCCATGCGCTAGCTTCGCATGTACACCACGGTAGTAGGCAATACGGATCGCCTCCTCTGCAGTTATAATACCAGCAGCATAAGCAGCGCCAATCTCTCCAGATGAGTGGCCGAGGACAACATTGAACTGTATGCCAGCAAGTGACAATATATCGACAAGCATTATTTGAACTGCAGTACACAGCGGTTGAGCAATTGCCGCTTCAGATATGCGAGATGTGCTTTTGTCTGCATGGATTTGTTCACTCAAGGACCACGAAGGAGGATCCTGAAGACTATCTAATGCAGCCTGGAGCTTCAGTAGCGTATTCTGAGCAATAGGTGATGCTTTCAGTATCTCTCGCCCCATAGTTGGCCATTGTGCACCTTGACCGGTAAAAACTCCCAAGATACGAGGCTCGGTGATTTTACTGTCAATACGGGTTCCAATGGGACCATTATCTTGCTTTGCGACTTTCAGCTTTTCGATGAGCCTGCCTTTGTTATGACCTGAGAATGATATTCGAACGGAATGCTGAGATCTTCGCTTTCGCAAAGTGAAGAGGATATCCTCGAGAGGAGGACAAGTATTCGATTGCAGTAAATCATAAATGTTCGCAATCAAGGATTTCAGAGAAGTTCCGGAGCTCGCAGATAGTACCAAAGGAGTTACAATCTCTATATTTGGATTTCCTTCAGCGTGAGGATGATCATTTTCAAAGCTCTCGATGATGGCGTGCGCATTCGTGCCACCAAATCCTGCACGGCATTATTAGCACAGCATCTACTACTATCATTTTCCGTGCACGTACCAAACGAATTAATACTGGCCCGACGTGGTATGCCCTCTCCCAATTTCGGCCACGGGATAGTTTCTTGGGGAATTCTGAGATTATTATAATAGGGGGCAATTGCGGGGTTCAGATGCTCAAACAACATGTTGGGAGGAATAACACCTCTCCGCACCGCCTCGCTTGCTTTTATCAAGCCAGCAATACCAGCGCAACCTTCTAAATGCCCCACAACTGTTTTGATCGAACCTACATACATCACATGATCACTCTTTTCATTATCCGGGAAGAAGGCATCATGAATAGCGCGAGCCTCGATCGGATCACCAGCTGGTGTACCGGTGCCGTGAGCTTCAAAATATTGGCAACGATCCCTATGCCAGTCGAGTCCAGCTCGAACATACGTTTCACGGATCAGGACCGTCTGAGACTCGGAGCTAGGAAGAGTAATTCCGTTTGTACCTGAAATACTGATGTTAATGATCTGAGACATGGGTATTAATTGATATTGGACTCACGGCCATCAGAGTTAACACCAGTCTCCCGAATAATGCACTGGATATTATCTTTGTCTGATATTGCCTGCGAGAGAGTTTTAAGGATGACTGCCCCAAAACCCTCACCACGAGCATAACCATCTGCGGAAATATCCCACATCCGGCTTCGGCCAGTGGGAGATAACATATGAAGTTTGGATTCAGAGATCATCATCTCAGGGCCCAGTATGAGGTTCGCACCGGCTGCACATGCGATCTTCGATACCCCGGACCTCAAAGCTTGAACTGCTTCATGAACTGCAACAAGACTAGACGAGCAAGCAGTGTCAATTGTCATTGATGGTCCTTTCCAATCGAAAAAGTAAGAAACGCGATTTGAAAGGATACTGCGAGCCGTTCCAGTCGCCATGTACTTTGGCATATCATCGGGGTCTCGCATCAGCATCTCGTGGTAATCTCCCGTCATACATCCCACATAGACACATGTGTCCGATCCATGCATCCTGTCGATCGCAAAGCCTCCTGACTCTAAGGCTTCATAGACAGTCTCCAGCAATATTCTTTGCTGAGGGTCCATAGCTTCTGCTTCTCGTGGGTTTATTTTGAAGAACGGGGCGTCAAACTGCCGAATATCTTCATCGAGAGTATAGGCATGTCGGACATTCATAGCTCCTTGTCTCTCACCATCGGTATTATAATAAGAATCGGCATTGAACCGATTTTCAGGGATTTCTCGCTGGATATCATGCTTCTCACAGATGTGATCCCATAATTTCGAGGGCGTATTGGCACTACCAGGGAAGCGGCAGCCAACTCCAACGATAGCAATAGGCTCAGAAGATCGGTACTCCATTTTTGATTGTATTATCACTGTTCGTCAACAAGAGGAAACTATGCTGATAATGAAAAGATAAGTAACGATATGACAAGAAGCGGATCAAAGGTATAGTACAGAGGTATGATATCAAGCATTCGACAGCCTGTCAAGTTCTGTAGTATGTACAGATGGGTCTTTCCAAACTTTGAAGTTGCAGATCATCTAAATAATACTGGCTAATAAGTTACGTCCTCATCTGTGCACTAACATCCCACGTGCTTCATGATCTATCTCCATCGGCGCCTATCCATGTGGCGAAGATCTTGCTAGAGATCTCCTAGACCATTCCGAAACATCGGATCCTCAGGTACTACCAGCTTGCATATGTTTTCAGCACCGAGAAACAAGCATTGATTGTCCAGATGTTGATTCCCCCCGGTTAGCCGTATAATCGGCCCCTTTGTCACGATTAAGGTTCTGCGGCCTTTTACGAACACTGAAATACGTAGTTGAGAGATAGTCCTAAAGTCGCCGACAAAGCTCCTCCGAAAGTTCGAAAAATAAATGCTATGACAGTGAGAGTAATGTACTTGTTTTTATTGACTGACCTTTGCGCTCTATGGACTCCTCAAGCTGATGTTACAAAATGTATAAATTCTTCACATCAGATTTCTTTAACTTCGAGTTCATCCGAGTCCTGGGCACAGCTCCGTTCTATGGATCCGAAACCGGAGAATGTCTTAATGCGAGAGAGAACATTAAGGATTGCAATCCGGAGAGCTGGTATCTCGCCTGGACAAGAGAGGCAGAGAAATCTGTCCTTCTTGCTGAGGAAGCTTTGAGAAATAACGACCGAACGGCTGCTTCATGGGCGTACATCCGTGCATCAAACTATTATCGCTCCAGCGAGTTTTTCCTCCACTGCAACCCAAATGATTATAGACTTCTGCCCGCAATTCAGAAAAGCTCCGATATGTTCGAAAAGGGAGTTAGACTACTGGGTGGGGAGCTTATCACGTTTGAGATTCCCTTTGAGGACAGCACATCGTTACCAGCGAGACTGTTTCTACCTCCAGGCAACAATGAACTAACTACGGAAAAGATCCCTATCATTGTGCAAATGGGTGGCTTTGATTCTACACAGGAAGAACTTTACTATTATGGACCGGCTGGAGCACTGCCTCGAGGATACGCTGTCCTCACCTTCGATGGACCAGGTCAGGGTATCTCCCTACGTCGAGATAAAACAAGAATGATACCAGAGTGGGAGCGTGTTACAGGAAAGGTTCTTGATTACCTTGAAACGAATTTGGCCTTCAAATACAATATCGACCTCGAACGAGTCGCGGTTCTAGGAGCATCCCTAGGAGGATACCTAGTTTTGCGGGCAGCAGCAGACCCGCGAGTACGTGCCGCGGTATCTTGCGATGGATGTTACGACCTGTTTGACGTTACGAAAAGCAGGATGCCAAGTTGGTTCATTGGTGGCTGGCTCAAGGGATGGTTAAGTGATGGATTTTTCAACTGGGTGGTCAACACACTGGCTTCGAATAACTTCCAGTTGCGATGGGAATTCAGTCACAGCATGTGGATCTACGGAGTTCACACGCCTGCAGACGTGATGCGCCAGATGCAGCGTTTTACATTACGTCTACAGAGCGGCGATGAGTATTTTTCCAAAGTGAAATGTAGCACCCTGATCACTGGTGCCGCCGACACATTTTATTTCACGCCAGCTCTTAATGCAGAACGCATATATCAAAAATTAGAGCATCTCGATGATAGTAAAAAGCAGCTCTGGATTGGCAAGGAGGTGTATGGTGGTGGGCTCCAAGCCAAGATTGCGTCTCTGGCGTTGTGTCATCAGAAGATGTTTGCTTTTTTGGATGCCCAGTTTAGCATTCAAAGACCCTCTCTGGGAGTCTGCTGATCGGTATTTTTTTAAGAAAGATAAATTAATATTTCACTATGACCTGAGTAGAGAGTACGGCTATACAATAGCTTAAACAATAAAATACACAGATTTCCTTGTCCCATTGTCGGTATCAGCGGTCAAGGCAGGATTGCCTCAGAGAAATGCGCCGAAATTTCAAATGATATATAAAATTGTAGGCATCCCAAATAATACAGCGGCAACCTCTTCCGTTTAATCTTAATCTCTGTTTATGATTACGTTAGACTATGGCTCCAATCGGAAAGCTATACTCTTACATGCCTAATGCCCGCTGCCTAAAAGTATGCTATTAGTATAAGTTTACTTAACAAGAGACTCCGCTAACTTTGACCTGGAGTAGATTTTAGCAGCAGCAAAACTCAATAGCATCGAAATCGAAATTGCCTCTAACTATCAGCATTCAATCACCAACAAAACACCTGACTTTCTAGCAAAGTTTCCTACCGGCAAAGTTCCCGCATTTGAAAGTGCCGAGGGTACAGTGACACTGGTAGAATCCGACGCTATAGCGCAGTACGTCGCTGAGTCCGGGCCCCAAGCCACAAATCTTCTCGGTGTTGATACTGCTACACGAGCAAAAATCCGTCAGTGGATCACTTTCACTGAATGTGAAGTCTATGGAAATATGCTGGGCGTGGTTCTTCCACGTGCTGGCTATGTCCCTTATGATAGTGAGAAGGAAACTTCTAGCGCTAGCGGCCTCGCGTGGGCCTTAGGTGTCGTCGAGAAACATCTATCTCATGGGAATAGGGATTGGCTGGCTACAAGCGACCGGCTCAGTTTGGCTGATTTAACACTAGCGTCAGCACTTTACTGGGCCTTTATGCACTATTTAGATGAAGAGAGGAGAAAGAAGTTTCCTGTTACTACGGCATGGTATTTGCATACCATTGGGATTGAAGGGGTTCAGGAAGTTTTTGGGCCACCGAATTTGGTCAGTGTTGCAAAAGAATTTGCATAGGAAGTGCATCAGAAGTTTTTACTTTTGACAGATGACTGTAGTTACACACTCATTTCAGGATCAATATTATTCGGGCATCCCGTGTCCCAGAAAACACATAATACTGCATGTTCTTCTGTAAGCAATAATTCCTAACTACGTGTACTCCCGATCGCCGATCAAAGCCTTTCGATAAGACTAAATTAACCAATAGAGTCTATCCCACCGACTTACCGATCCGTCGGCATGTCGGACTAGATATCGGGGGGTTGAGTCATGAAATGCGCCGACGTGATAAATCCGATGTATGAGCATGACTCGCGCCGAATGAGAAGTCTGGACGCTGATAATAGCATCTTACGAGGGGTGCGCGAAGGATAGTATAGCAGCAGTTTACCTCTGTCATGGTTAGGTATCTAGCAATTTAATGCATAAACAACATAAGGCTAAAACAAAAGGGAGAGAAAAAGATGGTCAGGATAGCACTAGCTGGTGGTTCTGGAGGAGTTGGACGAGAAATTCTCGACGTACTAGTCACTACTGGGAAACATGATATTGTTGTGATATCCCGTCAGGTAGAGTTTCATCCCAATTCATTCCATAACGAGCATACCATAGATCTAATACTATCTTCTTGACGAGGCAAAAGGGAAGAAATAATTTAGAACCAAGCCAGAAAGGTGTCGCATGGGTCTCAGCAGATTACAATGATAAGCAACGCTTAGTGAATATTCTACGAGGAATCCATACTGTGCTATCATTTATCGTCGTCGCACAAGATAAGGGGAATGTTGCACAGAAGAACCTCATTGATGCCTGTGTTGAAGCTGGCGTGAAACGATTTGGACCGAGCGAGTGGGCAGGGTAAGTTTTTCCTCCCCCCTTTCATCATCTTATATTTCTTTTAGGACCAATTATACTCGTTCCCTGTTCCCCAAGCTAAGTTGAACAAATCTAGTGCAAGCACGAATGGTCTACCATGGTACGCAGGAAAAACCGCGATAGAGCAATATTTACGGAAGATCAACCAAGAGAAAAAGGTCTATCGATAGGTTTCCATGTCATATAAAGAAGGGTAATGTTTACTGAATTCCTTTTATTACTAGGTCCTCGAGTACTGTCTCTTTCGCCCTGGCATGCTGATGAACTACCTCGCCTATCCACAAAAGACGGCTAAATTCGTCGATATATGGGGCATCCATATAGACATAGAAAATCGTCGAGCAATTCTTCTTGTCGATGGAAAGAACCCTGGCTATTTGAGTATGACCACCATGGCTGATGTTGCGAGTATCATCGCGAAGGCGGTAGAATATGAAAGCGAATGGCCTACAGTAGGAGGCATTCGTGGGGATACAATCTCCCAGCAAGCATTAGTGGAGTTAACAGAGAAGATTCGAGGTATGTTCACCAGTTCTCCGAATTATACAGGCGAAGTTATCGTCTCTGACAGGTCTTGTTCTTCTGAAGGTGGCCCATTCGCTATAGAAAGGATTAAATCCATGCAGGCTCGCGCGGGTCGATTAACCACCACTTGGTATCCAACGATGGAACACCCAACAATACCAAAGGAATTGAGAGAATCTTCTGCGAGGATATTCACGGCTAAGACTATCTTATCTATCTATCAGGGGAGCTGGATGGTCTCGGATGAATGGAACAGAATATTTCCAGATTACAAGTTCACTTGCATTGAGGAATTCCTTCAAAGGTGGTGGAGAAAGGAAGAGTAAAAATAAAATAGTGTCGTCGTCGCAATTTTTACAATTAATAGATTCTACAATGCACCTTCTTCTAGTTTCAAATATATAATGACTGTGTGTAGTGGAGTTTGAAATTCATTCACCTAACAAATCAGGACTTAATCTACAGTCTCCTCTTCTTCACTTTAATCATATATTGATGCGCCTTCAGCTGTTGTGCCACACGAAACATTGTCGTTTCATCCTGCTCGGGGATATACTCAAACTCAAATCTTCTAAGCAGACTCACCAGCGTGAGATGCATCTCCTGAAGCGCAAAATGCTTTCCAATACATACTCTGCTGCCCGCAGAAAACGGCCAAAACGGGACTTCATTGGGACGGCCTTTCTCGTATATTGGTAGCCATCGTTCTGGCAGGTACTCGTCTGCATTCGGCCAAGCACTTTCATTCAAGTGAATATTCTGCGTTGAGGGGAAGACAGTAGTTCCTCTAGGTACAGTGTACCCGAGAATTCGCTCTTCCTTAAGGCATTCCCTTGGACTTCCTGTTGCTTGACCTGGAACGAGCCTCATTGTCTCATCTATGCACGCCTGCAAATATTTCATACTAGCAAAACTGTACTCGCAGTCGACTGGTTTCTCCAGATCTGATGGTGGGTACCATCTATCGACTTCTTCCATTAGCTTCTCCATCTTATCTCTATGCTTGATCAGCATGATCAGAGTGAACATCTCAGCATTGGCAGTTGTCTCACTACCCGCCGTCAACAGAATAACAGTTTCGTCTTGGATGTCTGACTGCCGAAACATCGATCCGGGAGAATCGTCACTCGCTTCGACTAGTTTCTGCAGCAAATCCGGCCGTGTATTTCCTTTTAGGATAGCTCTTCTTTTCTCGACAATATCAGCTGTGAAGCTGTCGACGTAAGGGTCTCTCGTGGGCAAGAATGGGACCTTTCTAATCCAGGGAATGAACATCAACAATCCAGAAAGCTTCAATGCCTTCTTGATCTGGTCCGGAAGGGGATGGGATCCATTCTGCACGACATTGAAGCTCTGACCGAAAGTCGTAACCCCTATGATATCGACAGCAAGACTCTGGATCAAGTTTTGCATATCGATAGCCACACCCTCATCACTGCTAGCCACATCACATTCCCTATTCAATTTCTCAATGGCAACATTGACACAATCCAACATCAATGGCTGCATGCTGCGAATATACCGGATTCCGAACATCGATGAGACAACTCTCTTTCTGTTCGCATATGCCTTTTGATCCGTGAATGCGATTAATGTAGGACGCTCTGGATCTTGTCTAAAATTTCCATAGATGGCTTCTGACTTGTGCCAGTCTTCTGTCTGAATAATCCGTTTAATCTCATTGGCGTCGCAAACAGAAACCATGTCTGGGGCAAGGACGACGATGGAGCCATATTTTTTATGGAGGGAATCTGTAAAATGATGGCTGGTGAATGTCAGAAACCAAAACCTAGTATTAGAATTATTTATCTGGCTAAGTACCTTTCTCCCTGAATGATAGACAGTGTGAGTGGCCATGATGTTATTTTGTTGATGAACGGGCCCGGTATATTTTGAATGGGCGAGAACAGAGTTTTAATGAACTATGTCTTGCATCAGTGTTGACTCTTTCATATATTTCCCCTCCTCTTTCTCTCCGCTTTATCTTTTCATTTTTCTTTCTGATCTGTTTTATTTACCTTTAAAATCCTCGGAACAATAAGGACTAAAAAAACGCTAACAAGGGCCACATTCCTTGCCGAAACATTGCTTTTCTCCAGGAAAGATATGGGGGACGAGAATACAGATTGCCTCACATCATTAGTAGTTTGGTTGTCCATTTTGAGAAATTAATTTGTACAACAAAATTTAGCATATACTAGATAGTTTCTAGTTGTTTTCCAAAACTATTATTTGGAGTCCAAAAAGTTAAGTATATCTCTAGTTCTTTCGGCCTCCTGATCTAGTCATCTTATTCAGCTTTCGAAAGTCGCCGATGAAACCGATCCATGCTTTTGTTTATCGGAGCACAATTACTGTGATGCCATAAGGAAAATTTCCAGTCTGGAATAACCCGATATGCCTACCATAATGCACTCATTTCCAATTATCCCTCTGCAATTATTTCATTTTTTGTTATCTTTAGCAGCTTCGTGATTGGACTACGCTATTGATAGAAATACATCGCCTTAATCTGACAATACCCCAGCAAACCCTCTAGCCCATACTCCACACCAATGCCACTTTGTTTATGCCCGCCAAAAGGCACGAACGGGTCCGGCTTAGGTGGTCCATTGATGTAAATATTCCCTGCATCCAATTTAGAGGCAACTTCCTCCGCCATCTCGCGATTACTAGTCCAAACACTGGCAGCTAAACCGCCTTCTGTGGCGTTGGCAAGCAGGATTGCCTCATCTAGGGATGAGAAGGGGATACAAGGAATGACAGGACCTATTCGTGTACATATGGTTATTGGGCGTTTTCTCTCGATAAATAGAGATAGAAGGAAGTAGTAATAGCCATTGACTTACCAAATTGTTCTTCTTGGATGATGCGAGCATCAACAGGCGGGTTATCGATAATCGCTGGCCTAATGAAGAATCCAGGACCACCTTGAGGTCCCATCTCCTCTGTCAAAAACCGATACCCATTATCAAGAGAATCCTTAAGCAAAACCTTGATCTTCTCATACTGCAACTCATTTTGAATCGGCCCAACCTTTTCCGCTAAATCCGTAGCCATGTTATTTGTCACTGCAGTAAGCCTATCCAGGAAAATCCTATAGATCTTCTCATGGATGTACAACCTTCGACTCGAGAGACACACCTGTCCAGCATTAAACCATAGTCCTGCAGCTACCTGCGGTGCTATTTTATCGATGTCAATATCTGGTAATATGATTGATGCGTTGTTACCAGCAGTTTCTAGGGTAACACGCTTCATAGTCGCTGCACAAGCTTCCATCACCTTTTTTCCTGTGCTGGTTGAGCCTGTGAAAGAGATTTTCTGAATTCCTGGGTGGTTCACTAGCAAAGGCCCTAGTTCGTCATTGCCCCCAAGGACTTGGATCACAGATGGAGGGAATATCTGCTGTGCTAATTCGGCAAGCTTGAGTGCAGTGTATGGACTGAATGGTCTATGCAGATGATAAGTAGCTGAAATTTATTATTCGAAAGACACAGACGTACGAGGGTTTCACGATCACCATATTCCCGGTGGCCACGGCCGGTGCAATTTTACCAATTGCTGTTGATATTATTAGAACAAGCCAACTTGAAAATAGATATAGTAAATAAGGGGAACTTGCCAAGCATGAGCGGAACTGCAAGATTACAGTCATCAGTCAATATCTTGCTCAGTCACGTAAATAAGACAAAATTACTTACAATTCCACGGGCATATCGCTGCAACTACACCAAGAGGCTCATACTTTGTGACGACTATCTTCTCTTCATCCCTGACCCTCTTCTCTGGAATCTCATACCTTGCTTCAGAATGTAGTCAGTCACTCCTCCCAAGGCTTAACGAAAGCAAGCGACCATGAGACAGCAACACACAAGGATATCTCAACCAGTTCGCCGCCCAATATACCTCGATAGCAGCATTTTGCGTCTGTTCATGCATCTGATAAGCTATTCATCCTCTCTCCTAATCGCATATAGACATCTTTTTGGAATAAGCGTGTAACACATACACTCCGCCCCGTCTCCTCCTTCAGTAACTCAATCAACTGATCCGCATGTTTAAGATATAAGTCTGCAAATTGCTCTAACAATTTGGTGCGTTCCCTATATGATCTGCTCGCCCAGTCTGGGAAGCCTTTTTGGGCAGCCGTCACTGCGTCTTCAACATCCTGAATTGTAGCCACAGGAGCACCCCAAAGCTTGGTCTCCGTTGCCGGATTTATGCCATGGTAGGAATCAGAGGATGTGCGGTTCGTACCACCAATTATGTTGTAGAATTTTGTAAAATCAACAGTGCTGTTTCCACTAGCGCTGACACTGGATTCTGCCATCTTGGTGAGTCAATGTACACTGGCTCAACACTTATCAACTATTGCGTTTCGGTGGAAACTAAGCTGGCATGCTTGCTTTATAGGCAAATTCAAACAGCGCATTGCATTCCTATATTTCTATGGTCCTATATATCTAGTGCTTGAACTATATTTTATCCAGTTAAAATATAGTCTTTCTGTCGGTGATTTTGGGTTTCGGCGACTTATGCAACAACCGACCGCTGTGTCTACAGATTGCTCAAGCGGCAGTCACCTCTCCTTCTGATCCTTTGGCTCTGGTCACTACCTCTGAGGCTGCAGGTTTTGTCTTCTCAGTTTCCAACCGGTATTCGGTATTCAGTTGATCCCTCAACTTGTAAGCGCGCAGCAAGAACGTAAGAAGAAAACCAGACCCTGAGAAGCCAATGGACGCCTGCCATACGACCTTCAAGCTGGAGACATAAAGATGGATAATGATGTTATATAGGACCGAATTATTGCGAAAAGTGTTAACAAAATCTCGAGTGGAATGCTCGTATGTTCTTCCGGAGAGAAACAAACTCTGAACAGCAGGATCGGAGATCTGATACACCAACTTATCTGCCCTTGTATTAAAAACTGTAGAAGGCACAGCTACACCCCAGATGGATCCCAGATTGCGTATGAAAGTCCATGTTCCCGTTGCAAGAGCAACTTCGGATTCGGGTAAACTTGCCAATATAGCTGGCAGACAGCTTGTGAAGATGAAACCACAACGCTAGCTAACGTACTAAGCAAACGCACCTTCAATTATAGGTCCTACCACTGCGGCAATTGCCCAGACACTGCCAATTATTCCTGCGTATAATCCTCGCTCACGCAGTGATACCATTTCGCAGACAATGATTTCTGATGGTGTGGCAACCCCGCCTCCTCCTATGCCTTGGACTGTTCGACCGGCTAGCATCATGCCGGTGTTCTTCGCTGCGCCAGCCAAAACATTTCCTACAGCAAGAAGGATGATGGCGATAGTAGTTGAGGAACGACGGTCAAAGATGTCTGCTGCTTGGTCAAACTGTGGAGCGGAGACGGTTGAGGCCAGGAGATAAGTGATGATGATCCACACGTACAACTCCTCAGACTTGAGCGACTCTGTGATAGTCGGCAATGCTATAAAGATAATGGATGTATCCAATGCTGCGAGAAAAGTTGCCAAACTAATTGCAACAAAAATCAGCCAGAACTGAATGCCTTTCTTCGGCTCAGAGTCCGATGGCCTGTCAGGAGTGTCGCTGAAGTCCACCACCATTATGAGGTGTGAAAGATGATGCAAATGGGAGAACAGATCAGAGCGAGAATATCATAACATTAACATCCTTCTTGAAATCCACAGCATACTATCTCTAGAACCTGTTGTCGGCGACTTTTATCACGTGATGATGATGATGCATGGCTAACATGTCTATGAGACTAGGATTTGGGGGCCTGAATGAGGGCAGTAAGCAGCCAGCAGAACCTAGAAACTTAACAACTTTCCGACCCCATCTCCAACAGCTATCATCAGTTTTCAAAGGAAATATTTATCAACCTAATCATCAGTCATCAAATTTATCAATCTAATCCATCAGGTATGGCCTCTGGACTCTTCTTTGACCCGATCGCTGCCTTGCGCGCCGCCCCTTTGGTGTCATCAACGTGCACCCTGTTGTTTGCATGGGACCAACATTTTTTCCTGAGCATATTCAACAAGCCGGATATCAGGAGCAAGAGCAATGAACTCCTGCCATCATACTTTGAGACCTTTTTCTACCGGGGAGTCATACGGGTGATGGCTTTCCTTTCGTTGACAGTTTCTTCGACAATCCTCAACCATTATATCAACCATGATTCCTTGGTGAAGAGTCAGTCATTACGCTGGTATACAGCGGGGGCCGCTTTCGCCGCGGGTCATCTCCTCTTCGTGCCCCCTATAGCCCCTAAAGTCCAGGCCGTTATTGAGGACCGTTCCAAGGGCCAGAGTACGAAGGATCTCGAGAGTTGGCTGAATCTCAACTTCATTCGAGCGTGCACAGTGGATTTGGCAGCCTGGGTGTGCTTCGTCATTGGTGTCACCCGCAATGTGACAGCATGAGAAGCCAAGCGAAGCCTCGTTGATCGGGCCATCGGAAAAGCCAAGATCCGAAACAAACTGATTAATTAGTCAAAGAAAAACAGGTCGGTTGGTTGGTCTTTTCAGATCTGATAAGATCGGATCCATCAGAGGTCATCGAGGATGAACAGACAATAGTCTATCATCTCGTCATGTTATATAGTCGCTCATTTTAAATTTATTCGAAAACATGCATTTATATACATCAATACGATTCTTAATTGAGCTAAAACTTTCGAATGGAACTAAGTTTCTTCCGGTTCTTGGCATTCTCCACCAAATGGATGATCAGGTTACACCCCGTTACGTCCTTTCCAACCTAAGATAGATACACCAACACTTAACCTCCTCATCCCTATGGTTCTCGAAAAATTGCTTCTTTGTTCTCTTCGCCCATTCATCCAGCAGCATCCTGCCCCTCTCCTCGGTGTATTTCAGCCCCAACCCAACTTTAACCGCCTTGAGAAAATAGCCTGATATGACCGCCATAAGCCAATCGATTACCGTATTTGCATACCAGATGCTATCTTCATCCGTGGCCTTACAGTTACTTCGTGTTGCACTCCGGTTGGCCAGCTCTTCAACAGCTGGATGAGGAATACATTTCTCGAAGATCTCCTTTGCGACCCATGTTCCCTGCGTCTCAATCCGTATATTTTCGACATCTTCCAACGTGCGGTTATACGTTGGTACCTCGAATTCCGTTGCTACTTTCGTTGGAATAACTTCTTCCTTCAACATTTCAACCAGTGCGGCACGACATGAGTCCACGGGTCCGGCATAGTTCTGCTCGCCTGAAGAAGCTTGACTGACGAACGCCAAAATAAGCGAACCACCAACCGGGATCTCTGCGGCACGATGTGCTAGGAAGCATTTCAGGTCCTTGTGTGATTGCTTCTGGAGGACCGCTAGACGTGATGCATCAGTTGCTGATACACCATCATCTCGTGGTGGAACGTGCTCGAGGTGGTGTAAGCATGAAAAAGAAAACCCAATGTCTACACAACCTGATGGAACAACTTGTTGGTAGAATGATCTAGGGATCATGGCTGTGAAGATGGGAGTAGATCGACCGGACTCGTTCGATGAAAGGACATCGGATTCAAACGATTCAATTTTGGATGCTAACGTCACAAAGTCATTCTCAGGGCGGTCACTGAGCAGAAACTGCACTTCTACATTTTCTGGTAGGTGAGCTAATCCTAAGATCGTGGAAAAGGCTTCAAAACTAACAAAGATTATCAGGGAATGTCTCAAACTTGCTTCTGAGATTGGAGCACTTACGAATTATTTCCATGACCCGACCCATACTCAATGACCGTGAACGAACGGCGTGATTGAGATATCCGTTCGACACCTGTTTCTGCTATAGCCCGACGGACCAAAGGAAGTGCTTCAAGCATAGCCATGTGCTGAAGACCAGAATTGGAACTGTAGAAACCCTTTCCCTGCATTGGAACATCATTCACAATGACTTCCTTGTCGTTGATGGCCATGATTTCAACTTAGCAATGAGAAACAGATATCAATTTAATAACATATATTAAGAACGAATAATACTGCTTATCTGATATGATCTGCAGTTTGGTAATTATCCTACTCCCGCAGAAATAGGATTCCCATGCCGAGTGTACCCGTTCAGACTTTATTCTGAATAAATATTAATCTATAAACATAAGCAAATATTGTTATCTGACGAGTACCTATTGATCGGCGACTTTTTCCAAATTAGGTAAAAGTCAACCGTCGGAGCTGATCCGCCCCCATTTTGGCGGGATGCCAAGGAATCAACGCACGTGGCGGATCCAGATCCCTTCTAGAAGTTTATTTAAACATCCTAGATGAGATGAGGGGAACATCTTGCTATATTATTCTCTTCCCCGTCTCCATATTTACGCCCCCAACTCTACCCGATGAAATTCCGAGTTTGGCGCGACGATGCAGTGGCTCCACCACGTGTCATCATGGCTTTCGGCGCCGAGACTCTTATTCTAAAATACCATTATGTGCCATGCCCCGGAAATCCCCCGCCTAGGGTATGTAGAATCAATATTCGGGTTTTGGAAGACATGTGGGTTTATGTAAACACAAAGGCTATATTATTCATATTAATGACAGCCTTCTTTGCTCTGCGGACATTATATTCATTATATCATTCCATAGCTCATGAACTATGGACAGCGCTCATACCCCGCCAGTAATCCTTCAATCTCTTCATTATCTGATCTATTCCATCCCTCAAGTACTCTTCCTCATTGCAAATATCCCTACCAACCAGCTCTGTGGTTACTGATGTTGTTCCCCGTTTACCTCCTGGGCGCGTGATAATAGCATCATGATCAGTTTCACTAGCCCATGATATTAACATCCGCATCTTATAGCATAGTTCATCTGCATGTTGCGATATGAGCTGAGCTAATAGTGAAATGTGCAATTGAGGGCTGACCGATGCTTGCAGCTTTCCGATTATGATCGGCTGTAAATCACCATCATTGGAGTTGAAAGGATCCCCCGTCGTATCTGTCCAAGAGAGCGAGTCCAGGATGTTGTGTATTAGATCATTGTAGTTCCGGAGGATTTGTATATGGCAGATCAAAGCTAGGCGGATTACCACTGTATCAACAGTGCTACCACCCGTTGACGGCATGGAAGGATACGTCTGAGGTTGCGAAAGTGGTGTACTTTGCCAATCATGATTGAAATCCGATAGTCTGTCAAATGGTGACATTTGAGCGACTCGTGATGGTCGTGCAAAATATAGACTATGGTGTTGTCTCTGCCTGTCCATTACCGGATCAGGATTCTGAATATGTCGAGGAATAAGTTGATGTAAGACTTGCAGAAATCTCTGGGTGCCTTGTACCGTTTGACCCAAGGCCTCTTGCCAATCTTCGCTTCCGTGCTGAGGTTGCCGAGCCCGTGACGCAGATATTTCGTGCAGTTGCAACTGGATCTGTGTGAGCACGGGAATTGGATCATTTGCTTTGTTATTTCTGTCATTGGCTACATGCTCCATTCCTTTGGGGGTTGGACACGTTCTTGTTTGTACAGTAGCTCCGCTGCTAGCGCTAGTCAATGGCGGAGTGGTAAGACTCGGATCAATAGCATCAAGCTGCTCCAAACTTGATAGCATCTTCGAAGCCACACCATCGTCCAGAAATTCTGCCCAGGTCTCATCACTAAGATTGGCGGGGTTCCCGTTTAGAAAATCGGGAGTGGTCATCGAGCCATTCGGTCCAAGGAAGTATGTCAACGACGATGCCCAACCTTCTTCACCGCTAGGTGTATGGTGTGGGGAAGTGCAAGCAGCGAGTGTAGTTGCCGATGATGCAGCGTCAAGACACAGCTCATCTTGGCCTGTATGCTTTACCGGTGGTGGGTTCACCTGCTCGTCGGAGATATCCGCAGGTAAAGGAGATGTGGAAGACGATGTGACAGATATTCGAGAAGCTTTGCTAGGTTCCTGATAAGAATTGCTAGGAGCAACATTTTCCGGTGTTGTTGACGAGCTGCTGTCCTTTTGTCGACGTTCGTTCTTTTGTCGGTTGGTTGGTCGGCCCAGTCGTGACGGAGAACTGTACACACACTTTTCTCCAGCTTCTCTACATCTCCGGCAGGGATTGCTGTCTGTAACTGCTGTGCGAGTACACCGTTGCTTCCGCCTATGGCAACGATCACAAGCTAGTCGGAGGGAGGGAGTGTCAAAGAGCATCATTTTAGTTTCCTTTTTCTTTTTCTTTCTCTCTGATAGCTGACCGTTAACATACAGGTGGGGATATATTCCATTTTTATGTGCGATATGTGTAGTATAACAGAAGGATCAGAGGTGAAACTCAGTAGAAAAGCCACAAACCACTAATATCAATTCCTCACAATGGAAAGATGGAAACGTAGTACAGCGATTAGATGAGACGACTCCAGCACAAAAATCGCCGATTGTGGCCCCACGACTACACTAGGGCACAAATGATCATGAGCCTCTAATATTAAGGCTCTGGTAAAATGACGCAGAGTGATAGCCTTAATTAGGCCTCCGTAAGCAGAGCCTTTCGTGCTACAGCAGACTTTCATATAAGGCGGCCCGTTCATAAACCTCATTCCGTCTGAATCTTATTCCATCTATAAACCCGTTTAGGGAATTACTGATGTTATCATATTAGTCTCCACTCGGCTTCTCAGAAGTGCATCTGTGCTGGGTGTATTAGGCAGTAAATTATTGCTGTGGAAGCCGTGCGACAATTCCACGTTGCGATTGGCCATGAAACATGACGAATTATCACACCATACTACAGATTAGCAATTAACTGAGAAATCATTGTCATCTGACATGCAGGTCTTGAAAAAGAAAGAAAGCAACCACAGCAGAAAAGCAAAACCCTGTCATCAAGCCTTACTCTCTACCCTCAAGGGCTGAGGAGCAAAATGATACGATGAGGGAAGATCAGATACCGAACTGCGCTTACGAGTACCAGTCAGCCATGGTCCAGGGTTTATGGCTCCAGACTCATAACTCATTCAATAGTTTATTTGGCGGCACCGGAAAACGTGTGTCCGGACCCCACGGAATCCACTGTCGAGGCTAGTGACTAGGGCATCGTGGAGGGATTTCGGGTAGAGAGACCCAGCTAACGAATACGAATCAATATATGAAATCTACCGAGAAGGGTGTAGAAAATATAAAATCTACTCAAGGCCAGTTATGAACCAATTCATCCAGAGTCAATAGCGGAGCACTGGTGGCGCTTCCTTTCTAGATAGCATGTTTAAGTTGATCTAGCTTAATTTCAGTGTAGAACTGATGAAATTCTTAGCCACTATTATCTACTACTTCATTTTGCTTATCATAGCACTTATTATTGCACTAAAACCTGGAATAAAGAGGCATATAAGCGAGATGCATAAGTGCAGTAGCACAATGTCTGTCTCCACCGAAACTCGCTTATGAAACTAAATTTGGGCCCAAGGATCTCAAACCCTACAATGGATGTATCTAGATGGTAACTTCGGCACGATAAAGACTTTGGGGGCCGCTTCGTCTGTCATGTTATTCAAAACGGAGGGACTCCGGATCTAGAGAGCCGATAGAAATCTTATCTAAAAATTAATCGTAATAGGCTCAGAGAGGGCTATAGGAGTCTTATGTCGGTTCGTATTATCTTCCGTCCTCCGATGCACTTTGTGACCGGACAACTGCCTATGCTTCTCAGTTTGCTGATTAGTCTGATATTGTCCAGGAACTTTCTTAGCCCTATGGATCTATCACATAGCCTCGTATCACACATTCGGGTGAAGTTTCTGATTCGCGATTCTGAATTTAATTTTAGAAAGTTCTAGATTTCCTACAGCACCATTCTGCTCCACGATCATGTTTTACCACACTCAATATACTCTCATTTGATAGACTTTCTCTTGTAGGTTCTTTCAGTTAACCAATAGTATTTTCAGAGATCAGGGTACGATTCCTACCAATAATACTTGATTATCTGAAGTGCATGTCTAACGACTAAATATTACTTACCTGTATGTGATCTGTCATTACCCTCTTTGATCTAGGTTCTTTGATTAATATGAAACCTACTATGTGGACAAAATTGACTAACGATTACGACGTGTGCACAGACAGAACTCTATATCCACGTGAAGACCTGAGTGGAGACATGCAGTAGACAAACCTTGTATTTCACGATGCACGTATCTAATAATGCTATGATAGAAAGGATCTTCAGTAAGGCAGTAAGGTTTGCTCACAATACCTCTGAACGTATGTGGGAGAAAGGGGTTAGAATATACCACTACGTCACTGGATTGTTTGATTGCTAAGGATAGCAATATAGAGAATCGTCAAATGAGAATAATAAATTTTTGGATAGATATTGGAGTCTAGTTGGTCTACCTCGGACCATCTTCCCGATGCTCAATGATGTATGAGAGAAACACATAGACCGCAAACACAATGCCGAAGATAAAGTAATTGCCAGAAGAGGTATCATTGGATATCATAATAATACATAAACAGCTCACTCATAAATCCCCTTTTCAAATTTCTCGTTATTGAAGAATCGGACCGTGATTGTGTTACCATTGAATATTCGCCCTTCAAGAGCATTGACAGCCTGTTGAACCCCGTTAGCCAGGATGCCATGGTTTCATAGTATTTGGAAGATCAAAAACTCACCCGTAAAGCAGAGAGCTGACTGGTAAACTTGACAAAGACTGGGACAGAACTGATAGCATCACGGTTGATGAAGACGCGTTCGACACGTCCGTACTGTGAACGTCAGGAATGAGTCGCCAGTAAGGAACTTGGATAAACTTACCTTTTCGGCACACTCTTCACCAATCTCCTGCATCAAGCCTCCATCTTGGAATTCTGCATCCAAATCCAGACCATCCAACATGCCTTTTAGTACAATAACTTCACTCATAGCACCAAATTTACCTTCATCCTCGGACTTCTTAGAGCTACCGATAATCTTACCCCGGCCGCCAGGTCCAACAAAGCCACCACCTTCGGAATCAGGCTTCTTTTTCTGCTTTTCCACTTTGACTTGGAGTGGTTTGACGATTCCAGAACCAGTCGCACCCAGTCCGGAGCCTTTCGTCCAGCCATATTTCGCCAGCAGACGCTCCGCAAATCCTTTCTGGCCTGGCCGTAGCGAACGCGGTGCGTTTTCATCTTCTGGCTCATCAACAGGTTCTTCCTTTGCAAATGCCTGCTCCAGTTCAGCTTCCGACGCCGGGATGTCTTCCGGAGGTGGGGGTAAAGAATATCGAACGGGTGCACGAGATATGGTTGCGGAAGGGACTTGTATCGAAGAAAGAGAACGTGCAGGAGGTGGAGCAGGTGATGGCGCCTTAGGTGGTGACGGTTCAGCAATCTCTGGGGCAGGCAAGATGCCCTGGTTTTGACTCATGCGCAGGCGTCGTGCATAAGCATCCTCGCCTGTCGGGTCGTCAGGAAGCGGGGCAGCAGGCTCTGGTGGAGGCGCTTCTGTCAGCGGCTCTGGGGGTATCTCATTAAGATCTGGTGGAGGCGCAAAGTTCAGGCCAGGAGGAGGAGCAAATTGTCCTGGGAAGTCAGTAACGAAAGCCCATGGTAACATGATTGTGGACGTAAGCATACGGTTTATTGGTCTCGAAGGTTCTTCATCACTGTCGTAGTCGCTGCTACGCCTGCTAGCCATGCGATGGGCATAGAGACGGTCTTTCCACTCTCTGACTTCGCGTATCTTCTCATCACTGTGTTTGTAGTCCTCGTAGATGTTCGGTCGGGAAGGGTCGTAAATATCATCCCAGTTCTGCATCACTGTCTCCGCTTCGCGATTCTTCTTCCGTTTCTTGCGCCCGCCACGCTGACGTCTCTCACCGTAAAATCCGTTGACATCGTCATCGTCCGTTGCAGCCCAGTCCGCCAGTGTCGTCTTGACTGGCGCTCGAACGGCCGTACTATTGGACGCGGGAGCGTCTGTGCCAGCAGGTGCAGGCGACGTCCCAGGCACAGCCTTAGGTAATGTTGGCTTTGGCTTCGGCTTCTGAGCAGATATCTGGGGTCTTTTGGTAGGTTGAAAGCGGAGAGCAGCTGGATTTCCCAAGCAAGCAATGCGACGGAACAAGTGAGCAATCAAATCCACCAAGAAGGATTTCTCTTATAGAAGGAGGGTTTAAGCTCTACCGGAACTGATCTGCTGCTTCTTTGCAGCGGACTCGTCTTGCTGAGAGTCACCTTCTGTACTCTGTTTGAAGACGACGGGGGCACGCGATATCGTCCCCGAGGTGGAAGAGGCATCTGCTTCTGGATCGAGCAGATTGGCATACAGCGACAACATGCCGCCGCCTTTCGACGGAGTAGCCTCTGGAGCCATGCTGTAGTGACGGATGGGAAATGGAGGCCAAACAACCGACTAGCAGCTAGTTAAGCAATAATAACCCCATAAACCATACAAACTCACTTGAAGCCTGAGGACGCGGGCAGTTCGCCGCAAGTCGGCCGAGTCCCGAAGAGGAAGCGGGAAAATCCGGCAGATCGTATTTAAAGCACGTCATGTCCGTACACCGAACGGGCGCTTTCGGGCAGATGGGGAGATTTGGAGCTGCTGGTCCAGCTTTTTCGAAGACTCATATTTATCCGTGATATTTTTCATTTGTCCCTACTGGGCATACACTATTCTGCGGAGAGAGAATGGCTACTCTAGCGAACACTTTTGGCATCGATGGCTCTGCCACGGCTGTTATCGTACCGGGCAAGCCCCAGGCATTGACCGTGTCTTACAAACAGCTCAACTCCGCGGTGGCTGCTTTCCAGGCGAAGTTGGCAAAGTTGGGCATTACTACTGGGGATGCCGTTTCAATTGCTCTTCCCAATTCCTACGAATTCATCGTTTCTTTCCTGGCAGCCTCATGGCAGCGGGCAATCGCAGCTCCCCTGAACCCAGCTTACAAACAGGAGGAATTCGAGTTTTACATTGATGACCTCAGTTCCGCGCTGGCTTTGGTCCCAAAGGGCGCGTTTGAAAAGAATACACCTGCTGTCAGGGCTGCCCGCAAGTATAAGGCTGCCATTGCAGAATGCTACTGGAACGGCAAGGAAGTCGTGCTCGACGTAAAGGACACTGGCAAACTGGCTGGCAAAGGCAACCAGAAGATCGAGACAGCCCAGCCGGACGATGTCGCTCTAGTGCTTCACACAAGTGGAACGACGGGCAGACCGAAGGCTGTAAGAACCTCACGTTCACTCTTTGAATTGGAGTAAAAACTGACTCATTATCATCATTAATTAGGTCCCACTTACGCACAGGAATCTCACCAGAACCATGAGTAAGTCACAATCATCAGGAGAGTCTAGGAATATTTTCTGACAAATATCTGCAGAGAACATCAAGGCCACGTACAATTTGACTCCTAAGGACCGGACGATGCTAGTGATGCCATTGTTCCATGTTCACGGTCTGCTGGCTGCGTTCCTGGCGCCTCTACACTCAGGAGGTTCGGCAGTTGTACCTCCCAAGTTCTCTGCCCATGATTTCTGGCCGGACTTCATCAAATACAAGGCCAACTGGTACACTGCGGTGCCGACCATTCACCAGATTCTACTCAAGAACCCACCCCCGAACCCGAAGCCAGAGATCCGCTTCATTCGATCATGCTCTTCACCATTGTCCCCCAAGACCTTCTATGAGTTGGAGAAGACATTCAACGCTCCTGTCTTAGAGGCATACGCCATGACGGAGGCCGCACATCAGATGACCAGCAACCCTCTTCCTCCTGGCAAGCGACAGCCCGGCAGCGTTGGCATTGGTCAGGGCGTTGAGGTCAGGATCCTCGACCAGGAGGGCAAGGAAGTCCCTCAGGGTCAGGAGGGAGAGATCTGCGTTCGCGGAGAGAACGTCACCAAGGGCTACCTCAACAACCCGGCGGCGAACAAGTCTTCTTTCACGAAGGATCGCTTCTTCCGAACCGGTGACCAGGGAAAGAAGGATCCCGATGGCTACGTTATTATCACCGGTCGTATCAAGGAGCTGATCAACAAGGGTGGCGAGAAGATCAGCCCAATCGAGTTGGACAACACGCTTGCACACCACCCGGGTGTTGGAGAAGTTGTTTCTTTCGCCATTCCCGACCCGGACCACTATGGCGAGGACATTGGTGTCGCCGTTGTCCCTAAGGGCAAGGGTGTATCGGAAGATGAACTGAAGGCCTGGGCGGCCACCAAGGTCGTCAAATTCAAGGTTCCCAAGAAGGTATGTCGAGATGATTCCGACTCTTTTCTCATCTGCCCATGAAGTAACCGGCTAACGCAACCTGCAGATCTGGATCGTCAAGGAGATCCCCAAGACCGCAACCGGCAAGGTTCAGCGACGCAAGGTGGCCGAAGCCATGCTCAAGAAAAACTCGAGCCCCAAGCTGTAGAGCAAATATCACACAAAAACCCCTTATATATGTACCAAGCTGTAGATTGCATTGACATGTACAATCATCCTGTGTCTACAAAAAAAATAGCATATACACACGACTCTATCCTTATGTCATCACTCACTACCATTTACATCTAAGGAGCACAATCAATAAAACTTATAAGATATATTCTATCAATCGAAGAGATATCCAAACTAGACACCTCTATTTACCCGCGGAGAGCAGATTTGAACTATATCACCATCGTCAGCAAACCCATACACCTCCAAATTCCAAACTCCTAGACGCAATCTTCCCACACCAAACAAAGAAATTGAAATGAGGGGGGAAACCATACCGGGAAAATCTGCGCGTTTTCCAAATCCCAGACACCCTCACTGGCGTAAATATCCTTCTTGAGCAGCTCCTTAATCTCGTCGACGCTCTCGGCCTGGAGGATCAGCGCGCTGCCCTTGAACTTGGGAGCCTCGCCTTCGGCGGGGTGTTCGTGGAAGATGGCGCCTGTTGGAGGTTAGTTTACATATATCATATCATGCATGTATATGGATTGTGTGTTTATACGGAAATTGTGTAGGAGGGGTAGAGGAGAGTAGAGGAGAGGAGGGGATCAGAGAAAGGCGACTCACCTCCATCAAGGAGGGTTCCGTTCGCAATGAGGGGCTTGATTCCCTCGATGTGGGTACTGGTATTTTGTTAGCATATAAATTTATACATAATTCGAACGTGTATGTCTCATGGAATGGGGGCATGGGAAGAAGAACATGTATTGTTGAATATCCAAATATGAACATAACACATAACAGAACAGAAGAATCCACGTTCTTCATATCCCTAAAATCAAATCGAACCAGAATAGAAATAACGTCCCAGCAAAGAAACAGCAATATACAACCAAATACAACTAACCAAAAAACCACGCCCAAAACAAAACAAAAGAAAAGGGACACACTCACGGCCGAACCTCAAGTCTCTTGGGCTGCGCACCGGCCTTATCCGGGACGATAACGACGAAATCCTTCTTAGCCATGGTTGTGGATGTGGTGCTGAATAACCGCGATTGTAGTCGAGTAGTAGTACTACCTAGAACGGAACCCGGCGACGACAGGGATGATATACTAAGACCCGAACGAGGGGAGTATGCGTCACGAGTATGATTTATAATCCGAGTGGGAGAGGAGGACGAATGCACGAGTCGATAAGATGGGCGAGATCGGGAGAACAGCCGAGTCGGTGCGGGGACCGCGGAGAAGAGAGAGGTGGGTACGAGAGTGTGAACGAGGGGCTTTGCCGTAGTCCTTCTGACGGCGATGCCGTCGAAGAAGAAGAAGATCCCAGCCATTGATTGGGAAGTGGAGAGGGATAGGATAGCAGAATGATTGTGATTTTCCCCACTGTGGTGCTGGTTCTGTTGGTTGCTTTTTGCGGTCTTTTCTCCGAGGTAAGTGAGGATTACCGCGTCTGGAACGAGGTAGGGAAACTTGAAGACAATAGGACACGATGGGCTTGGCCGAGCTAAATGGATGATCGTCTGGATTCTGGATCCGGGTCCCACCTGGAAGCCGAGGGAACGTCAAATAGGGAACGCAATTGACGAAATTGCCGGCCAGTATGGTACAACGGATCAGTGATTATTCAAGGAAGCTGGGATGGCCCATCTCATGAATTTGCTAGGTTGTGGGGCTCGTGGGAGGGATAAATAGCATGTGGAGAGTGTAGATCCTTAAGAAAAAGCATCTAGAATTTGTATCAGGATACAAGAGCTCGTTCGTATATGCTAAGGTGCTACGCTAAATCCAAGTTACAAGTGACTCAATCAAATACGGAAACCAAGCAGAAGGCCGAGCATCATTTTCGAACAGAAACGCAGCCTATATATACAAATACAGACAGTACAATTGCAGGAGCTCGACACTCCTGTCCCTCGGCCACCCGCCCATTAATAAGTTAGAAAAAAAAAGTCCCGCGCATTCCGCAATGACATGCCGAGTTTTTGTGCCATATGTGTGTTGCTGGTTCCGCCTCCCGCCATATCCTCTCTTAAATCTCCATGCAAAACAAATGATGATGATTATTCAACTCCAGCGTTTGCTCCGTTGCAATCGGTGAATACGGCTCACCGTGGAGCGCACCCCGTACAAAGCAAATTCCTGCACAAATGAGCCAGAACAATGCGCCAGTATGGAAAGTGGCAAAAACATGACAGCGAGGAAAGAGAAAAGGTGCTTTGGGTTCAAGGAAAGGGGAAATGAAAACATGAGGGCGAAGGGAATTTGGAGAAGGCCAACCCGAAAGAATGCTGACTCCCCGGGTCGACTGTCTAAGCAGGGACTGCATTGCTCAACACCAGCGGAAGTTGACACGACCTCACGGCTATGACCGGTGTGGCTAAAATCTCCCACCCGGAAACAGCAAGGAAAGGTACAGTGGAGAAGTGCGACTGACAAGGTAAGAATGAGGGATGATCAGCATCTATGGGAAAACCTTGAGACCACAAAACTTGAATACTCTCTTCCGTAGCGCCAAGGAAATTAAGACAAGAAAATCCCTAAACCGCGACAAGAAAGAAATCTTATTATCGGAATCATTAGGCTGCAGGGCTCAAAGGTGCGCTTTCCAGGAGATCGACGTGATTGATGAAATGAGGAAGGATCCGAATGGTTCCGGCCGCCTCCTGGGGGAGGATCGAAGGCCATGGAGGGGAATGGTGGTGAGATTCAAATGCTGAAAAAGGTTCAAGACGTTTCCAGCGCCGGAGAAAAAGAAAGCACCGTTCGCCCTTCTCACCGCTCAAGTCGTGAACCTGTCGTGTAGACACCCTTACAGGATCAGGAAAGTTCACGAAATTTCGTCTCTAGTAAGCCTTGCGGTCTCCGAGATTGCCGGGCTTCTCTTCGGTGTCGATGTGCCAGACGACATAGTTCGGCAGTCCGATGACCTGGTATCCGGCACGCTTGGCCATCTTGGCGAAACCCTCGGTCTCGGCCTGGTTCTCGAAGGAGTAGGCAGGGAAGTTGATGCCGGATCTATGAACATCCGCCTTAACGAGAATGTTCACACCTCCAATGCCATCCAATTCAACCTCTTCGTCCTTGTCCTTTCTCCAGTCTCCCAGCTTGACCAGGTAAGTGCGGCCAGTATCATACTCCTTGTAGCCCTCAGCGAGGATGGTGTCCTTGTCAAGGCTGGCAGCCAGTCTTCGGCCCTTGTCGGATTCGATCCACGAGTTGTAGTCGACTGCAATAATCAGCGATTGCCCCAGTGTGCTTAGAATACGAGTTAAACCTACATTTACCCTCAACATCCCGGCCATCCTTATAACGGTGGAACCAAATGTCTAAAGAGGTTGTTAGCGATTCAATCTTAAAATAACGTCCAACTTGAACCACATACTAGGAACCAGGATGTCTTTGTCGTGAGCAATAAAGTCCTCAATGATCTTCTCGGGGCTGTCCACAGTGTCGACATCGCGCCAGTATACCCAAGAGTGTTCGGGCTTCAAGGCGGAGTAGAGGAGGTAGTTGCGGGCCCTTCCGATGGCCTTGCGGCGGGGACCCTGGGCAGCAAAGGAGTGCTTGTCCTCGATGTTCATGTCAACTACGGAACCAAAGTCCTTTTGCACAATGGTGGCACTGTTAAAGGCGATCTTCTCCTCCGATTGAGCCTGGACTCGCTCCAGTTCCGCCGCAAGCACCGCCAAGGTGTCATCGGTCGAATCACCAACAAGGAAAGCCAGATCAATCAGGTCGTGAGGATACGTCAGCCCCGAAAGCAGGTCGAAGTACTTCGGAAGGTACGGGGCGGCATCTCGTAGAGGAGTCAGGATGAGCACTCGTTCGCGGTTGGCAACAGCCTGGGTGGTGGACTTGATGGGATTTAGGTCGACATTGTGGATAGTGGTGGAGTTGACCTCGTAGGGTTCGTGGTGGTTGAAAATGACGGGCGTCTGGAGATGCGCATTCCATTCGACCATCTCGTTGATGGACATCTGCATCGGTGATTTTGAGGAGCCATAGCAGTAGAAACTATTGAAGCGTATTATCTGTCAGCATATCCAGCATTCTCACACGAAAACCATCTCCTAACGATCCAACCAAAAAAAAAGTATGAAAAAAAGAGTACATACTTCTGCATCTCCGCCGCAGACTTGCTAATACCACGCCATAATAGAATGATCAGACCAGTGACAGCCACGGTGACCAGGAATCGCGTCCGTGTTAGCAGGACGACCAGCACTCTCCATGGGGGCAGTCTCGCCCTGGCCGACTTCCACGTCACACCAACACCACCTTTGGGAAGAAGCATGGTTGCGAAAAGAAGGGTATGGCGATAATTATCGGATCGATGGAGATGATAAAAACTGCGGCTGCGTCGTCGACAACAGGCCGGCCTGTGCACCCAACGGCGACCGTCTCGATGCGAATTTCTTCCCAAGACCTCACCAACAAACAATCTTCAACGGAGGACGATCCTCGGGAGGTTGATCGTCGGGAACCCCCAGCGGCGATGTCGATGGAGTGGCACCGGATAGATGATGACAGGGCGGGGGGGCTGATGGTGAGGTTGGAGAGAAGGGATAGGGTCGGGTGAGGTTAGGAGTTGGCAGCACGAGGGCGTGCGACGAAGTTGTCCGTGTACGGATTCCGGGCTGGATCCAGACGACGGAGATTGGTTCGAGAAACGCAGGCAAAACGGGCGGAACAGGATGACCCGCAGCGGGAGACCAGCAGAAAGTCTGGAAGAAACAAAAAATAGAACGAGCGTGGAGATGATCTCGCGTCGGAAAAAAGAACAGCAGGGGAGGCCTGAGGTGGTCGAGTTCGAATCGTCAGATGCTCCCCAGGTCTTTTCCTCTCGTCTCTCCACCGATCTACGGAATGTCGGGTTCGCCCTTAGGGACTTGGACTTGTTCAGGAAGAGGTTTAGCCAGAAAGAGTCCAGCCAGAGAGACCAGAAGAGACCAGAAAAGGCCATTTCGTTTCATTGCGACCATCCGCCCCCTATTGGGCCCTACGGCGAGCCACAGGCACCGCACATGCCACGCGGCCCGTAGACGTGGACTTCGACTGGACTGAACTGAACTGAAGAATACGTCAATCCTGAAAGACGTTTCGTGTTCCTTTTAAGAGAGCCACAAAATCAATACGACATCCATTAGGCCTGGGAGTACGAGGGTGTGGCAACGAATTCAATTCTGACCCAGAGCATACGGAGGAGGCAACCATGCCATGACCCTAACACAATGCCATTGTGTCCACATCCTCCCGATCTAGACTCGCGCAGGCGATGAAGCTAGGACCAGTGCATTGCATGCATAATACGCAATCATTAATTGAGGAGAGCTGCAGTCTGCAGTGAAGCTGAAACTGAAACGCTTTTTTTTTTTTGCTCAACTGCCACCATACCTTACTGCGGTCCAGCTTCCCCGCCGCCGATCCCGTTTATAGCTCCCTTGCATCGACCGATTCATCTGGTGGCAACATCGTCGGTTCGAACCGTCCGCTGCAAGCCCTTGGGAGCGTTGAACGCCATCCATGGTGCTCGATTGGTCTGCACATTAGCGTTACCCTAAATAACTCTACTCGAAGGCACCATTGCTGGGAGACAAAGTTTGGAGACTACTTTAATATTGAAACCTTGAGGATGCAGCCACCCAGATCGTGCACCTGCATTAGAGTTAACTTTCACAATGTACCAAATTTTGAGACAGACAGAGAGAGAGAGAACAGGTTCACCCCCTTGCCCGGAAGCCGGATCCTGCAGAGAGTTCATCGTTCGCATTTCCCCTACGGGGAAAATCCTAGATCCAGTCAACAGTGAACGACGGCGGACTGCGACCCGCGTAGGCAACACGTCAATTGCAGGCAGGAATACAGGTGCGAGAACGTAGTCGAAGCAGGAGCAAGAGGAATTCATAATATAACCAAAATCGTAGTATGCAACACTCATAGTAGCTAATTCACTGATGTACATTTTTGAACACCGTCGCCTCACAACAACTGATACAAGTAGAACGGATAGAGCCTCCAGGACAACTTCTGCTTCCACCCAATCAACGTATCCAACAAGAAGGAATATACACCGAAAAAATCAAGAGGTATCAAGCAGCCGAACAAAAAGAGGCACCAAGAAGACATAATCCAACCGATAGACAAACATAATGATTCTGAGTGGCATAATGGTACATGTAATCCTTGACCCGATCTCCACCAGGGTCCCAAAAGTCCATCCAGATTTCAAAGACACTTTCAATTCCCAGTTCCCTGCGCTAATCATACCACGTCCTTCCTGATATATATATATCATAAGCTCATCAATCTCATTGTCCCATAGTCATTCATGGAGAGGAGGGAAAGGACTCCCGCCGCAACAGAGGAGAAGGGTGCGAGGATGACTGGCACACAGGAGACGACGGGCTAGTAGTGGGCGGGGTGCTCCTGAAACTGAAGGAGAACGAATTTGTGAACGCCTGAGACGAACCAGTGTGAGGAGGTTCAACGATGGCAGCAGGCTCTGGACCGATCGCAGCCACCTCATCACAGAAGACCCGGAGACCCGGGAGTACTTTCTTCTCCTGAGTCTTCGGAATGGTCACCATAGGCTGAGGGCTAGTCGCCTCAGTCTTTGGGGAGCGGAACATCTGCTCGTAAGATTTGAGTTGAAACTCAAGAGCACGGTTGCGCTCTGCAAGGGTCTCGTTCTCATGCTTGATAGTTCTCAGTTGCTGCTGAGCGGCGTCATTCTGCTGCTGCAGGGCCATCACCTGCTGTTGCAGGTGCATACATCGGAGATTAGACTGGAGATTCTCCGAAAGCTGCGGGGCGATCTTCTTATCCTGCTTCAGCAAGTGGACGATGATGACCAGCATGAAGTCAATGAGAAGAATAGCTCCCTGCACAATATGCTCCTTCGATTGTGGCAAGCTCTTGGAGGGGTTCCAGCCTGCCCTTTCGAGAAAAAAGTCATGGACACGGCTATCCAGCTCACGGTGGAGCTGGCTCAGGTTCTTACGGCGATTTCCCTCGGCAATTCGGTGCTTTTCTCGCTGATCATCGAGATCACCAGACATCTCGCTACCTTTGCGCTTCCGACCGCAAAGCTGCTGGAGAGGTGGTTTGCGGTTGATGTTCTTCGGAGCAACCAGTGCCATAATTTCGGTGTATGACAGATCATTAGGCCAACCAAAGGCCTTCTGGGTGGAAAATGTATCGCGCAATGAGACATCAACAGAGCTTGCGGGTGAAGGGGGGGATACCACATGGTCTGAAGACAGCCATGGAGATTTCATCGGAAAAGAATCCTGCGAACTAGCAGGACTCGGGGCGAAGATGTTGGTTGTAAAGGGGTTGAAAGGACCCGGAGGCAACGGTTCAACCTTGGGCAAAGGAGGAAGTCGCCGCTCGTCAGGCCTGTCCATGCGTCCCTGTTCCTTGGATGAAAAGGAACGAAGAGCCCTGATATTGATCTTCCTTCAGCAGGTGTTCCAAGTAATGGAAGTATAATGAGCGACCACTCACGGTAGTGAACAACGGCGAGGCAACCCGTCGGAAACCATATCCATTTCCTCAAACATCGACATTGCTCAAACCAGATGTGCTGGTAACTTATATGCAAGAAAGGAATGAAAGTGGGGGTTAGTGTGCAGTGATGTTGATAGATGTGATGTATAGATATGCTTAGTGTACAGACATATAGTTCGCAGCACGGTAGAGAATGACCAAGTAGAAGAACCTGAGCGAACGTGTCCAGTGGAATGAGACAAATTTGAGAGGAAACGGGGGCCCAATATATGTTTTATATCCTTGAACTGGTTATCAGGGATGGGACACGCTTATTTCGAGCTGGGACGCGGCCATCTGCATGAACTCTGGAGCCAGCCTCTGATCGGGACCCAAGACGTATCACCTGCGGATCTGCGGGAGGCTTGATTAGGACCGGATCATAGTACGATTATTGTCCGATGTGTGAAGTGTAGTCCGTTCGGCACTGTTATCCACACATCCACGAAGGCGGGGAATCGACAATCAAAGCCGCAGAGTTCGACCAGTCCCAGTCACTAGTGCACCGTCAGAGCCCTGTCATAGAACCTGCAGGAAATAGGCAAAAGAGATCCACGAATCAGCGTAATATTTCCTCGATCTACTGATGAAAACATGGCCATTGACAATATTTGATTGGTGACCGGCTTCGCGGGTTCCGCTCCAAAGTTATAGATTCCCCTTGCATCAATAGTCTCCTAGGCGCATGGAGATCGTGCACAGGAAACCAAAACGAGGTAGTGATCGTGTCTCAGATCTCCAGAGTTTTTGTCATCACCCGCAATGGCGCCGGAAACGCTCGCATGGCGTCTTGTGGCAACCCTGTATTGTCACTAGAGGCCGCCATTTGAGGAATAGAGAAGCAGTGGCCTGAACACATTCACCACCAAAAAGGAGGCTACCGCCTGCCAGGAGAGAAAAGAAATTTCAAAGACAATAGACAGAAGAGGCGGTGTCACGCAGTGGCGGTGCAATGTGTAGCGAAGAAAGTCCACAGTGGGTTGGTGATCTCAGCACGAGCAGGGGACTATGATGAACTCCGATCTACTCCGTAATTGTGCATTTATGGCTCAGATCTTTGCTTCCAAATCACTGTGCAAGCGCTTATGTGTTCATGCACATCCTCTCCTACTTCAGCTGATGAGAAGTCTACTCGCATGGTGTATCACAACTGGCCTCCTGCCCTCTGAGGGGAGGAAGGGGCGAAAAGAGCCGTGAGCGATCACACAGGACCGTCCTGCTAGGAGGTGCCGGAAGTACGAGGCACGAGTCGTCCGGCAGAAACATGGTCAACATCCGTATGTAAGGTATGACATGCAACAGCAAGCAATCGTCTTCATCCATAGCGGTCCGGCTCGACAACGGCGGGGCCGGACCCAAGACTCGGGGTCCCAGAGACCTGGCTTGACCTGTTACCAGATTAGAGTGCTAGCGTGAAGCAATCGTTAGTTAGACACGAACTGGGGCAAAAAGGGAGATCCAAATAATCAGTCAATTTGCCTGAGGAGCCAACGACTCTGCCAGGTGGTTTAGAAAAGACGTCTAGCGTTGGACCCTGGCGGGGGAGGGGAAGCCAAAGTCTGTTTCTCACGTCCAACTGGGCGGCGAGATTTGTAAGATGCGGGTCACTCTCGACGGGATGGACGACGCCTCGCGGCGGGATAAGAGCTGTCATATTTCATGGCGTTCAGATCTTATTCACCTTAGTTCGACACACCGTCTGTCACCAAGATAGACCCACGTTCTCCCAAGCCAGTCCCTGCAGGGGGGGAAATGGCCTCCATTAGAGTCCATCTCGTTCTAGTAGGGTCTAACCGGGGTTGATTCCAGCCGTCTGGATCCCTAAGAAAACCTCATAATGATTGATCCAGCCGCTCCGTTACCTGCCTCCAATCGCAGGAATCTCTCTATACGCCGCACCTGACTGTGGCCGTGCAAGGCTTCACATAGCACGACTCGCACTGGTGTCAGCGGATGACGGCCCGGAAGGCTCTAAATTGTCCGAGAGCCCGTCCGCTCCTGCAAGAACTCGAAATATCTGCTCGTGGGCTAATAATAATGGTTCACTCGGAGCGATCGTGCTTCCTAGAACAGATAAGACCCGGGGTGGAACCGCATGGCAACTCCACCGTTGCATTGTGCTCGTAAAAGTTGGAAATTGGGCAGCTTAGCACCAAAACGTCGCCGAGGAAGTTGACCTACGCATGGACTTTGGGCCATTAGGAGGGTTTGTATGCATCTCAAGTAGAAGACACTTCTGTCGAACGCTGCTTGTGCTGTCTTATGAGGCTCTGGGAAGAAGGGGGGTTTGGAACTCAATTCAAGGAGCGTTATGAAGCGGAACGATTCTGTCGCGTACCTGGCATAGAGTCGATCTCAAGGCACAATCTCTGAATGCAAGGTCCACCATAGGGATGAAAGGACGCGAGAGAGAGATCATGTTTGGTCAGGATCCCCCCGAATCTCCGAAAGGTCATGAGTAATGTGTCCCAGTTTTGTGCATAAGCTTTCACTTGACAATGACAAATTGTTAAAGTGTGGCTTCCTATCTAGCCTACACCAACCGACCTCACGGGTCGGCCTCGTTGACTTCGGCCAGGATCGTCTTCGGGGCTCGGGGTACGGGCCGTGACGTCTGTTAGATCCATAACGACAGTGATATCCCTCAGGGTCCGTGAGCCCCAGTGTTAATTGTCCAACCAGCGCGATATCGGTCTAGCAAGAGCGGTGACTACAAGTAGCACGAGTATCGGCGACGGAGAATTACGGAACGGTAAGCATTAAGACGCAATTTGTAACAGACCTTCCAAACATGCAATCCACCTTAATCCCACCGTTTCACCCTTCCCCCCTGTCTAAGAACGAAAAAAAAATTTTTGCACCAATAGCAGCATTACAGATCACCTGAAGGGGTTACAGCCTTGCGGCTAACACACAAGAGACTCGCGCACATGCAAGGATCCAGTGTTGAGGAACAGACAAGACTGATTGGCAAATGAACTATCAACTATACACTACGAACTGAGAAGGGAGCGTCGGTTAATGTAGAAGAATGTGCAATGCAACAACAGTACCCCTGCTTTCTGATTACTGCCCTTATCACGCATAAAAGAGACCCCGTACCTCGAACTGGGCCTGCTGCCGCGCCTCCATCATCGCTGTCTAGTCCCGCGCATGACTACATATACGAGCCCGCACTCCGACCCGATCTCTTAGATAGTGGCTGCCATTCAACAGAACCCCAGTCCCAGTTCTTCGACGCGTTTGTTTGTAACATAGCGATAGAAGAAACACAATGGATGAAATTTGCGCTCAAAAACACTTGATTATTATCATGAGAACAGGGATGACAAAACAGATATCGAATGGTTCCCTATTAGGGTAGCTCTACAGGACCTTGAGAAAAAAGAGTTGCGAGGTTTCTGCATTTACAGCAGAGCCTGCAGCATAGCACCGAAGACAGCGGTGATAGCAATCACAGACAGGTTGACGTCAACAACACTAGCAGCGGACTTCTTGGTGGCGGTGGAAGAAGCAGAGCTGCTGGTGCTGCTACCAGTGGTGCCGGAGGAACCGTCAGAAGTGGTGGGGTTAGCAGTGGCAGACTTGCAGGTGAAAGAACCCTTCACGGTAGACTTGATGTTATCGAAAGAAGAGCAAGAGAAATTGCCAGTGCTCTGCATGTTGAAACCACCCTTGACCTCCTTGAGAGCAGGAAGATCAACCCTAAGGATAGGAATGTTAGCCATTGAACTCGTAGGTCAACTAAATAGAGAATCCGCTTACTCGTTAAACTCGCCGGCAAAATCAAGAGCACCAGTGACGGTCGCGAGCTTGGAGAATCCGTCAATGTTGTCGAGGTCATCGTTCTTGGAGATGGTGAATCCACCGTTGACAGTGGTCAGCTGGTTCATGGTGAGGTTGGACAGCTTCGAGTTGCTGTCGAAAATGAGGTCACCAGTGCTGGTCAGGTTGGGAGCAGAGAATGACTCGAAGGTGTTACCGAACAGACCGAGCTGGCCGGACAGTTCCTTCAACGATGGGATCTCAACACTGCTGGTGTTGCGGATAGTGATGTTCTGGGCACCACCCAGGTTAGGCAGGGTGACCTTGAGAGACGCAGCGTTGGCGGCAATGTTCAGGAGACCGGTGACGTTCTTCAGGTTGTTGACATTGATGGTATCCATGGCAGTGTTCGCGGTGATGTCGAAGTCACCAACGCTGGTGAGAGAAATACCGTCCAAGCTGGTCAGGCCGGTGTTGGTGATGGAGACCTTGTCGGACTGGTTAACACCGGTGGTGAAGGTGAGCGCCTGGAGGTTAGGCAGGGCAGCCCAGTCGATGGTGCCGACGGAGCTCAGGGTAGCGAAACTGAGGGTAGTGAGGGTGATCAGGCCGTTCAGCTTGAAAGTGTCTCCAATGGACTGGAGATTCGCAGCGGAGAGAGAGGACATGTTGGAGGCTCCATCAGCGGTAAGACTACCAGTGATCTGCTTGATACCGTCCAAAGAGATACTTCCAGTGGTCTGCTCAGCAATCACAATATCACCCTCAATAGTCGAGCAGCTGGCGAGAGCGGTAGCGTCACCCTGGTTCTGGATGGTGATGGGGGTTGCAGATCCATTGCAGGCAGAAGCAGTGCTAGTACTACTGGCAGAAGAAGTGCTAGTGGCTGTATAACAACCAGTCAGCCAAATATTCCTTCGCGTTCCTTCTTCCTCATTGTCGTTGATTTATCAGAGACGAATCAGGCGGATTTCTCACCTGCGAAAGCGAGCCGACCTGCGGCCAGGGCAGGCACAAGGTATTTGGCAGCAACCATTTTGTGTGTATCTGTGATAGATTGGGATTCAATTAGCGAGAGAGTTCGTCAAGTCGATTAATGAGAGTAGTTGATTGTCAGACAGACAGGCGTTGTCGTTGTTGACTGACGAGGCACGGTCCGGCGGCCACGTCGACAGCGGTTCACAGCAGTCACAACAAACACGCGATAGACCAGATCTGGTCACACAGAAACATACAATTGGGGGGAGGGATGTTCTGTCGACTGAAGTACTCACCAAAGGTCTGTATTAAAAGATGCTATAAAGGACTGGCAATGGATAATGCTCAGTCGAGATTTAATGCGTAACAGGATGTTTCAGAAAAGAGGATGTTGGGGCGCGGTTGTGGTGCGGCTGTGGTAGGTGCGAAAAAGGGGGGATGTGAACGAGTGAAAGAAGAGTGAAAAGCTTCGAACGAAGGAGAAGCTGTGGTTGGCGTCCCTTCAAAACGAGAGGAAAAGCACCAATTGGGTAAGCACGTTCTCAGACGACGTTGATGGGAAAGAAACGAAGGGAAAAGAAGAAGGGTTTCTGGGCAACAAGAGGGATGACGAGGAGGTCTTTCACTGCCAGGAGACGGAAAGGAGGCGTGTGCAAAATTGGGGGTGCGACGCTGTTTAGCAGCCGGGAGCGAGCCTGCCCCTCTGGGTCTCGGGCGGCCGACAGGGGGCAGGACCGGGAAGTGGACGCCATGAGAGGCATTGGGGGGGCAGCATTGGGGACTGGAGGGCATTGCTGGCCACTGAGCGATCTCCAGCCACGGAGCCACCGCTGCCGGGGAATCTGGCGCCGTCTCTCTCTGGCATGAACCGTCCCTGCTAGCTGCCCGACCCTGCACCCTCTGCGCCGCCAATCCCCTCTGTCATTCGTCCGGACGCCTCCTCCTGGCCCCGCATCAGCCACTCACGCCTTTATCTCTAACCCTGGTGGGGAATGCCCCTGTTTCTCCAACCATCGCCGCCATGGTGTTTCCGTCGGGCTCATGCTACGCACGCGTCGAGCTAGAGCTGTCGAGACGCAGTCCAGGCGTCATATTATCACACGGATTTTCGGCCACCTTCCTCTTCGTTGCATCTCTGTCGACGTTATCGACCGGTTCTGATGATCGGATCGTCCATTATTTCCTGCACGTCGGTAGGCGTTGCGACGGCACCCGGCTGAGGTCCCCACGGAGAAGGAAAAGGAGTGATAAAGGATCCCACTTACCGCACCGCTAACCACGGTTTGCCGCTTGGAGGACGATCAGATTGTCTCCTGGAATTTCGGGCCCACTGGCCTGCCATTATCGACAATGATGGACTCTGGCCCGCGCCCATGAAATTGCAGCCCTGTTTTTCTGGATCTTCAAGCGCTTCTCTCACCGGATAGCTTATTATTATCTCATGGTGGTGTTCGTGGCAATCCAGGAACCAGGAACTAGCATACGACGACTCGAGTACTTTAGCGTACTTCTTCCATTGCCATCATTGGGTCGAAAGATAAGAAAAATAAAAAGGCACACAAGCAAAAATTTGCCTTCTACAGAATGCTTGCGTCATCCCTGGTGCCGTGTAGCTGCGCGCTCGAACTTGGAATTTGCAATCTGGAAATAGAATGTCAATTTTTAGGCTCCGCTCCGTCTGATTGATTTATCCGCCCCAGTCAGCCAAGCACAAACTAGACGCTAGTGCCAGGATGTATCCAAAACCGCGGTTCAGAGACTCGCGGAATTCATGGTCGTGGTCGGACCCCGTAATTATTATTATTGGAGTTGATAGGTTACCATTGCGAGAAGATTCATCATTTCGAGAGAACAAAATGATACACAATGCCAAGATCGAACAGAAAACATCTATCGGGAAAAACGATGTCAAGAAGGCAATTGAGGCCCGCAATGTCTAACGGATGAACCCTTTTGGGATGCTACTATATGGACTCGACTATATCACCCAGCTATCGACTGTTAAATTAGGGCAACGCACGAATGCATGTCAATTCTGCGGACGGACATCTTATCCCGCCTCAACAGGAATCTAATATCGTCCCTTAGCGAAATTGTAGATCTGGAACTGCTGGTCTCGAGTCTCCATACATCGACCAGAGTCCACTGAGAAACTGGTTTTGCAGTCATAGCTAATTAATACTCGGTAGTACTCCGTACATAGTCTTGTATGGAGGCTGGGGTCGGGCGCAATCATACTAACAAGATTGCAAGCACTGATTATTTCGCGATAGTTTGGCTTCAACCGATCCTGCAGGTTGACGTGTCAACCGTGATTGCGTCTGGCCTATGTAGAGGCGATGGATGTACCGAGGCTTTCGTTGCAGGCTATTATGCTTGCCGGACTCCCTAATACCAGAGCAGCAGCCTGTCTCCATTATTACTATTGTTATTATTAGAAATTGGTCCAATACTTGAATATAGAGCGAGTGTCACGCAGTAGCCACTATGTTGGCTATCTGAGACCTTCCTCGGAGACTACCTGGCTTCTGTCGCAGGCAAGGGAGATTCTTTGCCCTCAGGGAATAATAAATTGGCTGACGCCCCGACGATGTTTCAGTAGTGGACGGTCGAAGGGCGACGTTAAATGTGACCAATAACCAAGCGCGTTCCTCGGGCGCCACACCATAGCAGTGGTCAGTAACAGTAGCGAAGCTTTCGCATTCGCACATGCAACCAACCAATCTCCAACAAGTTAGTGGGCATTCTAATATTATCCACACAACGCATGTTATCCTAGACATGGCAAAAGCGACCGCACCGCACGAGGTCCATGCCAGCATTACCCTAGCAACGTCCGTTCCATTCTAAAAAGAGCATGAATCCGCATATCAGGATATCCCCATCTCACATGACACAAACTGCATGTCGATTTTCAAATTAAGCATCGCATAAGCAACGACCGCTGCAACGTCAACGTGGGCATACCCCCGGAAGATCACAAATCACCATTCTTCCATGTGTCCATACCAGTTCCTTTCCTCCTCTTCCCTAGTCGCCATGAGGGTTTGCAGTTACGGAGAACGGGACATAGAAATAGCAGAAATCCGTCATCGGTTGAATCTGATAGATTACGACGATCATGGCACGCTGACCCCTGTTGCCAAGAAATTGAAGGACGACTGCGCCAGTTGAGGAAGGATTCTAGACAGACGGAATATTGCTTAACTGTCGATCCGTGCATTTAATAGTCGCCGTTCGCATTGTAAACGCTCCCTAGTTCCTTACGTGGGATACGGATCCAATTATAGCGACTAGTGGTATATCATATGATTTCCGATCGCCTTCCGTGTGTAGAGAGCTAGTACCTGTCCGACCGATGAACAAATATATAATCTGATCACATTCACAATGCTCGCATTGCAGCGACTTGGGTAAGGTTCTCTGCGACTATTAGCTAAAATACGACCATACCCGCAGATCAGAGAAAGAGTGTGATATTAAACGGTATAGTTGCTTTGCTACTACGATGCAAGTGCGAAGAAATCAAATAATTCAACACACCTCTTGTCTCGAGCCCAATTCTTCTTGCGGAGAGTATCACGGGGCGGATAGGTGCTCATAAGCCCCACCTGTATTTCCTTAAAGATCCACTTATTTGAGTAGAGATTTCTCGATTTTTTTTTCTTCACAGATTCAACGCGGTCACATGGTTGTGGCCCCATACAACTGGGTCATATTATCCACAATGTTGGATTCCAGGGCTGCAAGTCTAAGACCAATGAGGACGTAAAAATTAACGTCCATCCATCAATTTTGATTACGTATCTAGTGTCCCCGCCAAGAACTATGGTTCCTGGTATCTATAATAACACCCAGCAATATGATATTTTGTTTTCCGTGTCGACGCAGATATTCCTTTAGGATGATATTCGCGACAATGAGTAGGCTGGACGGCGCGTGGTCCCGTGCCCAGGCGTCACCGTTCGCGACGGGAGGACGAGTCATGAGCCTCGTATTGCTACTGGGCCAGCCCTTTGCTCATGTAATCAACCTCCAGGCATCGAGATCTGACATGCGGATATGGACGTCTGTTTGAGATGTCCGTTCGATGTACAGTAAGGAGACAACATGCAGTGTAACAGGAATTAAGATCTCTCTGGCATGAGGTCATAACAGCCAGGCTGTCAGTTTACATCCGAAGTGCAACTACGTTCATCTGCAACATTCAAGGTGGCTGCTGGTCTCTTGTTTGCATATGCTTTTCGACCCGTCCGGTCTATAGCGCCATCCTTATCGTTTCTCGCGATGGCTCCAAGGCGTTCAGCTCGTGTACTTGCTGCTGCTGAACGAAAATCAGAGACAGCACAACTGGCTCCGGAAGTCCCTAAAGCGAAGAGCAGGAAGGTCCAAAGTAATGGAGTCAGCAAGACGCCAAAGACGGTCGCAAAGAGAGGCAAAAAGAAGGCAACGGGTACTCCTCAGGCAACAGATGCATATTCCGTTCTTTTTGGTGCCCCGGACGCTTCGTCCGATTTGAAGACCAGAACAGAGAATGCTCCGTCTATAAACGGCGCAACCAAACTGGAATCCACACCACCGCCTCTCGACCGTCCTGTCGATCCTCACAGAACGAATGCAGCCCTACTGACCCCACATGGCTCGTCGTTGGTTGCGTATCTGCCAGGAGCAGAGGATGTTTCTCCTAGCAAGACTGGTCTGCCACGTCCCACGGCAACGACGGGCAATCTCCTGGAGAAGGCAGTCGAGCACTTGATTGCGATAGAGCCGCGGCTTAAGCCTCTTATAGAGAAGCATCACTGTCGACTATTTTCCCCAGAAGGTCTCGCGGAGAAGATTGATCCATTTCAGAGTCTAGCTAGTAGTATTATAGGGCAACAGGTATCAGGAGCAGCAGCCAAGTCGATTAAGAACAAATTTGTTGCCCTGTTTAACGGTGATGTGGAAGATGAAGTTCTGCGGACAAAACGGTTTCCTACTCCAGAAGAAGTCGCCAGGTGCGACATTGCTACGCTTCGCACAGCAGGTCTGTCGCAGAGAAAGGCTGAGTACATTCAGGGCTTGGCGGAGAAATTCGCAAGTGGTGAGCTGAATGCGGAGATGTTGCTCAAGGCCTCCGATGAGGAAGTCCTCGAGAAACTCGTGGCTGTCCGCGGGTTGGGCAAGTGGAGCGTCGAGATGTTCGCTTGCTTTGGGTTGAAACGTATCGACGTCTTCTCGACGGGAGATTTGGGTGTGCAGTAAGTTGTTTCCTCTGATAGATTTTCTAACTCGGGATTTTCATTGTACTCTGAGTCCAACCTAACATTATTCATAGGAGAGGATGTGCTGCGTTTGTGGGTCGAGACGTAAGCAAACTAAAAGCCAAAGGAGGCGGTAAGTTCAAATATATGTCCGAGAAGGAGATGCTCGAGTTGTCAGCCAAGTTTTCTCCATACAGGTGAGTTGACTCTATCTGCCTTCGATTTCAAGTCAGAAAGCATGTGTACTAAAATTGGAACGCAGGAGTCTCTTCATGTGGTACATGTGGCGCGTCGAAGAGGTCGATATTACCGTGCTGAATAACTAAGATGAATACGAATCCAACAAGATAGACGTCAGATTTCGTACTTTGGCCCTATTCTATACATACAGTGGATAAACACGTTAATACGGCATGTACAATATGGGCGGCACGAGGTATATATACTTATCAGAATATCTCAGCCGATTTGGCTGCTTGATGATGATCAAATTCTCTAGCAACTGGCGCAGACTGTTTAATCCCCGCAGTAGAGCTGGCTCGAGGGATGATATGGAGGAAATCAGTCTAGAGCTCCATAGGGGTAGGGTGTCTGAAAGAATGCAATATCTAACGAGGTCGGATGAATCCAACGCCTTCGTCAACCTAAACACTGACCTAGTCAAACATACATGTGGAACCTTCCTATTGATGTCTATATCAACCGATATAAAATTTGTGCAGGAAAAAAAAATATGTTCATGTATTCAGGTCTCTTCGAACGACGAACCCATGTTCGATGCAATTTGGAAAACTATGTACCTAATCCAATTCAATCCGCAATTTCATTTCTCATGAATTTTTCTCATCTTTCGCGCTGAGAGACAAAGACAAAAGAACTAGCATCCCATCAGACATGATCTTCTTTTCTCTCCCTCAAATCCGACCCATGCCTATGCATAAAAACCCCTTTCCCTCTAGACAGGAACACAAGCATACGCCTGCGTCAACTCCACCCCATCCGTACAATACGTCCCATCCACCGAGACCGACGAACACGTCTCGACCTGGGCCCCATTCAAATTGACTCCCGTGACAGTCGACCCATCCGAGAGACAAGTCAGAGACAGACCGGAGATACCCTCTAGTGTGAAATCGGTCCCGCAGCGAGGCGGCGCCGGACCACCATCAGATCCAGTGACGATGACATGGTTGTTGCAGGCGGCGGAGCTGGAAATCGAAGCGTCCCAGGCGACGAATTGGCCGCCGGATGGGAAGGTGTAGAAACCCAGGTTAATGTTGGGGAGGGCGGAAGCCAGACCGAATGTTGTGGCGGCTAGGAGAGCGAGAGTGGATGTATGCATTTTGGTTGGAGGTTCAAGGTTGAAGGTTAATTTTTTTTTACGTGGATGTATTATCCTTTTAGATAAGGATCGTAAATGGGTATAATATAAATAATTTATCTTGACGCCTTTTTAGAGTAAGAAAATATGACGGTGAGGACTTATTTCTGCTAGTAATCAGATATATATAACCTGACCATCCACGGCACATACGACCAATTTATACAACCGTCCGGCTGAAATATCTACGCACACAGTCAACTAGACCCAAACAGTTAAACCATTATACCAAACGGACCATACGGATCCCAAAATAGAATAGAGTCGTATCGCAGACAACCCGTGCTCACCGTCAAAATCCACGTTGAGTGGTGGCATGTGAGACAAAGTTGCATCATAGTTCCAAAGAGCCCATACAAGGAATTCAAAAGGTACCACTCACAGACCCCGAATGGTTCGTATTCTGGAACTAGCCACGTGATACCACTGAGTTTTTGCTAAATCTTACTTTATCCAGATAGTACACAGTAGGATTGGTCTGTTGAAAAAGCTGCCATGCATTCATGCCTGTTCTTATTCTTTCTTTTTTTTTCTTTCTCTTATTGATTACTTCAGGCCACCAGGTGATCTGACTCGTATCTGTACTGGTATATTATTCAGATTCCAGCCACAGGTTTAATGACTGACAGGTTCTCTGCCAATAATGGAAAAGGAAGTAAGCGCTTGCCACGTTATGAAACATGTGCCTCTTCAAGCTCGTATTCTGATGGAAAGGGAAATCAAGATCCGGTATAGACTAAGGTTTTGAGTCTGCGGTACAGCTGAGCTGTCAGCCACATGGAACCAGACAATACTACTTGGAGGCGCTGGTGGTTTTAGTTCAGCTGATCCTTCAATGTATATAATACTGGTCTAGTAGGGTTCTGGGTATCAGGAGACCGCTCTGTCAAAAGACCAAATTGACTACCGGGATTTTCTGGCAGGATCAAGAACGATACCTCAGAAGCCAATCAATTGAGATTGAACCTTTCAGAATAAACAGATACAGCGGGAGGGATGATTATCTGCATGTCATATAAGCGTCCAGTTGCTATGTGGTGAAAATATCCTGAACAGACGCAATGACTATGGCAAGGCTAGCTGGTCGCTGCTCTCCTGGTAGGACACTTCTATTCAACTGTATATGTGAGAAATATACGATACGTCGCGATGTGTAATGCAGTGTAGTCATATGTGATGGTTGAGTTTCGTGAGTTGTGGTCTTGGCTCCGTCCAGGCAATTTGTCCAGATGCGGAAATAGGCCGATGTGCGCCACCTCAGGTACTCGAAGATATAACTAGACTCTTGACTGCTGATATTTGTCGACACGAAAGTGTTTAAACAAAAGAGATGGATGACATGATATTGATTTGTACAGTACCGGTACATGGGTTGGTTTATTTAGGACAGGGCGGAGTCGCTCAGCATTGTATGATCAATGCGAGGCCAAGAAAACTGATCTAAAAACAGCTGTCCACTCATTCACATTGCGCGCTCGTTTTTCAGACTATCCTCCTAATTCCGCTTCACAACGATGGTGTCCAGCTCCTCACGCTCGTGGAGCTCCTTCTCGACCTCACGGATGATGGGGCTAAGGTACTCGACGTCCTGCATTTTCGAAATAATTAGCACTGAATCGCCATAAAATAGCCTCCTCCATGTTTATATTCCCGTTCCAATGCATCTTGCTCCAGAAAAGCTGGCTGTTATCGATGTTTGAAATCCGCGCAACGGGATTGGTCGGCGTGCCACAAAACGTGTCAAAGCTATAGGGGACTGATGAAATGGAGATTTCTCACCTCCTCGGGCTTGGTCTGCTCCTCAGCGGGGAGAAGCTGGTGGGAAAGGGAGCACTGTGCAGGAAAGACACTGGTGTTAGCCATGCTTGCAGGGTTTGATAATCCGCGGGTTTTCGACGAACCTGGAATGCTCTGCGGAGACGGAAGACACGGTCGTAGGCCTCCTTGGAAGGAAGACGCTTGATAGCGGTCTGGACGACATCGCTCTCCTCGGGGATCAGGTCATCGTATCTGAAGCAATCAGTGTCGGGTCCTCAATAGAATGATACGTCGCAACGGTTCGGAATAGGATGGAAGTCGATAGCGATGGAACGGCACCAATTGAACATCTTCCTGCTGGTGCTATTGCATCTGCCACCTCGACCACCTAGAGATTTTGTCTGTCGATTCGGGGAATCAAGGGTAGCTACCTCAATCCGAGTCTCCTGTAGCCGGCGGCGTTGGTGTACCACTCAGCAATGGGCATCAGGAAGCGGGTCAGCGCCGGGCGCTTGACGATGTAGTTGGCGAGAGAAGGCGCGGACATGGTGGCAGATCTCACGCGAAGGGCGTATCAATGCAATTGAGCACCTGGTGTTCTGGGGAAGAGGGAGAGGAAGCGCGGGAAGGGTCAGCCAGACTAAGAGATCGAGATGACCCGACGTTGGCGGTTGTGCAAAACGAAAGCTCCCGGCCGGGCGGCCATCCCAAAGCAGAAATTCTCTGCCTGAGGCATACACACGTGATGGACCCTGCGTAAGCGGAACCGCAATCGGCTCTCGGACGGTTCTCGATGCCTGGTCGACGCCTGGTGCAAGCCTGAGGCTGCAATAGGGCCGATTGACCGGGTTTCCGTCTCCACTCGTTTACTGCCGACACTCTGCGTCACTCTCCATCCCGCCTACATCATCTCCTCCTTCTCTTTTATTTCCTACATCCCACAACCTCTCAAATCGCTTTCTCAACCGTTGTCAGAACTCCGGTAGAGAATGCGACCTATCAATTGCTGATCAAACCTGCTCCATCAGGGAGTTGCGTGCTCAAGGAACCCCGCACGGCATTATCTGAACTCGCGCCAGAATAGGTCACACGCACGCTTACATCTCAAATTTCTCACCACATATTATCCCTTAATTAGTCGAAACTTCTTTCTGTGAATACGGAGACCGGGGCATATCCGTAATTCTACCAGCGAGAGTTGGGGATTGGGTTCCGGGTCGAGCACCGCTATGCTCGGGTCCGTGAGCACCCAGTGACCAAGACGGACAAAGAACCCGCGGGAGACCTGGTACAACAATGTCTGAAGAGCGCAATAGTACCACTGGAGCCGGCGACAGCTCTCAAGAACCCGGGGTCTCAACCAGGGACGGCTATCCTCCCTCAGACGTCTACCTCCATGTTACTCCTCCGCCAGATTCGAGTGCATTAACGCGCTTTGAGATATGGACAACACGCATCCCGCACGCCTATGTTACCCCCTTCTGTGGGGCTGCGGCGGGTGTCGCTTCAGGAATTGTAACATGTCCGCTGGACGTGATCAAAACGAAGCTGCAGGCACAAGGTGGATTCGTACGGAGAGGCGGAAAGATGGTGGAGCCATCCAACCTGTATCGTGGGCTGCTTGGGACTGGAAGGATAATATGGCGAGAAGAAGGCCTTCGAGGCCTATACCGTGGTCTGGGTCCAATGCTGATGGGATATTTGCCTACCTGGGCTGTATACCTAACTGTGTATGACCGGTCGCGGGAGTTTTACTATGGCAAGACAGGTCAGTCAACGTCGGCCTCTTCCTTACTTCGACTAACCCTTGTATAGAGAACTGGTGGCTAGCGCGTGGCTATGCCTCTGTTACAGCAGGAGCGTGCTCGACGGTGGTCACAAATCCGATCTGGGTAATCAAGACGAGATTGATGACCCAGAGGATGGGAAATGCCTCTGATGGATACGTGGCTCCATGGCATTACAAGAACACATGGGACGCCGCTCGCAAAATGTACAGGACTGAGGGTATTCGCTCATTCTATTCGGGTCTTACACCAGCTCTGCTGGGACTTACGCACGTGGCCATTCAATTCCCACTTTACGAGTACTTGAAGATGGCTTTTACAGGTTACGGTATCGGCGAACATCCCGAGGATGGTAGTTCACACTGGATTGGAATATCTCTTGCAACATTCCTGAGCAAGATTTGCGCAAGCACCATGACATATCCGCATGAGGTGCTGCGAACGAGGCTCCAGACACAACAGAGGGCTGAGCCAGCACCGTCTCCGGAAGAAATTACATTTCGTGGCGGCCTGCATCACCCTGAGGACCGTGGTCGGCCTCCGGGTGCGTCTTCTTCGGACGGCATGCCGAACCGGCCTCGCTACCAGGGGGTGATCCGCACATTCAAAACGATTCTGCATGAGGAGGGCTGGCGCGCATTCTATTCGGGAATCGGTACTAATCTTGTTCGTGCCGTTCCGGCCGCCATGACGACAATGCTTACATACGAGTACCTGTGTAAGTTGGTACAAAAAGTCCAATACGAAGGCGAGAAAAAACTCGATTCAACCGAGACAGGAGGGCGGGACGCTGTTCTATGACGCAATTGACGCTTGACTGAACGGAATGCGGTCGAGAGTTACAACTAATTCGAAACAGCGCGGATGTGGTCGGCAATCTATTAGCCGCCATCCGTATGTGCGAAATACTTCGGGCCATTTTTTTGTGGTCATGGTGTTGGAATAATGAACATACATGGGCCGAGACAAGCAATGAGAGGGAGCATATTTCTAAAGAAGGAAATCTACCCCCGGATATCCGGAAAGCACTGAATCTTTTTTTCGACCAATCATCTGCTGGGACCCTCATGAAACCAAGTAGCGTTAGACCCCACTGTCCTTTTTTTCTGTAGACTACCGTTTTTTCACCCTGCTGGTTATCATCCTTGCGTGTTTCCCCCTTTTTTACGTCGAGTGCTTCAATACATGTACAGTTCCTTTTCTTCGGCTATTAAGAGTCTTTTGTCTCTATTTTGGATATCCATTGCGTGTGTCGATGAGGTGTGGGGTTTCCTTGATAGGCATTATACCCTTATCGTAACCAAAAATATCAATAGATTAGCTCCGGAATGGGGCCGTGGCGGATACAGTGCCCAGAACGGATAAAACCTTCTATGTGATCAAACCCTGATCTTAGCTGTGAAACATGGACAGCCATTAGAGACTTAATAACAATTAGAGCAATGAGGTAAAGAAAAAGTACCAAAAAAAGAATGAGATTACGAATCATAATACATGAAAAAAATATGAAGTTTTCAATTTCAAATCTACTCACCACCAACTCTTTTCCATCCATATATATTCATCTTTTCTTTAAATTATTTACCCTTACTCTCCTCCACAGCCTTAGACAACCACTGCGGTTCCGAAGTTGCTCCTTTATGGCCCTCATCATGATTCGAATTATGGTATCGCGCATCTCGACGCGCTTCACGAATCGAGGTGATACAGTATGAGCCCAGGACAAGAGCCATGGCGAATGCAGCTAGGGGCGCGGTAAGGGACTGTTCCTCCCGTGGGAAGGTGAGGTTAGTTTTCTTATTGCTTTTGAACAGGAGGAGATGGAGAGGTGAGAAGGTTCGTTGGCAAATTCGTCCACTGCCCTAAAAGATATCATGGAGGTAGAAGGGGAGGGGGGAAGCTCACCTTCGGACTCCGTCCTAGTGTCTTGACTTCCGGGGGTGTGGTTTTTTGGCTCATTGTGCTGGTTGGACGGTTCTTGTCGATTTATGCTTTCCTTCCTTTTCTTAGGTAATAGAAAGAGAAGAGGAATAAGGATCCACAATACCAGTTCTCCTTCTCGCTCCCAGGGAAGAAGAGGATAGATGATCCAATCCCTGAACCAAAAAAAAGGAAATATCTCGTGAGATATTCAGTGCCTGGGATAAGATATTAGCTTCTAATGCTCACTGAACGGCTCTTATTTTTAAACGATAACTAGAGTTGGTAGACAAGAACTGATACTTCAAAACAACAGAAGACCAGAAAGAGATGTGTTCAACCACACATGAAACCAAAACACATCTCAAAAGATCCAAAGGGACAATATCCAATCAAGAATAAATAAACACATCAAACACGAACGAGAGATCACAACAACTAGTAAAGAAAGCTCGAAGAAGTCAAGAGAAGAAAAACATTCCCCTAGCCCCCCAGGTCCCCAGAGAGAAACAATATAACAAGCAAATATCACACAATACTAAACGTAAACATATCAAGAAACAGAAACTAGAGCAGTCAAGTATCAAAATAAAGAACAAAGCATGTGAAACCCATACCTCCTAGTAGCTACTTCTTTTCCTTTCCGCCGTGCCCGGAAAGTTTGAGAACACGGGCTAAAGAGACTGCTTGGATCTCCGAAAATTCACTATAGAGATCCTGGGAAATTCCAAAAAAGAGTTTTTCTTATGTAGTTGAAGAATATTGGATTGAATAAGGAAGTCGTGTGACAATTCTCATTGGAGTAGATCGGACTAGATGTCTTGCCTCCGAGGACGGACGGAACGCCGAGTAGTCTGGCTGCTCGTGGCTCACGTGACTTATAGACGGTCTGTCTGAAGTAGTTTGGATTTGGATAGATATTCATAGACGCAAGTTGAACGGCGTAATTATTAGGGGGTTTATTTCTATTTTTATGAGCCGAAATTTATCTATCGATGGGAAATTTATTGAATGAAATTCGAGTGATTTCAACTCTAGTTGTCTAACATAGATTTGCAGTGTACAAACAGCAAGCTTAAATCTAGCTAATTATAATCGTATATACAATCAAAGAGCATGTCCGACGCGGGAAGCTGCATTCATATCACCCCGGAGTACCCTCGTAACAGCAGTGTTGATGCAGACAGACGTGGACGTCGTCCTTTCCGCCATGCGGTGGCGTTAGTCGCTCATCAGCATGTACAGAATTAAGGATAAAAGACGTTAATATCTCCATTACTGAGCAGAAATTCCCAGACGACTCTTCAGCATCAGATACCTCTCGTAGAGGTTCAGCTTAAGCTCCACGCGGAGGTAACCAGCCCAGGCGTAGAGGAAGCGGAAGAAATTGCGCGGCCACAATATGCTTCCGTACTCGTGGAGCTTCTCCAGCTGCTCCTCGAAGACGCAGCGTGTGGCGTATCTCGCGAGGATAACAAATGTGCGGACAGAACCTTGGCGGGTGTGCAGATTCTCGTCCAAGCTCCGTGTGAGATCGTTGGTCTTGAGAATCAGAAGCATCACTCTTGGCACGTGTCCTAGCAGTTCAACGAGCTGTTGCAGCATACCGTCACCTAACGCAGTCGTAATCTCCTCTTTCTCCTCTACTGTCCGGGCGGCGGTTATGGACTTCTGGGTCAGGACACTATAGTCTCTGCCGGTGATAGCGCTAGCAAAAAGAGGGAACTGCTCGTCTGTGATACCGGCCACCTCACGGGCGTACTTGCGCATGTTTGGCATATCCGATTCAATGACAGAAAGCCAGAGTTTAGCGTAGTTCCTGCGCATCTCACGTGGAATGTCGCGGTATAAGCCATGGTCGTATAGGATCACATCGAAATTGGGAGAGCGACGGCTGGTGCTCTTGCGAATGGCGATGTTACCACCGTGCGGATCGCAGTGCAAAGGCGCATCATCACCGAAGATCATCTCATTGAAGATGTGCGCAAGTGCAGCTGAGACCTCGTCACGGTCGATACCATTTTCATCGAGATACGCAAGATCATCCGGGCGGTGACCAGAGATGTATTCCATAACGAGAATGCGCTTTTTAGCCCACATGACTATTCAAACCGATTAATATGAACGCTTTTTATCACAGATTGAAGTAGTTCAACTCACCTTTTGGAATCACCAGTGGTGCGCTGGAATGCTTCTTGAAGTATTCGCTTGCTCTTTTCGCATTTTCTCCTTCTCTGCAGAAGTCCAGTTCCTGGGGCAGAGATTCATCCATCTCGCTGGACAGCCATTCAAGGTCATATTCAGGGAAGAATCTCTTGATAGCTGCGAAGGTTATCCGGGTAAGGGCAAGATCGAGAGGCGCCCACTGCGCCAGCGCAGGATGCTGCACTTTGACAGCCACCTTCTGGCCGGTCTCCTTCAGTGTGGCAATGTGCACCTGGGCAAGAGAGGCAGCTCCGATCGGCACCCGATCGAAGGATGAGAACAATTCATCGATTCTCTGACCAGTTTCTGCAACGAACATATCCTCGATTGACTCGATAGAAGAGACAGGACACCTGTCTTGCAGCGGGATAAAGGTGGTTGTCCATTCGAGTGGCAGAAGATAGCCCATACTGCTCAGATGCTGACCCAGCTTAATGAAAACAGATCCATTCTTCTCGAGCACATGTAAGGTCCGTTCAGCGCAGCGCTTGTGGCAGGCGTGCAGTAGTTCCTCGCCTTCTTCGGGGGAGGATGCGGAGGCTCTCCGGTTGAGAGTCGTTCGATAGCTGATAGGCACATACGAATCAGTAACCGCAGCTACATGGCAAAGAGAAAAGAGACATAATCTCTTCAATTAGAAGTGTGTCACTTACTCATTAATACATATTGCCAATGCGCTTACAACTCTGCCCGACCTCTCCGCTGCCGCATAGGCATGCTGGATATCATCCGAGAACGCCAACGCTCCAGCTCCCAGTGCGCCACCAGCGGCCGCAAATTTGATCACGGTCTTACGCGACCGCTTCGAACCAGATCCTCTTCCTGCATCATTGACGCCCTCGGAAAGCCGTGTAGAGTAACTTCTTGAGAAAGAGACCGTCCGCTGCTGTAGACACCGTTGACATGTCCACGAGGCTCTGGCGCCGAATGAGAAACCCGTCGATGGCGAAAATGAGGGCGAGGACTTCGCAAGATGTCGAACGACCGCCGCAGGCTCGAGACGAGA